>JARHVA010002412.1:342500-817500 GCA_037957365.1 Torreya grandis
ATATGGCCTCCTCTTGTGCACTTCCCATAGTAGCATCTATGCCTAAAAATGTAGATGATGTTTTTTGTGCTACCGATTATTGTTTCTCAAGTTCCTATTGCATTGCATGATTTGCTTTTTCATGGATTTTTCTTTTTCCTCACATCTAGATTCAACTTTGGTTTTAGCATTAAAAACATCCAAATATGTTCATGTGTAATCTTAGAGCCAAAGATGATATCACAATTGTTACAGGAGTCATTATGAATTGTGCTAATGGGAGAGAAAAGGTTATGTATTGGGTTGATGAAGTGGGAACATCCCATAACCATTGTTTGGCTATTTGAGGTCTTGGATACAAGACCTCCTCCTATTAACTTCCCATAGTATCATCTACCCTTGAAAGTGTAGCTGATATTTTTTGTGCCACAAGTTGTTATTTCTCAAGTTCCTACTACATTATGTGTTTTGATTTTTCTTGGATTTTTTTGCTTTCTCACCTCTAACTTTGGCTTCAGATTCAGCCTTAACTTTAGCTTCTATGTCAACCTTGGATTTGGATTTTGATTCATCCTTAGCCTTAGCTTCTACCTTATCCTTGGATTTGGCATTCACATCAGCCTTGACCTTGACTTCTGCTTCATCCTTAACCTTAGCTTCTACCTCAGTCTTGTCTTTAGCATTCGCATCAACCTTGGCCTTGGTCTGAGGATCTACTTTATCTTTGGCTTTAGTTGTATCCTTGGGTTCCTTCTCTTCAGACTCTCAATTATCCTACTCTTCTTTGATGCATAGATCTTCTCTCACCTTTTGCTCCTCATGAACCTTTGAAAGTGCCATTACCTCATCTACCTTTTGGCATGCATCCTGTGCTTCTTGATTTTTTATTTCTACTTCTTCTTCTTTCTTCTTCACCTCCACTTCTTTAGCTCTTTTATTTTTATCCTCTACTTCCTCAATATTTTGCTTACATTCTACCTCTATAGCCTATTATTTGTGTTTCTCTTCCTTTTTGACAACCTTGCATTTAACCTCTTTCTTCCTTTTCTTCTTCTCTTTCTTTTCCTTCCTTTCAAACTCCTTTTATGACTTTGTTGCATCTTATTGATCTTTCATAGCTTGTTGTTCAGGTTTAGGATGTGGCAATCTACTTTATTCTATCTCCTCCAAGGGCTTTGGTGAGTTGATCATAGTAATTGAGTGTGAATCTTTTGAAGAGGATAATTCTATAATAGCACTTTTTTGCACAATAATTTTATTCTAGAAGATGGTAGAGGAGTGAGGGCCTTCTTTTACGTCTTCACAGCTTGAACTTGAGGTTGTGTTTATGCTTCATGTGCTTATTTTGTGCCATTATCTTTTGCTAGTTTTCCAAAACACAACATTTTGTATTTGTTAGGATCCCTGCTCCTAAAGAGCACACTTGATTACCTTTGTATAAGCAACTAAACATGAAATTTAACCAGAAGTAATATGTAACTAGAATTCAAAAATAGCACAGAATATGAGAGACAATACAACCTTGTATTAATACTCTACCAGAAGGAACTACAATGAAGAAGTCACACTCTTCTTCCCACACCTCTAGGGCTCCCACACCTCTAGGGCATACAATAATTCTCCCTCAAGAGTTCTCTCTCTCAATTACAAACAAATCAACTCAAAACATAGAGTTGTTGTTTCAACCAGTCAGTAACAATACTGCCAGTACCACAAGTACTCAATGTACTCCAAGTAGATCTCCTTGATCTTGCTCCTTGTTGTGTTGCAAATCTCCTTTGATCTTGTTATCTCACATATCTCCTTTGACCTTGCACACACACACACCTACAGATCAACTGACCTTACTTACCATGTAGATCTCCTTGATCTTGCACACCTGCAGATCAACTTGGTCTTGCACACCTGCAGACCTAGATCTTACACACTTGGAAGAACCCTTGTCCTTGCCTCACCAAGTCCTTATGATTCTCTCTCTTGAGGATCCCTTCTTTGATCCTTCAAGGATCCTTTTACAAATTAAGGATAATTACAATACAGCCCCATGGGTCTCCTAAATAGATCCCATACAAACAATAATTAAAAAAGTGGCTCAAGACTAAAATTAGTCTTTACATGTAAACAACCAATTCGTTAAACTAATTATTTGTCAAACTAACAGTTCTAGAACTGCATAGGTGACCGATGTTGGTCTCTATCTGTCTAGAGATGACTGACATTAGCCGATCCATGACCAATGTCAATAGCTTCCTGTCTACCTCTGACCGATGTCAGTTGGCTTAATTGATGTCAGTTACTGTGACACTCAGCAACCTCCTCCATGTTTGCATCAGTGAAGCTTTTAGCTCCACAACTTAACAATCTCCCACTTGGAGATAAATAGCTGCACTTATACCTATACCTGTACATCATCTAATTTAGTTTCCTGGCTTGTATCCCTCTTCAAGTTCAATCTTGAAGACCAACAACCACACATCCTATGGTGCAACTCCTGTCATCCAAGTAACCTACCATATCTGAATCTACATACCCATGTAGAGAAGTGCTTAACCCTGCATAGCAAGAATCCCTACTGTTGGTCCCTCTCAGATACCTGAGAATCCACTGAACTACTTTCCAGTGCTTCTTTCCTAGATTGGCCACAAACTTGCTGGCAACACCCACTACTTGGGCAATATCAGGTCTAGTACACATGTACTCAACCTCATCATGTGAATTGGGACAATGTTCTGTGAACTGTCCATCCATAAGTGTGCTAACCAGTTCTGCATCCTACATATTAAACCTCTCCACTACCTTATTCACACAATCATCTTGAGACAACATCAACCTGTGATCTTCCCTGTCTCTAAGAATACTCATGCCAAGGATTTTTGCTCCTCCTAAATCCTTCCTGGCACACCTCTGAGCTACATTTACCCTTAGCTCAGAAAATCCCTATATGTGTGACCCTACAACAAGCATATACACTATATACAGTAACAGGATAATGTTGCAACCATTATCCAACCTGGTAAAGTAAACACAGTGATTACATTGACATTGACTAAAGCCATGCTTTGTCATAAACCTGTCAAAATTGTACCACTGTCCTAGAGCTTGCTCAAGACCATATAACCTAGCCTTCTATCTCATGTGTCCATTCTCTCCTTTCTTTAACCTGGGAATCCATTCATCTTTCAGTGCTTTCATCTCGGCTAGAAACTCTACCAAATCTCCCATTTGGTTCTTCTCCAAGGAATCAAATTCCTGATTCATGCCATGCTCCCACTATTTCCTAGATTCTACCTACTCTGCTTCTTTAAAAACTTCCTAATTCTTGACCATCAGTGAGCAACAAGTAGTATAAAGAAGGAGAATAATGAATTTGAGGCTTACTTACCCTTTCAGTCCTCCATATGGGTGTTTGAGACTCCTTAACAGCTTGCTGTCTACCCAAAATCTATTCTAATAGTGACCGATCTCAATCACCCCTTAGTCTACACCTGACTGATGTTAATTCCATGCGACTGAGCTGACTACCGACATTGATTTGCTGACCAACATTGATGTCCACCTGATCACCGACGTTGGTTCCCTGACTGTCATTAGTGTCCACCTGCCTGACACCACCGACTCTAGTCTACACATGACCGATGTCAGTACCTACCTGTTCGATGTTGGTTCCATGACCAACATCGATAACTGTGTTTTCTAATGAGTGATGACTTTTACCCGTGAGCTCACTTTGGATCATCACCTTGTCTAAACTGCCCTACTTAGAGATATTCAGCCCCTTGAGCTAATCTGTGTCCATCATCTTCTCCTTGAACACCAAGGCTTTCCAGTTCTTAAGTTTGTCAAAGACATCATACTTCCTCTTAAGAACATGCATCCCCTTCTTATTCATTTGACCAAGCCTATAGAGCCACATCTTTGATAAAATAAAAAGAGAATCAGTAATACAAGTAGATAGATAAAGAGTACCTACTTTCTTACCACATGCTAATTCAAGTGCATTCACTGTGAGAGTTACTGTGCATCCCTCATCACCCAACTTTCCTAAAATTAGACTCCACTTTAGGACTGGGACTTGCATGACATACTTCAACACCCATGTGTTGCTCGTCTGCAATTTTAGCCACACTTCCCTTTTGCCAACAATTTGACAAGGCTCACCAACCCCTAAACAAATCTTTCCAAAGTCTCCATGGACATAATCATGGAAAAATACTCTATTTGGAGCTGCATGGAAAGAGGAAATAGAATCTAAAACACAAGATTCTACTTTATCTAAGGAACATATAAGAGCAACTTGTGCAAAAATACCTGCATCATTTGCTTCTTTATTTCCTTCATGCTGATCTTTTACCAACCAGCAATTTTTCTTCACCTACTCTTTCTTTCCATAATTCAGTAATTGAGAATTATTGCCATTGAATTCCTCCATTCTTAGCTTACTTTATTCTGCCATTGATATACTCCCACTCAATCAGAAACCTCTGAGAGTGACATGTAATCAACAAACACTTAACACACTCTGAAACCAAGGTGTTAGTGAACCAAGCTCTGATGAACTTGCAACCTGCTCTGATACCAACTGTTGGGATCCCTGCTCCTAAAGAGCACACTTGATTACCTTTGTATAAGCAACTAAACATGGAATTTAACCAGAAGTAATATGTAACTAGAATTTAGAAATAGCACAGAATATGAGAGACAATACAACCTTGTATTAATACTCTATCAGAAGGAAATACAATGAAGAAGTCACACTCTTCTTCCCACACCTCTAGGGATCCCACACCTCTAGGGCGTACAATAATTCTCCCTTAAGAGTTAGCTCTCTCAATTATAAACAAATCAACTCAAAACACAGAGTTGTTGTTTTAACCAATCAGTAACAATACTACCAGTACCACAAGTACTCAACATACTCCAAGTAGATCTCCTTGATCTTACTCCTTGTTGTGTTGCAGATCTCCTTTGATCTTGCTATCCCATAGATCTCCTTTGACCTTGCATGCACACACACACGTGTAGATCAACTAACCTTACTTACCATGTAGATCTCCCTGATCTTGCACACCTGCAGACCTAGATCTTACACACCTGGAAGAACCCTTGTCCTTGCCTCACCAAGTCCTTATGATTCTCCCTCTTGAGGATCCCTTCTTTGATCCTTCAAGGATCCTTTTACAAATTAAATATAATTAAAATACAGCCCCATGGGTCTCTTAAATAGATCCCATACAAACAATAATTAGAAAAGTGGCTCAAGACTAAAATTAGTCTTTACATGTAAACAACCGATTCGTTAAACTAACCGTTCGTCAAACTAATAGTTTTGGAACTGCACAAGCGACCAATGTCAGTCTCTGTCTATCTAGAGATGATCAACATCGGCCAATCCATGATTGATGTCGGTAGCTTCCTGTCTACCTCTGACTAACATCAGTTGGCTTGACCGATGTCAGTTACTGTGACACTCAGCAACCTCCTCCATGTTTGCATTAGTGAAGCTTTTAGCTCCACAACCTAACAGTATTTTATTGTTGGGGATGACCTAGTTGTATGATGGGTTTGTAGTTTACACAAAAAGGATGGTGGTGGACTTTTTTATGCTAGAAGGTTTAATTCTTGTGCAATAGAGGATCATGTAGTTAGATATGCTTAGAAAATTTTGACCTGAAACTATTATAAAGTTATGTTTTGGACTATAATATCGATAATAATAGAAGGAAGAGGTTGGGTGATGTCAACCCACAGATCTTATCTTACCATATTTGGCACCTAGTAAGTATGCACTGCCTTCCAAAAAAGAAATCTTTATCCTCTTTTTATTTTTAAACATTGTTATGGATGTCTGCGATCATGGACTATAAAACTTCTTACTCCCCAACTCTCAAATCATCCAAGTCATATTATATCTCTATCTTTAGAACATGTTGATCTTCTAACCAAGACTTTGTATGTTGTGTCTTCTTCTTAGGAGGTGGTGGTGAAGCTCATCACACTATTGCCTTTTGCTTCCCTTTTTTAGTTTGTGATGGATCTACCATTAGTTATGGTGGTTCTTGTTGTTGAGCTTATGTTTGTGGTTGGGCTTGTACTTATGATGATATGGGTTATTGTGAACATGGAGTTATTGAGTGCAGAGGTTGCATCAAAATCATAACTATGGATTTATACCATAGAACTTCTACCTACATTATCAACATTATGATGGAAAATAGAAATGGAGTTATGGTTGTCTTTGGTAGCTCATGCACTTTGATCTGAATGACATTGTGAAACTTTGTGACTAATGCATGTTATCCAAGATATTGCATAACACCCTAAGAGACCCTTGGGTGCAAAATTATCATGGATTGAATCTCAATCCACCCATGCATTGAATCTCCCTATAACCTCATAATAATACCCTATTTTTTTCCAATCAATGTTGGTGAATGCAATAGCAAGCCAAAAATCTCTAACTAGGTTGACTAGTCCATCTAGTGACTTTCAATTTGTAAAACAAAGGAGTAAGACCAAAAATTGGCACCATAATGCTTGTGAATCATCGATGAGAATATTTTAAATGTTTATTGTGATTTATAAGGATAGAAACATGGGCCAATTAAAATTCTCATGTAAATGTATCATGTGATATATAATTTCCACAACTCCTGTGGTTGCCTGCTTTACATGTTTGGTTATTTTCTACAAGCGCTTGGTGATGAATTTAGATAGAATGCACACAAAAACATCTTCCATAATATCTATAGGAATTCCCCTTTATGCCCTTGTATATTTTTATTTGTTGTATGAATGGATAGGTGGATCTATATATTTGTATGGCAGGAGGAATTTAACTCAAGTTGAAAGCCTTATTGCTCTTGCCATAGACACAATGTCGATCGCAATTGTGACATCTTGAGAGAGATGAATGACACCCTTGTTATACCTAATTAAAAAATTAATCATAACCACTTATAGTAGCTTGAACTAGGTAGTTTGATAAGTCATTTTGTATCTAAGACTTGTAGAGGATGTTGAAGTGCCATCACTCCCTATTATGCTACTTCTTGTTGGTTAGGGATAAAAAGGGTAGCTTATGCTACATCAATAAAGTATAAGGGGTCTAGATCATGATATCTAGTTTACCTAAGTCATAGGCCAATTCTCATTTCCTCATTTTACACATAAGTTAGAGGGATCAATAATTATGCTTGATTCATGGTTGTTGTTATGGACTGATTTGAACACTTCCTTCAATTGGTCTAGTGCTAGTGAAAACTATGTGCACAAGTAGCTAATTTGGATGTAGATCATAGAGTTATCATGTTTAAAAAAGTATGTAACGTCTTTGTGTTTTTTGATTCCTTTGTTATATAGTGTTTGTCATCCAAATCCATCTGGTCAACTAGTTTAAATATGTTGAGCTAGTTATGTATGAGTTTACCTCTCGAATTAATGCCAATTGGTTATTGTTTGATATAACAATTACCATTTTGTATCAAAATTCTTTGATCCATCCATCAATAATTATTCAATGTGACATGTCATCCTTGTTGATGTTTATAGTAGTGGGAGATATTTTTCTTCATTAAATTCAAATAATATTAATGTTGAAATATCTCTAACTAACTTTCTATTTTATTATCAAAAGTTGTATCCTTTGGTGAAGAGAGGTGACCCTTCATGAAGAGACATCTCAATGTGTATATATATAAGGCATTTTCACTTTATTTGGTAATCTAATTGAAAGCAAGAAGAATTTTAACTTCAAGGAGGAGATCGATCACCTATAGCAGATTGACATTTTGCATCAAGTAAATTATTATCAAGGAGAAACCATATCATTTGTATAATCATGCCTAGGAAAAGCACTACCTTTCATTACTATGAATCAGTCTTGTGCTTGGGCCATATTGTAAAGCATATTTTTTCTCTTATTCATAAAATATATAAGAGATATATTTTGTTGGGTTTTTCTCCCTAGAGAAGGAGGGTTTTCCCATGGTATCTATTGTGTTCATTATTTTGTATTGTTGTAATTCTGCTTAATTCATTTTTGATCCTAAAACTAACATGGTATCATCGATCACCTATAGCAGATTGACATTTTGCATCAAGTAAATTATTATCAAAGAGAAACCATATTATTTGTATAATCGTGCCTAGGAAAGGCACTACCTTTCATTACTATGAATCAGTCTTGTGCTTGGGCAATATTGTAAAGCAGATTTTTGCTCTTTTCCTAAAATATATAAGAGATATATTTTGTTGGGTTTTCTCCCTAGAGAAGGAGGGTTTTACCAGGGTATCTATTGTGTTCATTACTTTATGCTATTGTAATTCTTCTTAATTCATTTTTGATCCTAAAACTAACATGGTATCATCGATCACCTACAATAGATTAACATTTTGCATCAAGTAAATTATTATCAAGGAGAAACCATAATATTTATATAATCATGCCTAGGAAAGGCACTACCTTTCATTACTGTGAATTAGTCTTATGCTTGGGCTATATTGTAAATCAGATTTCTACTCTTATTCCTAAAATATATAAGAGATATATTTTGTTGGGTTTTTCTCCCTAGAGAAGGAGGGTTTTCCCAGGGTAGATATTGTGTTCATTGATTTGTGTTGTTTTAATTATGCTTAATTAATTTCTGATCCTAAAACTAACATGGTATTAGATTAGTTTTAAGCAAGATCATGATCAAATTTGAGTAAGTAGTGAAGTTACTTACTCATCTTCTCATTCCAAGGGAGTCTATCCAAGCCTCAAAAATGGTGAATGGTCTTAAGGTTGAAGATAGACTTGACGGTGCATCAAATTTCATCTCTTGTAAATTTAGAGTCCTTATTACACTAGAGGAAAATGATCTTCTAGAATTCATGTAGAATGATGTGCCTGAATCAATCGATGATTCTAAGAAGACTCAATGGAGGAGGAATGGCACTAAGGTAAGAAATATCTTGATAGATTCCATGAAGGACCACCTTGTGCCTATAATATCTAATTTAAAGATGGCCAAAGCCATGTTCAAGACTCTACAAGGCATGTATGAGATTAATAACACTATCAGAGCTCTTATATTAAGGCAACAAATTCATCACATCAAAATGGCTAAAGGAGAATATATCATCTCCTTCTTCATGAAGATCACTAAGTTGAAGGATCAACTATGTGCCATTGGAGATATGATCAAAAATCAAGATCTAGTTATGTTGGCTTTGAATGCCCTTCCTTAATCTTGGGAACCCTTCATTCAAAGTATAAGTGGAAGATCCAAATTGCCCAAGTTTGATCACCTTCATGCAGATTGCATTCAAGAGGAATCTAGGCTAGCTGTAAGAGGAAATGGGTGAAGTTTTATCAATGAAGAGAATTAGGTTCTTGCTACTCAAACTATTAAGCTCTGATACCACCTGTTAAGGATCTTGTAGCTCACTCTGATACCAAATTTTAGTACCTTAGAGCTCAATTAATTACTATTGTATAAGAAACTAAACACGGAATTAAACCAGAAGTAATAAGTAACTAGAATTCAGAAATAGCAAAGAATAGATGATACGGGAAACAATACAATCTATATTAACACTTTCCAAAAGGAAATACAATGAAGAAATCAAACTCTTCCCACACCTCTTAGGTGTACATTAATTCTCCCTCAAGAGTTTTCTCTCTCAATCAATTACAACCAACTCAATAACCGAGTTGTTCCCTCCAGTGACAATCAACCCGATGGTTGTTGTTGCCTACTCTGATTGTGACAATCAACCCAATTGTTGTTGCCTCTAATACATCCACAGACCTTCTTGATCTTGCACCCTATAGATCTAATTGGTCTTTCTTGACCACAGACCTTCTTGATCTTGCACCCTGCAGATCTAATTGGTCTTGCTTACCATGTAGATCTTCTTGATCTTACACTTGAGGATCTAATCCTTCTTAGTCCTAATTACAATACAGCCCCATGGGTCTCTTAAATAGATCCCAAAACAAACAATAATTAGAAACATAGACTCAAGACTAAAATTAGTCTTTACATGCAAACTCAATGTTTGTCTAAAATTAGAATAGTTCTAGAACACACAGACGACCGACGTCAGTCTCTGTCTGTCTGGAGATGACCGATGTCAGTTCCTATCTGACTGATGTCAGCTGATGCCTAACCAATGTCGGTTGCTATGTAACTAAATATGACTAATGTCAGTTGGCCTGACCGACGTTGGTTACTTTGACACTCAGCAACCTCCACCATTTGCATAATAGTGAAGCTTTTAGCTCCACAACTTAACAATCTCCCACTTGGAGATAAATAGCTACACCTGTACCTATACCTGTACATCCTCTAATTTGTTTTTGACTTGTATCCCCATCTTCAAGTTCAATCTTGAAGATCAACCACCAACAGTGAACACATATCCTATGGTGCTTCTCCTACCATCCAAGTCACCTACCATATCCGAATCTACATACCCATGTAGAGAAGTGCTTGACCTTGCATAACATAAATCCCTGATGCTGGTCCCTCTCAGATATCTGAGAATCCACTGAATTGCTTTCCAGTGCTTCTTTCCCAAATTAGCCATAAATTTCCTGATAACTCCCACTGCTTGGGCAATATCAGGTCTAGTATATACCATGTACTCAACCTCATCATGCGATTTAGGACATTGTTCATAGCTCAACTTGAACTATCCAACCATAGGTGTGCTAACTAGTTTTGCATCCTACAAATTGAACCTCTCCACTACCTTATTTACATAATCCTCTTGAGACAAAATCAACCTATGATTTTCCTTGTCTCTAGAAATACTCATGCCAAAGATTTTCTTTGCTCCTCCTAAATCCTTCCTATCACATGTATGAGCTAATTTTACCTTTAGCTCAGCAATTCCCTACATGTGTGACCCTAAAACAAGCATATACACTACATACAGTAATAGGATAATGTAGCTATCATTATCCAACTTGGTAAAATAAACACAATGGCCACATTGACATTGACTAAAGCCATGCTTTGTCATAAACTTGTCAAACCTTAAATACCAATGTCTTGGAGCTTGCTCAAGACCATATAACCTGGCCTTCTGTCTCACCTATCCATTCTCTCCTTTCTTTAACCTGTAAATCCATTCGTCTTTCAGTGCTTTCCTTCCGGCTGGCAACTCAACCAAATCCCATGTTTGGTTCTTTTTCAAGGAATCAATTTCCTCATTCATGCCATGCTCCCACTATTTCCTGGATTCTACCTGCATTGCCTCTTCAAAACTTCTTGGTTTTCCACCATCAGTGAGCAACAAGTAGTTTAAAGAAGGGGAATAATAAATTTGAGGTTTACTTACCCTTTCAGACCTCCATATGGGCGTTTGAGACTCATTAATAGCTTGCTGTCCACCCAAATTTCATTCTAACAGTGAAAGATGTTGGTCATCTCTCAGTCTACACCTAACTGATGTCAGTTCCATGTGACTGACCTGACTGACATTGGTTTTTACCTGACTGACATCATTTTTCACCTACCCAACATCACCAACTTTGGTCTCCACTAGACCGACGTCAGTTCCTACCTGATCAACGTCAGTTCTCACCTGACTGACGTCGATAACTATGTTTTCTTGTGATTGATGATTTTTACCCATAAGCTCATTTTGGATCATAACCTTGTCCAAATCAACATTGCCTTACTCAAAATTATTTAGCCTCTTGAGCTGATCTTTGTCCATCATCTTCTCCTTGAAAACCAAGGCTTTCCATGTCTTAAAAGTGTCAAAAATATTAGATTTCCACTTTATGCAATAAACTCATACCTTTTTTGTAGCATCATCAATAAAAGAAACATACCACTGTGATCCTCCAATAGAATATCCCTGAGCTGGTCTCCACACATTTGTGTGAACAAGCTCCAACATGTGCTTCTTCTTTGTTGACCCAATTTTCAAAAACCTCACTTTCTCCTGTTTCCCAAACATACAATGCTCACAAAAATCTCGGTCTATCAAATCTAAAAGCATACTTTTTGACTTAAGAACATCCATTCCCTTCTCACTCATGTGACCAAGCCTACAGAGCCACATCTTTGCATCTACATCTGAAGTAGATAAAATAGAAGGAGAATCAGTAATACAAGTAGATAGATAAAGTGTACCTACTTTCTTACCTCTTGCTAATACAAGTGCACCCTTGAAAACTTTCCAAGATTATGTTGTGAGAGTTATTATGCAACCCTCATCACCCAACTTCCCTACAGAAATCAAATTCCTCTTCAAGATAGGTACATGCATGACATCCTTCAACACCCATATGTTTCCAGTCTACAATTTCAGTTGCACTTTCCCTTTTCCAACCATTTGACAAGGCTCACCATCCCCTAAATAAACTTTTCCAAAGTCTCCATGGACATAATCATGAAAAAAATTTCTATTTGGAGTTGCATGGAAAGAAGCACGAGAATCTAAAACCCATGATTCTACCTAACTATCCAAAGAAAATATGAGATCATCTTGTGCAACAATACCTACATCTTTTGCTTCTTCATTACCTTCATGTTGATCTTCTTTCAACCAACAATCTTTCTTTGCATGTCCTTTCTTTCCACAATTCCAATAGGTTATACTGCCATTTCTAGATTTGGATCTACTACCTATCTTTGACTTTGATTTCCCTTGCTTGCCCTTCTCTCTTTGCCATCCCTTGATTTCAACACTTAAAGCATTACCTGATGTTTTCCCTGTGCTTTTCCTGCAAATTTCTTCATTCAAGATTACACTAACAACATCATCAACTTTCAAGATATTTGAAGCAGATGCAATATTACTAACTGCCATTACCAAGCTATGTCAGCTTTCCGGTAAAGAGCATAAGATTAAGAGAGCCTTAATTTTATCATCAAAAACTATTTTGATTGAATTTAACTGATTTACAATTCCATGGAAATCATTAAGATGACTATATACAGATCCACCTTCCAGCATTTGCAAATTAAATAATTGCTTCATAAGAAATACCTTATTCAAAGCTAAGGGTTTTTCATATAAATTTTCCAAAGATTTCATTAACTCTACCATTATCCTTGTTTGAGATAAGTTGGAAAACACAGAAGCTACCAGGGTCAGCCTTATAGCTCTAAGAGCCTTTCTATCAAGAACCTTCCATTCTTCATCATGCATACATATGGGCTTACATGAAGCCCCACCCAATGGTAAGTATAGATCTTTTTGATACAGATAATCCTCTATCTGCATCCTCCATAATTGATAATTCTTGCCATTGAATTTCTCCATTCTTAGCTTACTTTCTTTTGCCATTGCTTTACTCCCACTCAAACAGAAACTCCTATGAGTGACCTGTAATCAAAAAACACTAACCTACTCTGATACCACCTATTAAGGATCTTGTAGCTCACTCTGATACCAAATTTTAGTACCTTAGAGCTTAATTGATTACTATTGTATAAGCAACTAAACATGAAATTAAACTAGAAGTAATAAGTAACTAGAATTTAGAAATAACAAAGAATAGATGATACAAGAAACAATACAATTTGTATTAACACTCTTTCAAAAGGAAATACAATGAAAAAATCACACTCTTCCCATACCTCTTAGGCATACAATAATTCTCCCTCAAGAGTTCTCTCTCTCAATCAATTACAACCAACTCAATAACCGAGTTGTTCCTTCCAGTGACAATCAACCCAACGGTTATTGTTACCTACTCTGATTGTGACAATCAACCCAATTGTTGTTGCCTCCAATACATCCATAGACCTTCTTGATCTTGCACTCTGCACATCTAATTGGTCTTGCTTGACCATAGACCTTCTTGATCTTGCACCCTGTAGATCTAATTGGTCTTGCTTCTCATGTAGATCTTCTTGATCTTACACTTGAGGATCTAATCCTTCTTAGTCCTAATTACAATACAGCCCCATGGGTCTCTTAAATAGATCCCAAACCAAGTAATAATTAGAAATGCAGACTCAAGACTTAAACTAGTATTTACATGCAAACTCACTATTCGTCTAAAATTAGAATAGTTCTAGAATGCACAGACGACCGACGTCGATCTCTGTCTGTCTAGAGATGACCGACATTGGTTCTTGTCTGACCAATGCTGGCCAATGCCTAATCGATGCCGATTGTTGTGTAACTAAATATGACTGATGTTAGTTGGCTTAATCGACATTGGTTACTTTGACACTTAGCAACCTCCACCATTTGCATAACAGTGAAGCTTTTAGCTCCACAACTTAACACAAACCTCAAAGAGGAAAGGAAGAGAATGGAGAAAAGGAAATTTCAATAGGAATAGAAATAGGAAATCAGATGCTACTCCTGAATCAAAGAAGGATCTCTCCCATATACAATTCTTTAGATGTAATAAGTATGGTCACTATGTGAGAGATTATGCAATAAGACCAAAGAAACATGCTACTACTACAAATGTGGATGATATCTCTCCTCAAAAGGAATCAAGAGATAAATCAATTAGATTTCTATTTATCTTATCCCTATCAAGCAATGTCCCAGCTAATAATAGCACATGGTTGATTGATAGTGGTGCTTCTCATCACATTACCAAATATAGAGAGCATCTTTTAGAATCGATGGAGAGAGAAACCAAACATCAAGTAATAATTAGAGATGATGTTTGATACTCAGTGAAAGTGTTGGAGCTCTTCTCTTCACTTAGATTCTAGCATCTCTCTTCATTTGAGTGATGTCTTGTTCATTACAGGTATCAAGAGGAATCTTGTATCAATTTCAGCCTTAGAGGACAAAGGATATCAAGTTGCATTTGCTAAATTAAAATTTCTTTCTTGGCCAAATAACTCTAGCATCAAGATAGCTTGAGTGATTAGTGTTTGGTAAGAGAGTCTTTATAGACTTTACATTCATCCAGTTCAAGCATTAATGCATGATTCCTCCAGTTCATGTGAGCTACAACATAAGAGACTTGCTCATCTCCACTTTAGAGCTCTTCCATCCATGGATAAGATGGTCATTGGCCTTTTAAAGCTCAGTCAAGAGCATGATGATACTTGTAAAGGATGTGCATCAGGTAAGAATACTAAGCGTCCTTTTCATAGTAGTGAAAGAAGATCAAAATGCATTCTAGATCTTATTCATTCTGATTTGTGTGGCCCAATGTCTATATCATCCTTGAGTGGTTTTTGGTATTATGTAATTTTCATTGATAACTACTATAGAAGACTTGGATTTATTTTTTAAAGTCTAAGAAATCTGAAGAAGTGCTTGAAAATTCAAAGAATTTAAGGCTCAAGTAAAAAACTTGTTCGAGAAAAGAATCAAGGTTCTGAGATCTGATAACAGAGGAGAGTACACTTCTGGATACTTTCATCACTTTTGTATAGAGGTAGGGATTAAGAGGGAGTTTTGTTTTCCTTACAATCCATAGAAAAATGGAGTTATACAAAGGAAGAATAGATCTATAGTTGAGGTAGCCAAAGCTATTATCCATGATCAAGACTTAAAAATCTTCCTTCAGGTAGAAGCATCCAAAACTGTAGTGTATGTTGGAATCAGAGCCCTCATCATATTTTTTAGAATATGACTCCTAAAGAATCCTGCATAGGTGTGAAGCTTGAGGTTAGTCATTTGAGAATCTTTGGTTTTTCTATTTATATTAATGTACCTAAAGATAAGAGAACTAAGTTAAAACCATCTAACAAGAAAGGAATATTTATGGGTTATAGTGAATCATCAAAATCCTATAGGATCTACATTCCAAACAAAAATAAATAGAGATCAGTAGGGATGTCTCTTTTAAAGAATATGTTGCATTCAAAAGATCTAAAGGTTCATTCATGGAGATAGATAATGAAGACTAGGAGACTCCTCAAGACATGGATGTTGATCATACTCATGAGATTCAGAGGGAGTTTACTAAACTAGAAGATGTTATTGATCCAGTTGAGCCTTTGGAACCTATTGATGGGCCAAGATATATTTTCATAGGTTGAAAGATACCTCTATAGGCTAAGAAAATAATGCAAGAGGAAAAAAAAATTGTAGATCCTAGAGGCACATTTAGAGAAAGTAAAAGACCATAGAAGTTTCTTGGCTATGTAGCATTAATGAGTCATATTATTGAGTCTAAACCTTTCAATGTTGAGGAAGCATATAGTCAACAAGTATGGAGAGATGATATGGTTGAATAATATCAATCTATCATCAATAATGATGTTTGGGACATTATACCAAGACCTGAAGGAAAATCAGTTGTATCTTATAAATGGTTTTTTTAAGATCAAGCATGCAACTGATGGAAGTATTAAAAAGTGCAACGCTATATTTTTGGCCAGAGAATTTTCTCAAAAAAAGGTAATAGATTATGAAGAAACTTTTTCTTTGGTTGCTCGTTATACATCCATCAGAACTATTATTTCTATTATAGCAACTAAGGGATGGAAGCTACATAGATGGATGTGAAGACAACATTCCTTAATGATGTAATTGAATAAGATGTATACATTGAACACCCTGATGTTTTTTCTAATTCATGGGAATTAGTCTCATGTTTTTAAATTAAATAATGCCTTGTATGGTCTTAAGTAGGATCCTCATGCTTAGTATGAGAGGATTGATCGATACTTGATAAGTTTGGGTTTCTCTGAGAATGATGTTGATTCAAATATTTACTTCAAGATAGTTTATGGTGAGGCCTTATTCTTTGTTCTTTATGTTGATGATCTATTTATTAATGGATCAAAATATCTCCTTATCAAATTCAATAAGGAGTTAGCTTTTGAATTTGAGATGAACGATCTAGGTTATATGCATTACTTTCTAGGATTTGAAGTGTAGCAGAGACCCAGTGAGATTATTCTGAGTCAAGTAAAATACACCATAGACATCTTTAAGATATTTGGTATGATGGATTGTAAATCCATGTCTACTCTGATGGAAAATAATTTGAAGAAGTTATGTAAGTCTGCAGCTAGTTCAAGTCTAGTAGATCCTAATATGTATAGGTATTTGATTAGATTGTTGATGTATCTAGTCAATACTAGACTTGATATTTTCTATGTAGTGAGTGCTCTTAGTCAGCTCATGTGTGAACATAGGTAGATTCATCTAGTTTCATCTAATCATATCTTGAGATACTTGCATGGCATAGTTGGATATGGCTTGAGATATACTTCTAGTACAGATCTAAATTTGTAAGGTTATTTTGATTCTGATTAGGTAGGGAGTGTAGTTGATCATAAAAGCACCTCTAGATGTTGCTTTAGCTTGGGGTCTATAATGATTTCTTGGTGTAGAAGGAAGTAGTCTTTAGTGGCACTAAGCACTATAGAGTCAGAATATATTGTAGCATGTGTTGTAGCTCAAGAAGTAGTGTGGCTTTGGAAGCTCCTTGTAGGATTGTTTAGAAAATCATTGGAGCCAACCATTATTAATTGTGACAATCAAAGCTATGTCATTTCATGACAAAATAAAACATGTTGAGATCAAATATCATTACATCAGAGATATAGTACTGAGGAAAGTTATTCAATTGAGATAGATTTGCATTGATAAGCAAATGGTTGATATTCTCACTAAACCTCTCTCTAGAGTGAATTTTGTGTATTTTTGAGACAAGCTTGGAGTTGTGTAGAATGAATCCCTTGCTAAGAGGAAGACTCAGCATCAGTAATCTCTTGTAACTTGAGATAATGCATCTTTCTTTGTGACAAAGAAATTTGAGTTGAAATCCCTTGTTAATGCATCTTTCTCTAAGATAGAGAAATTTGAGGTGAAATCCCTTATTCTACCCTCTAAGAGTAGCCATGGTGGATGTCATGTTGAGTGACTCAATGAAAACATCACGTTGAGAGACTCTCTGATGATTTCCTTGAACTTGTGTCTATCCATCCTCTAAGATCAACCATGGTGGATGTCATGATGAGATGATGACATCATGTTTACTGACTCCATGATGGGCACTCGTGCACATGTTCCTTCCATACATGGGAGTATCCATGATGGATGATATCACGTTGTGAACTCTTTTACATCTCTAAGATGAGGATTATTGGAAAAATACCTCCCTCGCTAAGAGGGAGTGTTGATGTTTATAGCAGTGGGAGATATTTTTCTCCATCAAATTCAAATAATATTAATGTTAAAATATCTCTGGCCAACTTGCTATTTTATTATTAAAATGTGTATCCTTTGGTGAAGAGAGGTGACCCTTCATGAAGAGACATCTCAATGTGTATATATACAAGGCATTTTCACTTCATTTGGTAATCTGATTAAAAGCAAGAAGAATTTGCACTTCAAGGAGGAGATCAATCACCTACAGTAGATTGACATTTTGTATCAAGTAAATTATCATCAAGGATAAACCATATTATTTATATAATCGTGCCTAGGAAAGGCACTACCTTTCATTATTGTGAATCATTATTGTGTTTGGGCCATATTATAAATCAGATTTATACTCTTATTCCTAAGATATATAAGAGATATATTTTTCTAGGTTTTTCTCCCTATAGAAAGAGGGTTTTCCCAGGGTATCTACTATGTTCATTGCTCTGTGTTGTTGTAATTTTTATTAGTTCATTTTTTATTCTAAAACTTACAATCCTTTCATCTATCCAATTTATTTTATGACCCATCCTATCATTTTGCCATGGAATCTACTTTGATAAAGATGTAATTTCTCAAATATATCATCATTAATGGTTTTGAATGATCTCTAAATGTCCTTTCATCATACCTATCTTATTATCATCTCATTCTTGGACTCATTTTATGACCACCATATTCCTCTTATTTTTTTCTTTCCTTCAGGTTGAATCTATAAATCCATTGTGCTCTATAATTTTGACTGTGCAAGCTTTTTTCTAATGTGTTGTAATCCAAAAATTGCATTCTAAAAACACACTAACCCTAATAAAATAAAATATAAAACAAAACAACATTAAACAAAAATATTAACTACATGGTGTTACTCAACACCCTCTCTCTTTGTCAGCAATGAATGATAAATATTAATGATGGTAAGGGTTAAGCCTACAACCATTTACATGCCGTGGTAGATTGATTCCCTAAATATATTTTAATTTAATTTTACCTTATTGTAAAATATCATGAATTATATATCTCCCCTTCCATATAATGTGTAACTTTATCAAAAATGCTTTAAATCTACTATCATATAGTAATATCATTTGTTCTGGATAAAATTCCTTAGATCACAAGTTACGATCATGCCAAGTTTTCTCACTCAACTTGTTAATATATTTTGTCTACTACACTCTTTGTTTGTTTTAATCCATTTTAAATAAACCATCAAGCTATCTTTCAGTAATTCATAATCACCTAGCCTCATAATCATTGCAATATACAAACTAGGAACAATGTATTCCATAGGCATTATTGCCTCAAGACAATAAAATAACTGAAAAGAAATGAAGCCTATTGGACATTTATAATTTGTTCATTATGACCAAATAATTTTAGGAATGTCATTCTCCCAATAATCCTTTCAAAATTTGAATATCTTCATCAACCTTTTACCCAATATTTTGTTTGAAGCCTCAACTTGCCTGTTGGATTACGAATGATAGGTCATGCTTTTATAGTGTGATATTAGGAACTCTTTATTAATAGTATTGATTATGTTATTGAGTAAGTGATTACCTTTATCATTGACCAACCTTATCAGGCATCCAAACCTTTTAATGATATTCTCATAAAAGAACTTAGTGGCATTATTTACACTATAACTTGGTGTCATGATAGCTTTCACTCAGTTCGTGAAATAGTCTATCGTAGTAATGATATATCTTGCATGACTAACCTTACTTGAAAGATTTATAGGCCTTAAAAATCAATAGCCAATTATTCAAAAATTTAATGTATTATCATTGGAGCTAAGGGCATCTCATCTTGGTGATTCAATTTTTTTCATTTTTTGGCAAACATCACAGTGTTTTGACACCCTATGCACATCTTGAAACAAATTTTAACACCAAAGAATGCTTTGTAGTATATCTTGTCACTCAATGTTTCACCCTTAGAGAGGTAGATCAAGGCTTATCCAAATTGCATGGAACATGGGATTACCCCTACGCCTGTGGGTTACCTATAATAGGGGTAAACCTCTAGATTGAAGGGCTAGCTCCCTTGGTTTATAAAGCTCATCACCTATACTACTAGCTCATTTGGATGAAAAGGGGGAGAGAAAACATAAATTAAACCTATCATGATGATGTGACGCATCAATTTTAACCTAACCACTACCAACCAATTTATTTTACACTTCAAATAAAATCCTAATTTGCACATGACACTATTCCAAATCTACCTCTTACATTAGTATTTCTCATGGAGGTTTGTGAAGTAAGATTGAGATAGGAGGACTAAACACAAATTCATGACATGAAAATAGTAGAGATGAAAATCCTAAAACTCATGAAACACTTCATTATAATAGTTCTAGATACCTACAATATACTTTCAAAATTGAATATGAATGCAAACAAGGACAACATGCTAAGGAAGAGAGTTTATCACTTAACAAGATCAACTAGCCTAACATACACATTAAAAATAGATCATGGAGAAGGTAAAATGGATCATTATTTATTTCTAAAATCATTTCAATGATCAATGATTCACCATACTCAGGTGGAGGGATCCTAATTTAGCCAAAAGTGGCTCAATATATAGAGAAAGCGAGAGAGAGAGAGGAGATGAAGGGCGTAGGAGAGAGAGAGAGTAGACAAGTGTCATGTGAGTTAAAACAAGAAGAGGAGTTTTTAAACTACCTTAATAGGTCTAAGATTTCATGTTTATCTCCTATAAAGATACTCTAACCATCCAAGTGGCATGGGAGTTGAAATGCTTGCTTGACACCTTGACTAGCTTCTTGAAACTCCCCTTTGTCTTGACATATTGAAGGACAAGTGGCCCTCTTGATGGTGAAATTAGTTCCTCCTACCTATTTTCTCTTATCTTGACACCTTTTAGCTAACCCCATTAGGTTATATTTGACACATCACCTCTGTAGTCATATAAAATGCAAAATTGGTAACTTGATCATGGTTAATGACACCCAATCTATAGGTCCCTCTTACTTGCTTTTTAGACCCTCTCAGGGTTATTTTAACTGATTCCCAATCATTTTTGGCCTTATAGACTTGACCCCATTTTATCCAGGACTATCTCTTCATAACCAATCCATCCCCACAGGTCTCATCTGCCTAGGACAATAGCGCCAAAGTTGGATAGTAGTGTTAGACCCTAGGGTGTCTCCTTTTTAGCACTCCTATTCAATCACTTTTCAAGCCAAATTTACCATTTTTACTTGATTTATCTTGTTCATTATGTTGGCCTAATTTAGTTCCATATAACCCATGACCAATAGATCCATATAAAATCTCATTCAAAGATCATTTGGAAAGGGTTGACAAATATCATTCAAACAAGCAAGAATACAAGCAAGACCACTCAGGAAATCTTCCCTATTCTCCGCATACAACTAGCTTATACACTTTCAATCCAATTCAAGACCTTATACTAGTCCCTAGCCATATCAAGCATACTTATTTTTATCATTTCTTACATTTCATTCACTATTGCACTGAGCACTCTTAAAGGGAGAACTACATATGGCTTGATCCATCCTCAGAGTATTGGTATGTAGGTAGTGTGCCCACACACGAGTTGTGAAGAATGTCTAGTGTATCTTACACATACTAACCCATTTTCCCCATTTTCCAAAGTTTCCTTCAATTGTATAGAAGACACAAGCTCATGAAAAATTAGCTCTATAAGGAGCTTTAATGATAGTGAGGACCTAAAAATTAGTATATAGGCTCACCCTGAGCAGGCAAACAAAAACCAAAAAGCTTAAACCCTCATGACAACAATGCCAAAAGAGGACTACAGCATTGGAGACTAGGGTGTATAGTTTTGGTAATCCTGTCCAATCATAAATGAAGTATAGGATCTTGTTTGCGACATTGTCCCAGTCTTGCATGTAAATTTCCAAACCCTGTCTCAGTCAGAACAATCTAGAATAAGCTAAGTTTAATTTTCTCTCTCTCACTACTATATTTATAAAAGGTCTAATTGCAATCTAATTTCATAAATGAGTGGCTTAATTATTTACTATTTTACTACTTAGACCCTTTAACTAAATTAGGAATAAAACCCCAATATTTCCAAAATTATCAAATCATTTGGTGAACCTGACTTACTTTGAATTTCACATAAAAATTCTATAAATCCTAGGGTAAATTCCTAACTAATTTTTCTGATTTATTTCTAAATTTTTCCTTGAATATTTAAATTAGAAATTCATCTCAAGTTTTAAAATTTTGTGGTAAAATTTTTAAATAATTTTTTTCAAACCCTAGTTACATCAACTAGTATCCAATAATTGTCCAATAATTTTTCAATCATTTTCTAAATTTTTAGTTAACTATTAAAATCAAAAAATCACTTCAAAATTTCAAAAATTATAGTAATTTCAAAAAATATATTTTTCTCAAAACCCTAGTTGAACCTACTAGGTCCTATTAAATCAAACACTTTCCCTTAAATTTATAAATTTTTACTTGAATACTTAACTCAGAAATTCATTTTTCAATTCCAAAAATTCATAGTTTTTTTCAAAAATATTTTTGAAAAATCCCTAGTTGCATGTACTAGCTCCTATTTTGCTTCTTGAGGTATAACCTTACATGTTTAGCAACTTGGTATCCTTTTTATGCAAATTTCAATTCATTATTTTTAAAACTTTGTGTTTCTTATATTCAGTACTTTCCCTTTCTAGTACATTGCCTATTAAAACTTATTACAAAACATTCAAACACATTCCAAATTATTTTTCTACTTAAAAAATGGCCCAATATACTATTTTTGATGAAACTGATAAAAGATAACTTAAATAACTCTTAACCAAACATCCGGATATGCAAGATGACATGCTTAAAATCCTATAAGAAGAACAATAAAAAGTGAAGAATGCTCAATATTCTCAAACAATAGAACCACTAGTTATAAATGACACTATGGAGGAAACTATGTCTCAATAACCCCTATAATAGCCCAACCTTCTTCTATGCCACCAGCTACAGCTATTACATCTTTGTCCCCTAATGTGGTAGACCTTATACAAGAGATAAGATCTCTTCAATCTAAGGTGCAACATCTTGAGCAAGGTACCTCTAGACCTACACAGGTTTGTATTCTTTGTTGTACTACATACACCATTGGCATGCCACATTGCTTCTACACCCTTGCCACAAGGTATTGTTCAACCCAAGATTACTCTTTATGATGGTAAGGGTAATCCAAATATACAAGTGATCTAAATGACTAGCTACTTACCAAGTTATTTCCATAGAGTCTACAGGATTATGCCTTACAATGATTCTATAGTCTACCAAATTATTTGATTAATACATTCAATCCTTTAGCTGACATGTTCTTAGCACACTTCAGTATCAACATTGGTGATAAGGTTTCATATGCTCAAATTACTCAGAAAAAACAATGACCAAATGAGCACCTCACAGACTATGTTCTTTGGTATAAGACCATCTTCGCTAAGATGACTAGTCCCATGGTAGATCAAGAGTTACAGGACCTCTTCAAACAAAGTCTTCTACCAACACTTCATGAATTAATCATGTTCATTAGATTATCTTCCTTAACTAAATTGTGTCACACATTAAAGGAATGAGAAGTCAAACTAATTTCAATGGGAAAAGTAAAGTACACTACTACATTAGACACAACTAATAAGAGTAACAATAAAGTCCCATATAAGTTCAATTTTAATGATACTAAAGGGAAAAATCAACCTATAGTTAATGCAACTTTAGAGCCTCCTCAACGTATATTTTTATCAGCACCCCCTCGGTGTACTTTCTCACATCTTCCAGTTCCTCTAGTTAGGGTTCTACAATAGCTTTTGGATTGTAGTATCATATCTCCCCCTCCTATTTAGGAAGTTGATCCAATAAAACCTCTTCTTAAGGGATATGATTATCAAACATTTTGTGACTACCACAGGGCACTAGGCCATATGACAAATAGATGCATCAATTTAAAGCATAAGATACAGGACCTCCTAGATTCAAACACTATTAATCTTGGCACTTCAATTGAACCTCTACTGTCAAAGCAAACACATGATTAAGCATTGAAAATCTTCTCAAATCCATTTCCATAGCATTCAAAATAGGATGCAGGGGACACATCAGGGGTTCATCATGAATATCATGCATATCCACCAACAAATACATATAGGGAACCTTCGGTTGAGTTACATCCTTTGAGAAATAGGATCTGTGTATATAATTCTAGAGTTCTATCTAGACCTTAGTCTTCTTCTCAGAGTAGAAGATCATTGAAGATGATTCAAATTATCATGCATACTTTATCAAAGTTCATATTCATAATCAACCTATTCATAGTGTGGTTATTGACAATGGTTATAATCTTAACATGTGTATCTTCACACTAATATAGCATTTGAGTTATTCAGAGTAGGATATCACCCTGATAGACATAGTTGTTAGTGGTTTTAGTAGGAATATATAGAGTTCATTGGGTGAGATATCACTTTCACTAGAGGTTGGTCTTACACATTTGGATACACCATTCACTATAGTTTCCATCATAAGAGTTTTTGATATGTTACTTAGTCGACTATAGATTCAAAAACATAGAGAAATGCCTTCTATAGTTCACAAATGTGTGAAATTCATTCATGCTAATCACATTATTACAATTGATAGAGTTCCATATGAGTTACCACTCCTCACTTCAGAGTCATCTACCAGTTTGTAGTCACTAGTTTTAGTTTTTCCACCAATTTTAGTTTCTCCTCCAGTTACAGTTCCTCTTCCACTTTAGATTTATACATAGTTGAGGCATCCACCACCAATATAGAGGGTTCATACATCTCCATAGCTTTGGCATTCTAGATAGCTTCTAGCTATAGTATTCACACCTAGAGTAGTTTCATTGATATCTCATACATCTACACATAGAGCACATATTCAGAGAGCTTCTCCTACCTCTAGATGGGTCCCTAAGAGCCCCATAGTTACATCCACTTCTCAAAGTTATAGAGGGACCCAACAGTTAGTTTCTAATTTAGAGATTTTAGAGCATCTACAACACATACAGCTTTCACCACCACAATCTTAGCATTTCTATCATGCTTCACGATCACGCACGATTCCACTCCTTGATATAGGACACCAAGATAGCGAGTCTCACGTGAGACTCGTTGGTTAGTATCATCTCTTTTCATATTTACTTGTACATAATCTCTTCTGCTTGATTGTACATAATTCAAAATTTTATCAAAATATAAAAATAATATAAATCTCAAAATATAAAAACAATCAAAAATGTAAAAACAATAAAAACATTTTGATTGTATGCATCATGCATTTTTTACATTGATACTACTATGATAGGACTGACATTTTCTATTTCATGCTTTTATATGTCAATTTATCTACATTACCATGCTTCACTTGATCTTCTTTGAGTATGTGTAGTGACATCCAACTACTTGATTGCTTCACTCTACCTATTGAGGGGCATCTTAATTATACATTCAAGACACACATCGATATACATACCCACTGGGGGTATCTTCTACATAACTACACCATCCAGGTTATGTCATTCCTATACTACACACTCTGAGTTATCATCCTGATGTACATTACTTACTATATTACACAAATTACTATATCAACATTTCACTAGTATCTAGAACTTGTGTATCTCTTATCATATACCTAGTCTTATACTAAGCATGTCTTGCATACTTTCACTCTTGCTTTGTTTAGTTAGATGTGATTCTATCTTTATAATTATTACATGGTTTTTCTTATTGCTTAGCATAGTTTTTTGGATTGTGTTTCTAGTTCCTTCTTGTCTCATATATGTGCCTTAGGACATTTGCCAATGTCCCAAATTGTTATTTAGGTGTGTGCCTTAAGACATTTTATAATGTCCTTTTCTTATACTCTTCTATGTGCTTGTGGCCCTTGTGCCAATATTACTTATATCAATTGTATGTGTAAGTGGCATTTGAAAATTCCTTGTATTCTTGATTTCTAATTTACATGGCCCCTTGGCCACCCTCGTATGCTTCTTACTACTTGCTTCTTACTTTGTGTGCTTGTTTGCTTGATTTCTTATCAATGATTGTAATGCCTTGATCCATATCACGCATTTTCCTATTTTCTTAGATGCTATGATGGACATTATGCTCCATCCCTTCTACTAACAACTAAGAAACTAAAAACTAACACTTTTAGTTCCATTTCAGTACATTAAACATGTTATTACATTATTATATCTATTTAGGCATACCCCTATTGATCTAACAATCTCTTAAATCAAACCTTCTTATATCTTGAGATATCTTGTTGATTTTCATTGTTATATCATGTATATTTCTAGCTGAACACACTTGCAAGGTTTCTTCTTTTGAGGGAAGTCATTGCAGGGTACCTATTATTACCCTAAGAAGAGGGGGCAATAAAAAAGGTTTTTGTTACAAAGATCAAAGCTCCTATCAGTCAAAAAATCTAATTTCAGAACAACCAAAACATTAACTAGTCATCAAACCACTTAGAACAGACTAGGCAAATAGTCAATAATCTATAATAGTAATCAGTTTCAGCCCAAGCTAATAATGCTAAGGTTGGACTACAGCATCAAACACTAGGGTATGCATTTTTGGTGCTCTTGTCCAAATAATAGAAAACCCAAGCTTTCTAGAATCAGATAGAAAGGTAGGTTCAACTATAATTTTGCACAATCAGACCAATTCAAATTAGTAGTTTCTAATATAGTTTTCTCAGGGAACATAGACATAGGTGGCATCATGCACATCATGATTTGTTCTCATTTCTAGTTATGGATATGACAGTTGGTATAACTTTTAGATCAAAATCCATATTTCAAACACCAGTGATTGGGGGCAAATCACATAGCACTTTTGCTTCTTTTCTTTTAGTTTTTAGCATTATCCAAGCATTCCTAGTAGTTGCATGCCTTATTCCATCTTTAAGTGGTTGGCATCATTCCTGAGTATCTGAGTTCCCTATTGGCTTCCACATAAACCAAATTTTTAGTTTTTGAGTGGTTTTCATACAAGCCTAATCTCCATCTTTTTTGAGTTGGCCAACATTGACCTAATTTCCAACACACATTTAGATATCCACGCCATAGTGTAATATTTATAGATCATTCATGAGATTTAGAAGCCATCTCATATTATATACACATTATTACATACCAATATCAATTCATAGCTTCATTTCATGAGGCAATGATGGAGCCAAAGGGCCAACCTTTGTATTCTTAAGCCACCTATTTAGAGGGATTAGACACACAGTCTAGACATTGATTAACACATGCATGATCATCCATCTTCACTTAGTGGGTAATGATGGAGCTAAAGGGCCAACCTTTATATTCTTGATCCACCTATTCAGAGGGATTGGACACATAGTCTAGACATTGATTTGCACATGCATGATCATCTAACTTCACTTAGTAGGCGATGATGGAGCCAAAAGGCCACATTTTACATTCTTGAGCTAATTTTTAGGGAATTTAACACTCAATTCCAATCACAATATAAATTTTGGTACAGCATCATCTAACACATCCGGCATTACTTAGCCTTACTCATGATCACAATAGGTTTTGTATTGGTTTGTGTACCCAGTGAGGTGTATTAATTCATTTCTCTTCCTCTCTCTTTTACTTAGCTTTGTATGTTCTTATTTTATATCACATATCATAATAATTGATCTACTCTTTATTTACTTTTATATATTTGCACTTACACAAACATGATCTCTATGTACTATCTAGTATTACTCAGCATCACAAGTTTCATGAGTTTCACCTTTGTAGGTAAGTTCAGGTATGCTTTCTATTTTCCTTTATCTTAGTATTTCACTTTATTGCATCACTAGAACAAAGGTGGGGGGGTAGGGGGTGGGGAATGTAGTCATATAAAATGCAAAATTGGTAACTTGATCATGGCTAATGACACCCAATCCATAGGTCCCTCTTACTTGCTTTCTAGACCCTCTCAAGATTGTTTGAACTAATTCCCAATCATCCATAGACTTCTAAAATTGACCCTAGTTGAGTTAAGACCCTCTCTTCATGGAAAATCCATCCCCCTAGGTCTCATCTACCTAGGACAATAGCACAAAGGTTGGACAATAACACTAGACCCTAGGGTGTCCCCTTTTCAGCACTCATGTCCAATCATTTTTTGAGCCCAGTTTACCATTTTTCCCTAATTTCTCTTGTTCATTATGTCATCCTAGTCTGGTTCCATATAACCCATGACCAATATATCCATATAAAATCCCATTCAAATATCATTTGGAAAGGGTTGACAAATATCATTCAAGCAAGCAATAATACAAGCAAGACCACTTATGCTATCTTCCCTATTCTCTGCATACAGCCAACCTATACATTTTCAAGCCAATTCAAGACCTTATACCAATCCCTAGCCATCTCAAGCATACTCAATTTTATCATTTCTTGAATCTCATTCACTACTTCACCAATCACTCTTAAAGGAAGAACTACATATGGCTTGAACCCTCCTCAGAGTATTGGTATGTGGGCAGTGTACCTACACATGGGGTGTGAAGCACATCCAATACATTTTACACACACTAACCCCTTTTCTCTATTTGCTAATTTTCCCTCAATTGTATAGAATACATAGGTTCATGAAGAATCAGATTTACAAAGAGCTATGTTGATAGCGAGGACCTAAAAATTGGTACACAAGCTCACCCTAAGCAAGTGAACAAAACTTAGAAAGCTTAAACCCTCAGGACAAGGACAACAGCACCATAGGACAATAGTGTTGAATACTAGGGTATCTAGTTATGGCACTCCTATCCAATCAAAAAATGAAGTCTAGGATCTTATTTATGATAGTGTCATAGTCCTGCATGTAAATTTCCAAACCCTATCTCAGTCAGAATAGTCTAAAATAAGCTAAGTTTAATTTTCTCTCTCTCACTGCTATTTTTAGAAAAGTTCTAATTGTAATCTAATTTCACAATTTAGTAGATTAATTAATTTTATATTATTTTCTAGTTTTACTACTCAGACCCTTTAACTAAATTAGGAATAAAACCCCAATATTCACAAAATTGTTAAATCAACCTCTTTATATTCCAAGGTGTCTAGAGGACTCTTCATCTCCTTAGTCCTATTTTGGATACAAGTGTCAAAACTTGGATTATTATTCTTCATCCCATCCAAAATTCATGGATGTCTTATTCAATTCATATCAAACTTCCAACAATCCATTTTGATGTCTCAAACTATTCCCAAGAAATCATTCTCTACCAAAACCTTCAATTAGGCCTCATTCCTTGTAGCCCTAAAATGGTACAAACCTCCTTGTTTATGGATTTGTATAAATTATGATGAGAATATGAGGGAATATTTTAGTACCCATTAAGTCCTTACAGCTCCAAGTTTAATTTAATGCTCTGAGAGTGAGTGGAGATGTCCTTTTTATAGTTTCTCTCTCCTAACTAGGCCTCCCTACCAAGAGAGTGAAAAATAGATCTACATAATCCCCCCATGTTCCTAACTCTAAAAATGCATGTGATTCAGTTATAATACCTCCTCTTTGTTCTCATACCAATTTTTAAGTTCTAACTCACTATATGGACCTATAAAATAGCAAAAAATAAATCCTTTTAGGCTTATTCCATATAGTTTTGTACAGTAATGTACCAACCAATGGCATGGGATGATTATTAGGTGAGTATTTAACATGTTTAAGGTGGTTTATAAGTTTTTATAATTCATTTAGAGGCATGAAATCTCATTTGTCTCTCATCAGGTCCTTATGGCTCTCTTAGGCAACCTAAAAGTGCTTAAACTTCTTAAGGATGATTCATAAATCCTAGGGCCTATTTCCTCCAACTATTTACAAAAAATGGAAGTATACCAAGATGGATAAATTCCCCTAGTATCCTAAGGTTCCATGAAAATCCTTTGACCTGTACCAAGCAAAATAAAATGACCTCTCAGGTTGAAACTAAGCATTATGTGAGGTCTGAGAGTAAACTAGGTCTATAGGTACTTTCATGAGTTTGATTGATTTCCAATGACCTTTATGAGGTATATTATGTTCATACTAATGGTTAAAAAAATTATAACCACCTTTCTTCATCAAGTTTCTTTGTACCCTCATTGGTTTAGGTTTAGGATTTGTAGGCCAAATTGGCTAACTTACCCTAGTTGGCTGTGTTCTTTCATTTTCCCTCATTTTTAGATGTTTAGAACCTCATGAAAGGTTTGATCATGTTTCTAACATCCATTGAAGTTTATTTAAGTCCTCAGTTATTCTAACTGACTCCACTTTCATCTAGAAGACTACATAAACAAGTCAGTGTGTGAAATTTGGACTGTGTATGGTTTAGAAGAGGGGCTAACTGTACTCTATGCACTTCTTGTTGAGTCTAAGGATATTATATATTGATTTTCACATTGTATAATCCTTTTAAAATCCCTTAATCTCCCTCAGACCTTCTCATATAGTCCTTTAAAATATCAAACAACAAGTGCTTTGTTATTACCCTAACTAAGCAAATAGGGTTTCAAAGTCTATCTTTGCTTTGGGTGAGTTAGAGAGTTATGTGAATATTTTTAGTCACTTTGAAACTTTTCCTCGAGTATTTCACTTTCCTCTTAGATCTCCTCAAACTTCTTGACTAGGCAGATAAAGTTATGCTAACCAAGGACTGTGTGTAGGCAATCAGCCTTTATGACCCTATTTAGTCTCTTACTTTGCTCTAACTCTTAGGTCTCCTTGATCTTGATGACTTGATGACGTGAGAATTCCCCTCTAGACTTAAAATATATACAAAACACTATTGTCTTAGGTTTTGATAGATCCTGAGTCAAACAAACCTACAGGTGGTTATCTGCTTGTCTTATTAGGTGTCTTAGGACTATGATTGGTCTTTTATTAGTTTTTTAGATCCCTATCTGAATCATGAAACTCTCAAACTCTATTATGACATTGATATAGTTGAGTATCCTCATTCAAATCCCTATGTTTCTATCATTTCCATTATTTCTCAAGATAAACCTTTCAACTAGATGCAGGTGACAATTAGGGTAACTTGACTGTATGCAAGGATTTTCTCTAAGACCAAATCCCAAAATTTTCAAAGTTTATACTCTATTGTTATTTATGTCTTAGACACTTTCAATGTCTTGAACTCCAATATTTACTAATGTCTCTGTTTAAGGCTCATTCTCTCAGTTGGATGTAGGTGTCAATATGGGAATTTTGAGTATGCAGTCTGAGTTAAGTGTCTTCAACTAGATCATGTCACTTATGGTAGCTAAAACTTCATCAAGAGTTCCTTATCATTTCACTATCAATTCTATAGCATTCTCAAAGCACATTATTAGACCTATTTTTTCATTGTTTCTCCTAAAATAATGTATATGACTATCTACTTGATTTGATTGTGTGTGTCTTTAGTTGGCCTTATAAAAAGGTCATGACACTTAACAGTACTTAGTATTCATCAATATAGGTCTTTCCTACTTCTCTCAAGTCCATAATCCTTTTATAATAGCTCACAATTCCTATACTCTTTACTTCTACCTACAATATTATAGGTGACTGTCAATAAGACATGATTGTGTAGCTTGAGTAGGTTTTTTCTCACTACACTATGAAAGGTTACAATGAATTATAGTCATTAGGGGTATATTATTCACTCATTTTAAGTCCATTATCTTCTCAAAACACTTCATAACCCTTGTACTCTCTACTTCTACCTACAATCACATTCCTATAGGTACACATTTGGAGAGTTTGATTGTTTGCAAATTTTGATTATGTTTTAGGTTCCTTGTATATCTTCATTGGTCCACTAAACTCAATTGTAAAACATCAAAATGTGCTTATGGATAGATAAGCTTCATGAGGATTATCAACATTGAAGTTGCATACCTACAAGTCTATAGACCTGTAGGTCTACAACCTGTGCTTTAGAAGATGGAAATTGTAAAAGAAAATGTTAGGATTGAAAGATCTTAATTTAATTGTATCAACACATCTAAATATAAGAACACAACTCTTATACTCCCTTAAATACACATTCAAACTAATTCAAATCAACTAAACTTGTTAGTACATAGAACACAATCCAAGATTGAATGAAGATGTTACCATCTCTTCAAAATTGTATAGAATACTTGAGTGATCAAAAATCCATGAATGGATTTAAAGATTATTAGAGGACCATGAATAACCACTCAGATAAATTTTATCACCTAGAGAACTTAGAAACACAAAAAAAATATAATCATTTGTTGATAATGAACAAGAGATATTTTGCTTGCCAAAAGGCCATCCACACATGACACAATGATGAATTAATGTGTGTGATGTATATATAAACATATTATAACTCATTCCAACTAGTTTCATGTAGCCAATAATTCACACTTTGTTCTAGAGTTACACCAAACTTAGCCTATGGGGTTTTAAGCTCTCAAAAAGCAATCTAGATTCTTAGTGATTGTTCATAAAGATAAAATAACTAATATAACTACCAATACCACAAATTATAATTCCATAGTATTCCCAAAATTTTGACAAAATATCATCCTCCAAATCTACTTATATGGCCTTTACCATCTGATTAAATTTGGCCTTAACTAGTTTGTGAATGGAGTGATGGAAGAGAGAGATGGTTTTCTACAACTTTGGAAATATAAACTTATTCCTAAACTTGTTCATGACCTATATCATCTCAAAATATACTCTGAAACTCTTTTAACTTGCACATGACTTCAACAAGTCCATACAACTTCTTTAACTCCTCAAGATGGCATTAAAATACAAGATTCTAAATTTATTCTGATTCTCTAATAGTTGTAGCAGTTATGTAAATATTCCAAGGACCTTTGATGATGTGTGTTACATATTTTTCACTTAGGTAACTTTTACATACATAAATATTATCCAAAATCACCTTTTTCACTCATTTTCCACACCTTCAACTAGAAAATGAAACTTAGGCATTCCAAAACTTCATAAAATATTGTTATAAGATGGTTAAGATATAAAATGACATTAATAAACCCCTAATAACCTATGAGACAACTTTACCATGACTTATTTCCTCATGACATGCCTAGACCACTATATGACTAAAACATGACTTTACCTTAACTTCTCCAAATTAACCTTAAACATTGCTAATAAGTTTAAATAAAGACTTCTAGGGGCCATATGAGCATGACATGAACACATCAAAATACCATGAAAATTTTGAATTTGGTTGGGGTGACCAATTCGATCAATTTGACTTGGGGTCAAATTTGGTCAATAATATCTTTTTTTTAGTTGTTTCTCCTACAAAATGGCCTCCTACGACTATTTGATGTGATTCATGAAGAAGTTGTGATCACTCATGTTTTAAGGATACTATGTGCATAACATCATCCTTCCTAATATTATATAGGAATCCATTGATGAGGTTATAATAAATGGTTATCATAACCATTTTCTTCTTATCTTTTTCAAGATAGTGTGTAGGAAAACTTCCTTGTTTTAGGAAGTTTACAATGTCCTCCATGTTGTCAAGGATTACAAGGGTTCTAAACAAGTGTGCATATAGGGATTCATCTTTTATTTATTTTGGTTCTCCATTCTTGAGCATACTCAAATGATCACGTCCCACATTCTCTCTTCCTAGCTTCACATTGTTTCTGAATTGGAATTTTTAAAATAATATCAACCACCTAGAGATCCTTCCATCTGGCATAGGCTTGTTCACTAGGTATCACAAGGCCTAATGATCTATAAAAATATAAAATGGTGTGGCCAAAAGACAATTCTTAAATTTATATAAATAAAATACCATTGTGAGGGCTTCTCTATCTATAGTCATATATTTTATCTCTACAACTAATAATTTCTTACTTGTAAAGTGTATAAGGTGATCTAACCCACCATTCCCTAGTTGTGCTAACAAAACTCCTACTACAATACTTGAAACATATACATGTACATGGATTGGCTTCTTCCAATCTATAAATACTGAGATAACAACTATTACTAACCTTTATTTGAGTTTAATAAATGTTTTTTGGTAGTCTTGCATCCATTACAACTTTATATCCTTGCGTAGTAACTTTTCCAATGGCATAAATATCACTATGTACCCCTTGATGAACTTTTATAAATATCCTGTATGACCTATAAATTTTCACATCTCTATATAACTAGTTGGAGGTAGCATCCCCACTATTACTATAATTTTATCTTGATCAACAAGGATTCCATCATTGCATACGATGTGACCCAATAAGACACTAAAAGGTGTGAAGAATAAGAATTTATTCAAATTCAATGTAATGAATAGGGATTGAAAACATTATATTATTAGTCATAGCTCATATAAATGATCTTTGAATAAAGAGAAGACAACCCAATCATCCAAATAGACTTCTATAAAATCATGAATAACATCTTTAAATTCAGTTACCACAACCCTAGAGAAAACTACTAGAGCATTCTTGAGACCAAAGGGTATTACCTTGTATGTGAATGAACCCCATTCATTGCAAAAGTTGATTTATCATGGTCTTCCTTTGTGATCAAAATTTCATGGTATCTATTGAATCCATCTGTGAATGAATATACCTTGTGGCTTGCAACTGATTCAAGAACCTCATATGTGAAGGGTATGGGAAATGGATCATCAATGCAAGTATCATTTAATGCATAGTAATCTCCACATACTTTAATCTCATCAATGTTATTTAGTTTCACTACCATGGGACTAACCCAATATACCTTTTCTATTATATAGATGATCCCTACTTCTTACATACGATCCATCTCAACCTTAACTTTCTTCTTCATGTTGGCATTCAACCTTTATGTGCACTTTTTAATGGGTCTAGTAAACTTTTTCAATTTAATATGCATTTCCCCCAATGAAGGATCTACACCTTTAACTTATTCAAACTTAGTCAGAAAGACATATTGATAATTTTTTAACAACTGCAATGATTTCAAAGTCTGATTTTGAGTCTAGTAGTTTCCCAAAGTCACAAGTTTAGGCACAGACTCTATTCTAATATTTTTTTCAATCTTATTTAGTGGTTATTGATATACTTTGTTACATCCCATAGGTAGATACTCACATAGAGTTTGTTCTCCTTCTTGTTCTAGAATGTTTAGATTGTCCAGTCTCCATTCCTCCTCTTATTCTACATTTTAAACTTTTGTTGGCTCTATTTCTTGTTCTGGTTCGAATAAACCTTCTAAATCCAAGTCTCCATCACTATCACTAGATTTTGTATTCAATTATAAATTTATCGTATCTATAAATCAATCCTAGCTTAGAGAAGATAGAGCATACCTACACTTATAATTGGGAATACATTTGTTAAGAAGGAGCATAACCAATATGGGGATCTGCTAGACCCGATTAGGGGATCACTTGTCATAACACACCATGTTAAGAAGGGTTCCAAATCCTATAGTCTAACATAATCACACAAAAACCCTAAAAGAGTCCTGAGGTTTAATATTCATTTATTCTAATAATAATAAAGTAAATCTTATTTAGTGCACACCAAAGCTTGTGGCACAAAGTGGGGGTTAGAAACAAAACAAACTAAACTAAACATGCATAGAATGCATATACTCACATAAATGTATACAAAATCCTAATGCATGGAATAAAAATTCAAATGCATTATCTATTTACTTTTATAGAGGAGAAATAAATTTAGGAATACTTACCTTTGAAGACAAACCTACCAAGCCTTAATCTCTCCCTTGGCCAAGGTGCTTTGCAAGAGATTTTTGTGATATGTAAGGATAACAAAGACAAATTAACTCTAGGATACAAAACCTATTTATGCATCCAAAAGACTTCTCTATAAGACAAGATCCATATCTCCAAAGAAATTATGGAACCCTAAGCTTTATTCCTCAAGTAGAATGGTCAATAAGCAGATGTTCATTCACACTTTATTATTATTATTATTATTATTATTATTAAATGGTTGGAAATGAATTTGTATATATATGCAGATATTGCCCTAAATCCTCCCAAAAATACTAGTTGTACAAGGTCGACCCAGTCTACCCAGTAAGTTTTTGGGGATAATTCACTAGGTTTGATCTAGGTCGATCGAAGTGTTAACAAACTCAAAAAGTGAAAAATATCCCTAGATAGTACAAGGTTGACCCAGTTGACCTAATATAATCGACTAACCAAAAGAGATTTAAGGCAAGAAAAGGAGGGATAAAACATGATAAATGAGTGGAATGGGTAGGATTGAGGAGAATAAGCTTAGGGTAAATGGTTTTAGGATATAAGTTTGTAGATGGAAATTGGAAAAAAGGACAATAATCTTACAAAGCACCAATGGTCTGCCCACCCCTTTCCCTGTGCACCCCTTAAGGTGTGTACATAGAGATATTGAGACTTGATAGGCTCTTGCAAGATACAAAGTGTTATTAAGTGATAAAAGTTTGAAAATATTATGTGTATACATATTCCCCACTCGAATCTCATCACGTGTCATGTGAGTGCAACATGGGATGGTGCTTCAGGATAAAACATGATAACACACAATGTTGATGCTAAGTAAAGTGTAGTAAGTAGAAAATAAGATAAATAAAAGGATAGAATTGAAAAATACATACCTTTAGCTTACCTTTTTGCCATAGATAAATAAGTATACTTGTAAGAGATGTGAAGGTACAATATGAAGAATACTAAATGAACCTATATAAATTAGTGCAAAAATAGCCAAAAAATGATTTTTTTAGAAAATAGGCATATGATAGTGGAAAAAATTCTCTACGTCATCACAAATCTAATGCATTTAATAGTTTATAAAATGAATGAGTAGAAAAAAGATATGGATAAAATAATAAATCTGCTTGAAAATAATTGAAAGATTTGAATTTTGAGAAGTGTTTTAAAATAGGGGAAAAGAGAAGACATTTATTATTTTGACTTGTGAAGGAGAGAAAAGATAGCTCTCGATACCAAGCGAGCTAGGATGGTGAGGAGATGATAGGCTAGGCGAGGAGGAGCTCCAAATGTAGTAGTAGGTGTACTACATGTATGTAACTTATGAATCTCAAACCAGTTTTTGAAATTTTGAGTGAATTAAGTATATTTTAAGTAAAATTTAATTTTTAGCATTTATAAATGTTAGAATGAATAAAAATTAGATTCTATAGGTAGCAATTAGCAAGATGGGAAATGGGTTTAGAGGAATTAGGGTAAAAATGAGAAAATGGTACTTTTTTAGGAAAATAATTTGAGTCAATAGGCAAAATGAATTAGGTTGACCCAGTAGGCTGAAAATAAGCAGAATCCATAGTGATAGCCTAATATGTATGGGTCAACCCTGTACATTTTATAGGCTACCAACCTAGTAAAGAGGTCCCAACTGATCTAAAAGGTTTAGAATGGAAACTAAACACTATGGAGGGGAAAATAATAGGGTTAACTTAGATTTTTTAGTCAACCAAGCCAAAAATATGGAAAATTTTGGTCAAACTAGTTTGACCAAAGAGCAAGAATGGTACGTAAATGCATGCATTGTACCAAAAAGAGATAAAATGGCCCAAAATGACCAAGTAAGGGCAAAAATGACTGAGTAGGTTAAAAGTGAGCTAAAATTAATAAAATAAAGTAATTTAGGTTTGTTTTTAAATTAAAAAGAATGTATTGTGATTATACATGACATAAAGGAGTTGATACATCCTTTGTTATTTCTTGGGTACAGGGATGACAAAGATTTTGGAAACTTGTGGATGTAGCATGTTTACCAAATTTGTTAGATAGGTCATCAAATGGATAGAGCTAGACTAGGACCAATAGGTCTAGGTAGGATAACTGATATGTGTCAGATCCCCCTTAGTGTTGATTTGTAAATCATGTTCCTTGATTATTGGGAATGACTAACTAACACCTTCATATGGGAGGTGGATGGGCATATAATAGAGGTGGATATCATGATAGAGGATGTCAATGCCATCTTAGGGCTACCTATAGTAAGAGTGCAGGTGACCACAGGGATGCCAAATAGCCTAGAGGAGAGGAGAGGAGAGCCTTAGCCATGTGGAATACAGGCTCAGAGATGATATTATTAGGTAGGAGAGTTATTATGTTTAATTTCTATATATCAAATATTTTATATATCTAAAAGGTTTTGATAGGCCTTGTGATATAGTGAGTGCTCTATTATAATTCGGATGACAAGGTACCACTTTTCATGGTAGCCTTTAGCAAGATGATTCCTGAGGAATGAGTTCTATATGATCTAGGCTCTATCATTTGGGTCTATCTGGTACATGATATTTATGATATGTTGGTCAGAGGGTATAAGACCATGGGACTATTCATATTACTAATGGCTTGGATATATGAGAGGTTTCCTATGTACCAATCGACTAGGTTTCCCCATGTAGTTGATGACAAGTTACCTCAAGTGCAAAGATGGAAAGAGGACTAGGTAGCAAAGGTCATGCTCCATGTTCCTGTACTACAACCATTGAGAGGTGTAGACATAGTATGGAAGCCATATAAGTACATATCAGCTACATGGGTGAGTTGGGACATAGTTACACTAGCTACATCAAAGATAAAGGTGGTTAAACATTATTTCTAATGGAGAGAGCCACATCATGTGGCACAGGTGCCAAGATAGATGGGATTGCCTAATACAATAACATTGATATTGATTCTTGAGCAGTGACCTTGGCATGTGAAGGAACCATGGGGAGGAGAGGATTAGTGCCACTAGTAGTGAGGCTGATACTAAGGCCACATTAGGAGTGACTATGGATTGGTCAAGCATGATGAGGAGATAAGCAGGATGATAAGGATGCAAAGGTAGAGATACTAGAGATAACACAACTAGATCTACATCTAGATGAGCTATGATGACCAAGGACATGGTCTCGATGGAGGCAGGAGGATTAGAAGAGAGTAGAGATTATTACCATATATGATGACCCCATAAGTGAGTTAGAGGATATGAGAGAGAAACCACTTAACAAGTTGAGACTAATGTGAGCCATGATATCTAGGTTTAAGCTAAGAAGGTGACCAAAAAAGGAGGTTTTAGGAGGCTGCATAGATGGGGAGACTATGCTAAGTAGTCATGTGAATGGTGAGACCGTAGTGGTCAAGAAACAAATAGGTAAAAAGATGATTAAATTATTCCTTAATTTTTTAATTTGAAAAAAGAGATAGACATATAGATATTTTGAAATATAATAGTGATTTAATATCCATCTAATGTGGTTTTGTAGGTGTAGGTTAGAATGAGGAGAGATGGGGGTCTATGGTGAGGGAATCATTCCATGACATCCTAGATGAGACTCTAAAGTCATACAACCCCATGACACTAGAGGATCTGAGTCTACCATCTACCCCAACTCAAGAAAATTGGTTCAGATTAGCTAGAGAGGCCACAAGGCATATATGGGCATAGAGAGAGCAGATGTAGGCACCATCAAAGATGGGTGTATGAGAGTTATGGGCATGGTAGGCCATAGTAGATGAGAGAGCTATGTATCTGGCTAGAGTGGCATAGATGATAGAAATATGGATTCCACTGATAGAGTTATAGGTTCAGGGAGTGCACCTATAGGTAAAAGTAGAGGGATTGAGATCTTGAACTACCTATTTACAACATATTATTTGGAGGAGTCAGATCGATGCCTCAACAAGAAATGTGGCCAGGCCACGAGATAGATAGGATGGGGCCTAGCCATAGATCTGGAGAATTGTATATAGTTGTATATGTTGTATCAAACTCATGATATATATATATATATATCATGAGTTTGATACAACATATACAACTATATACAATTCTCCAGATCTATGGCTAGGCCCCATCCTATCTATCTCGTGGCCTGGCCACATTTCTTGTTGAGGCATCGATCTGACTCCTCCAAATAATATGTTGTAAATAGGTAGTTCAAGATCTCAATCCCTCTACTTTTACCTATAGGTGCACTCCCTGAACCTATAACTCTATCAGTGGAATCCATATATCAAACTCATGATATATATATATGTGTGTGTGTGTGTGTGTGTGTGTGTGTGTATTTAAACATATATATATATATATATATATATATATATATATATATATATATATATATATATATATACATATATATATATATACATATACATATACATATATATATGTATATATATGTATATGTATGTGTATATATGTATATGTATATATGTGTGTGTGTGTGTGTGTGTGTGTGTGTGTGTGTGTGTGTGTGTATATATATGATTGATCATTTTGGCCTCAAGGTATATTGATGTTAATTATGCATGTTGTCATTATGATGGTTGTGTTTGTGGATGTTTTAGGTATATTTATTTATAGCACATGTATTTTAGCTATTATTGTATATACTATGGGAAATATGTGATGTGGTTTATTTTCTATAATTATGTAGGACACATGCATGGTTAAAAATAAATAGGCAAAAAGGACTTGGTAATATATAATCAATTAGAAAAATGCATTACACACTATTTCAAGTTGGGAAATGTGTAATAACAAGAAAGGACTAAGTATAAAGAATTAAAAAATGGTAAAATAAGATGGTAAAAAGGAATTTGTTTTTAGACCAATGTGAAATATGTTTGCACCAAATTAAAACAAGTAAAATGATACTAAATCATTTTGAGAAGTATGAAAATATGTAATAAAATGGAAGGTATGAAAAAGGACATAAATGGTAATAAACAACAAATTAATCAAGTCAATCAATCATACTAAATCATGTTGGGAAGCATGAAAGAAAAGTAAAATTACAAAAACAATTGGTCTTAAATTGGTCATACTAATTCAAGCTGGGAAGTATGAAAAATTCAAGAAATGGTTGTAAGCTTACACATACTCGAAAAATAAGAAGATGAAAAGGTGAAATAAAAATGAATTAATCATAAAGCATACTAAATCAAGATGGAAGCATGTAAAATGACGTGTAATTTCATAATCAATCAAATCTTATTTCAAATTTGACATATGTAATTTGGGTGGTGACTTTATTTGAAAACTTTGTGAGGAGGGTCGAGTCCTATCCACGGTTTTACACTATAACTCGACAAAGAGAACACCACTGGAGTGGAATAAACAATAAAAATTAGGTAATAAAAATATGTGGGTAATAGGAAGGAAAAAATTGTAATTTATGAGGAATGTTGTGTCATATCCATGGTCTTACAAAGCAACTCACAAATGAAATCCCAATCAGAGTGATCAATAGAAAGAATAATATTTTTTAGGAGGAAATATAAGGGATATAAATAATGAAAAAGTGAGAGTAAAAATCAAAACTTAGGCATATTATGAGAAGACCTTGGGAGGCAAGAGGCATACTAAGGACATGAGAAGACACTAAGCGACTAGTGACCATCAATGTACAAAGGAAACATGTTTTCTATAAACACAAAGCTTTATAGGCAAATAAGTGTGCTAATAAGATCAATTCAAGAAGGTAGATTGGTACAAAGAAAACTAAAATAGACCTACCTTCCCACGATGTGTTCTCCACTCTTCAGAACCCCTTACAAAGTCATTCCTCTACTATGAAGATTGGGTAATTACATGAGAAAGTAGGTAGCACTAAAATTATTTTTTATTCTCCTCTTCTAATCTACTAGCCTACTGCACCCTAAAGGACCTTGGATCTATTGTGAGGCCAATTATGGAGTTTGAGCTTCAACTAGAAGGAGATGTGATTTGAATCATGTATTTTAGTGTGATTTGACTTTTAAGAATATTTTTGCCTTTTGTTATGATTTCCTTTTATTTAAATGATTTGGCTTTTAACTTTCTTTTGAAGGATTTTTAAGATTCCTCCTCCATACAGATTTGAAATAACCAATAATGAGAGAAATAGTGATACACACAAATTATCTATATGCTAAGGCTAAAGGAAGCTAAGTAACCAAAGACAAAGACTAACTAGGACACTTATGCTTAATAATGAACTAGCATGTGATCTCAAGTCTCAACCATGTATATGCTTAGTTTGTAGAAAAAGGAAGAAGGGAAATAAGGAGATCCAAAGTGGACCAACATAATAAGTATATAATGAGATAGATTGTTCTCTAACTGATCACATGGTAATAGGAAGATAATAACCAAAGGGAACAGGGTTTGTATAACCAAGTCACCATGACAAGTTATCTATGAAAAAGAAGGAAAAGAAAGCAAAACAATAATAAATATATAATAAAGAGAGTTTTGATAAAAATTCTAGGGAAAAAGGGAAAGCAATGATAAATAAAATACAATCATATGCAAATATAGATAACAATATAAGCAAGGTATAGTATAATAAGTAAGATCATGATATAAGATAAGAAAAAATTGGACATAGTGTCAACTGATATAATAGATAAATAAAAAATAAGATTGTATTACACATCCAATCCAAATATAAATTTGAAATCACCATACATGTACTCATAAATACTAGTAAATCTATCCACACACATTATCCAATACATTAGATAAGTCTCATTGAAGTTGTATATGGACTACTACTAATGTTTTATCAATATTTAATGAATACTAGGAAAATACTTCTCTTATAATCTCCTCAACTAAAAAAGAAGGAAGACTAGATGGATCACAATGAGGAGGGAAATCAGGTAAGGGATGATCAAGAAAATACATGGGAGCGAGATATACATGGAATGCAAGAATCACTAGTGGAGAAGGATCCACAGGTGAGGGAAGGTTCACAAGTGAAGGAATCATGGGTGGAGGCACAGAAGATGATGAAGGGACCATAGGAGGGGATGTAACCATTGGAGGTGGAGCCATGGGAGAAGAAGGAGAATCCTTATTATGGGAATGACTTGTGGGAAGAATAGAAGAAGGTTTAGGGAATATGTATAAGGTGATCTTTGAGATGTTGTTAGAGGATGCAACAATGATTGATGTGATGGGTGACACATAGATGCCACAGATAATATACCTCACCATACTTAGGCATGTAATCAATAAGTACCATTAGGGGAGGTATGGCTTTGTCTGATTATGGGTAATAAGGATGTAATGTATCAAGATATTGTCACAACTTATGATAATGGGTAGAAGAGTGATTATTTATCCTATGCAAGAAGTAGTAAGGTTTGGTCATAGCATTAGCCATGAGCATAGTTCTACATGGATCCTTAGAAATTGGAGGTGTCGATGCCATCTATACCCTATGATAAAGGGGGGAAATGGAAAAAATAAGAAATATAAATGAAGGAAGATGAGAAGATGCACAAAAATAGTCAAGTAAAGAAGAATGGTAATAGACAATCTCAGCATCATAGGCGTAGACAAGATCGCCTAAAAGAGGATCATCTAAATAATATCCATCATCATAATCTAGGATGTGAAGATCAATGACACAAGTACAGATGACCTTGTCTTTTGACGAAGCATGGTGAATAGAATAGTGGGTTTTGGTTAAGATTATGGGAATATCATTGCAAGGAGGCTTACGAGAGCGAGGTTACAAAGAAGCAAGAAGCTGCAAGATGAGATGAGGTGAGATATCAAAAGTTTTGATATTTATAATAATCTCATTGAAATCACCATCATTAGAATATAAGAGGTTGGGAGGAATGTTCCCAATGAGCTCAGGATGACCATTATAACCACGGGTTGAATTAATAGGAAAATTAAGATGTTGAGACTCATGAAATGGAATGCTAGGAATGGATCAAGAGTAGGAATCTTGAAGACACCATGATCTTGCAATTGTTTTTAAATTTTAAGGGTTAGTGTCACCTTGAATCCTATAAATGGATATATTATGAAGAAATTTAATGCATTAGAAAGAAAAGGAAGTAAAAACTCTCATACAATGAGTTCATGACCTACCAAGAAGGATGTTATAATAAAGTGGAAATTTAAAGATCATCACCTTCACATGAATGGTGTTTTGTGGGATAGTAATGGGAAGCCACACACAACCTAGAGGAGGCCTTTTCCTTCTATTGTATCCTTAATAGGTACTATGTGTAGACTTGAGATTACATTCTAAATATCCAAGGGTATTAATGAAATCAAGGGAGGCAACACAAGTGATATAACCTTCATCAATCAATGCACACTTAACTTGGATATCACCTATTTGGATGCTAATGAACAAGGGAGGATCATATGAATGAAGCATAATCTTGTCAAGAATAATAGAGGCTATAGGAAATCATAAATAAAGAGAAGTGTTTATAGTTTCATCAATATTGATATACATCTCTTCAAATTATTATAATATACTATCATCAAATCTAGATAAAGTTGCCTCCCATCCTGCTAGGGGAGCATGAGGGATATTCATATCGAATAATAGTTGCATGAGATGGTTTCTATGGCATGGAGATGTCCTCATAATCTCAAGGAACAAAATCTAATATGGGAGATTAGTGATCTATGTAATGGGATCCCACTCATCATAACCCATAAGTATGTTTTTAGATATAGGTGTGTAATGATTAAAGATGTCCTTGGAAGGAGTCGAAGTGCATTGAAATTTATGATGATATGAAGAAGAAGATTTGGAATAAGGTTGTAAATTATGTAGTGATGAAGAAGTGGTTGGTTTAGATTAATTTTGATAATTGGTAGAATAATTGTTATTATAAATTTGATTATCATTAGTGTTGTAAGATGATGGAAGAGTGGTAGAAATAGAATGGGATGTGTTATCCAAGGGGGAATATAAAATTGGATCATCAAAATTTATAAGATCTTCTTTCCCCAACTCATTTAAATGAGTTAGAGAAGAATCTTGGATAACATGGTATGTTTGAGATGAAGGGGGAGTGTAGATAGGTTAAGGGTCAATTAATCTACCACCCTTCACATATTAGTCATGATAACCACATTCTCTTTGAAAGTTGGTTCAATAAGACTTTCTACATTATTATTGGAAGAGGTGGGCTTGTCTTGATTATCTTGAATAGGTTGATGATCAGGTAAAGGATCTTTATACATAGCCAAATAAGCATTGGATTGATTCAAGGCTTGATTTTTATCTTGTGATTTATAGTCCTTGAAATCAATCTCATAGTTTTGTTAACACTTGTAAATGATGGAATCATGATCAAAATTAGGGACAAGAACAAAATCCATAGCTAAATTTCAAAGTTTTCTATAGGTCTCATGAGAATGACCCCAACTAGAGTGAAACCAACAAAAATTATTAGTATCAGACTAGGATTTCATAGGATGAGTAGGGTCAAGTTCTCATGGAAGAGGCCCAAGTAGATGCTTAAGAAATTAAGATGATGATAGAGGTTTGTGGACATTAATGTTTTTTGGTGAAGATAAATGAGGATTAGTATATTATTGAGAGGGGGTAGTTGGTTTCGAAGAAGGGGTACGAATGACATCTTGAACATTATGAATGGTGTCATAAGAATCTGTAACACCATCATTAGTGACATTATAGTTTTTGTTTTTTAGTAAGAGATGAGGATCCACAGAAGGTTGGGGTGGCTTGAATTGATGCATTATGAAATCTTGTCTTTTAGATTGGTCAATATCTTCCTCCAAATTATGTGGAGAAATATTTTGGACTCGATATTGTAACTTGGGAAAGAGAGCATTGGTCATGAGATGAAAAAGATTATCATCAGCCATGTTATGTTCACATTTGTTTGACAAAGTTTTCCATATCTTAACAAAGGCTTGAGTAGTTTCATTTTCATGTTGTTTTTAATTGATGGTGTGGGCCAAAGTGTTTTCAAGAAGATCATTAGTTTGTAATTATTGTACTAAATCATTCACTAAGTCCTCCAAACTAAAAATGGAATGAGTTTTAAGTTGATTGTACCAATCCAAGGCATCAATTGTGAGGGTTGTGGCTAGGAGCTTGATAGAAACAAAGGTGTTTAATTTGACCCAATGCTTGTAAATATTTCCAAATTTCTTAAGATTAAGGGTAAGATCAGTTGACCCATTATAATAACTTGTAGGTATTATACCTCTTATATCAATGTTGGCAATTTGAGTAGTGAGAGGTTCATTTTATAGATTCTTGATGTTTTTATTGACTAAAGGAAGTTGAGGAATGAGATTTCCTTGAGAATATTGAAGAGGATGAGGTGAAACATTCTATTTACATGTGCCCCAATCCATTGGTTGAGGATGGGTTTGAATATTATAAAGGTGGTTTTGTATTCTCATCATTTGATTTATGTTATGTGCTTGAAAGGTATTCATTTGATTGAGAGTTTGTTAGAAGAGTTGATGTGTTTGATTAACATTATTAGAGTCATTAGAATTTGTATTTGTGTTGGTATTAGTAGCTTGGGTACCACTATTAGTATTGATAATGGATTGAGAAGAATTATGAGAATGTGAGGCACTAGTGTCAAAATTTGCTGGTGTAGCAAAAGAATGACTAGTGAATGGTTGAGAAGAGGAAGCACTAGAAGCATGATTGTCTTGGGTATAAAATGATGTACTAGTGGAGTGATTAAGGATAGTGAACCTTATGAGAGGCCCACTAGATGTAGAACCTACCATGTTAGTTGAGATACTAGGCATGGAGGTAGAAGAGGTTAGAGAAGAAGTCATGGCATAAGGAGTCAAAATTGAAGGAACAGGTTGAAAATTAAATAGATTGGTACCCCAAAATCTAGTTGAAAATGTAGGAGTAGGTGAATGAGGCTCTTTATTTTGACTACTAATCATGAGGTTGTGAATGGTAGAAGGATCATTTCCTCGGTGTTGAGGAAATTTAATGATAAAAAAGAACATTTTGAGAGTATACTCTAACTCAGGTTAGTCTTCTAAGGAAAGAATAGGATTATGTTATTAAGAGGTATTAGGAGGGGTCCCATATTTAATTATGTGAGTGGTAACATGAACATTACTAGCATCCAAAACTAGATCCCTACTATGTTTATGGGAGACCCTATGAGGATTGGTAAAGTTCATCATGTCTATTGACTATAACTCAGTGTCATCACCCAACAGAAAGTACATGATGAAGGAAAAGGAAGAGAGATGAGAAATCAAAGAACCAAGAGGTGACAAAAATAGTATAGGGTTGACTAGGTCAACCTAGCATAAAAATAGGGACTGTAAACTAGACAAGGTTGACTAGGTCATTATAATATAGTGAAAAAAGGCCAAAAAAGGTATAGGGTATATTGGGTCAACCTAGTACAAAAAACAAGAAAAATTAAGAAGCTTATAATAGATTGTGAAATGAAATAAGCTAATTTTTGAAAGTAATGTAAAGAAGTAAGTACTAAAAGGAAACAAACAGTCAATTATATCAATGCTAGTTAATCTAATTGATGTACAAAAAATAAAACCTTTCACTAGTGCTCGTTAATGTAAATTTTTGCACACACAATTGAGCAAAGAGAAAGCAATCAACTTGACAAGTAAATAGCTAACTAGTAGTTCAACCTAAAATATTTTATTGGATTATTAAGAATATGATTTTGAATGTGATGGGAAGTTGTATATATCCAAGGTAATAGATAGCAATCTAAGGATATTTTCAAGTAATTTGGGATGAAAGGGACTATAGTGGAAATGATATAGGCTTGGTATTTGGGCCTACCCCCTCACTTCACACACCACAACAATGAGGGTAACAGTTGCTTAGCCAAAATATACCATTAACCACACTTTATACTTGACTAGAGCATCAAGTCAGCTTCCCCCTTGGTGATGAAATATAAGTAGGTTGGCATTGCGTAGACAAATGTTAAAGTGATTGTTTATATTTTATGGTTTGGTCATGTGTATCTAAAATAGAAACAGTGAAACTAAGCGATTAATTAAAAACTTCCTAATTAGACTATGTGAACTATTATAAGCATGCAAATAACAAGAAAAAAAAGGTGTGAGCTAATTAGTACCAGATATAAGGTTAATTCTAATTTAAAGTAAGGTATAGTGTTGAAACTATATGCATAAAATATAGAACAAGGTTGATAAGGTTGAACTTGTACTATAAAATCAAGGTTTAAAAATAAACAAGGTCAGCAGAGTCAACCTAGCTATCTAGATAGCACATAAAACACAGAACTGGGTCGATAGGGTTGATCCCATTGACTGTGCAAGGGCAATTTTGAAGACTAAAAATTGTGAAAGGAAAGATAATGAAAGAAAGAGATAGAAAGATAGAAATGAACCTTGGTAGATTAGAGATGTAAAGAAGGACTATTGTTGATCAAGAACCTTGAAGTATGCTTGAAAAACCTAGTAACTAGGTCGATTAGATCAATCAAAGTATGTAAGAACCTATTATAGAAGCCTAAAAATGTATAGGGTCAACTAGGTTGACCTAGTAGGCTAAATTAGATGTCTAAAAGATTGAAAACCTATATTGGGTCAACTAGGTCGATCTAGTTACCTGTTCCTAAAAACTTGTGCACAAAGATTAGAAATTAGGTCGATAGAGTCAATCTAGTATGATAAAAATGATGATAAAAAGAATGAAAATAAGATGAACAAATCCTACAAGGGTTGGATCACATCAGGTTCACCAGAATGTATGCAATCAAAAATGCATCATGTATATAAATCAATCTTAGCTCGGAGAAGATAGAGCATACCTACACTTTTGATTGGGAATATATTTGTTAAGTGGGAGCATGACCAATATGGAGATATGCTAGACCCAATTAGGGGATCACTTGTCACAAAACCCATACTATGAAGGGTTCCAAAGCCTAAAGTCTAACATAATCGCACAACAACCTTAAAAGAGTCCTAAGATTTAATATTCATCTATTCTAATAACAAGAACGTAAATCTAATCTAGTGCACACCAAATCTTGTAGCACAAAGTGGGGGTTAGAAACAAAACAAACTAAACTAAACATGCATAGAAGATATATATTCAAGTCAATGTATATGGAATCTTAATGCATAGAATAATAATACAAATGCATTATATATCTACTCTTACAGAGGGGAAATAAAGTTAGGAATACTTACCTTTGAAGACGAACCTATTGAGTCACAATCTCTCCCTTGGACAAGGTGCCTCACAAGAGATTGTTGTGGTATGTAAGTATAACAAAGACAATCAGCTCTATGCTACACAACCTATCTATACATCCAAAAGACTTCTTTACAAAACAATATTCATATTTCCAAATAAAGTATGGAACCCTAAGCTTTATTCCTCAAGTAGAATGGTCAATAAATAGATGTTTATTTGTTATTATTATTATTATTATTATTATTATTATTATTATTATTATTATTATGAAATGGTTAGAAATAAACTCGTATATATAGGCATATCGTGCCTAAATCCTCCCAACAATTTTGATTATACAGGTTCAACCTAGTAAGTTTTTGGGGACAATTCACTAGGTCTAAGCTAGGTCAACCAAAGGGATAACAAATTCAAAAAGTGAAAAATACCCCTAGAAAGTATAAGGTCAACCCAATCGACCTAGTACAATCAACTGACCAAAATGGAATTAAGGTAAGAAAATGAGGGATAAAGCATGACAAATGAGTGGAATGGATAGGAATGAGGAGAATAATCTTAGAGTAAATGGCTTTAAGAGACAAGTGTGGATGGCAAATGGAAAAAAGGACAATAATCTTAAGAAGCACCAATGGTATGCCCAACCCTTTCCCGTTGCACCCCTTAAGGCGTACACTCTGAAAGATTGAGACTCAATGAATTCCTAAAAGATACAATGTGTCAGTAAGTGATAAAAATTTTAAAATATTTTGTGTATACATATTCTATCAACTCATATGTAATTCTATTACAAGGTTTAACATGAGACTACTCTTTTTTACTAGCCTTGTAGCTTTTAATTTCTACATTCAAACCACAAGCTGGTTTTCAGTGTTGTGACAAGTTTGTCTTAGTTCTTAGGTCTTCTACCCACACGTAACATAGAAAAGTTTTCAATTTTTAAACATATTGTGAAGTACTAGTTTTTCATCTTCAAAAATAAAAGCTTGGATAAAATCTTGTTGTACATGTGCCCAATGTTTATTTTTCCTCATGCATTCCTGATGTGTATACCACATAGTTGGAAGTGGTGCTAGCATATGACTAAAAATATGCACCCAATATCTTGGCTCAAACCCCTACGTAGACTAGATGTAATTATAGGCATTGGCCTTCTTGAAATAATGGCCACTTTCCTTTAATAGTGTGTGATGGTTAAAATCATTTTTAAAATACATTTCACGCTTCTTTCCATGGTAACTCTAGTTTTATATGAACTACCCACCATGTCACAATAGTCCCCTTTAAAGAGTAACTGAGTGTGCTAACTCCCCAATCCATATAGGGTATATGGTGCTCTAACCTAAAGATGAAATGATTAAGATCCTCTATCATAAAGTATTGTGGTAATTTGTGTTCTATGATGAACACCATTCATAGAGGCCATACCTCATGATCTACTCTAGCCCAATTCAACATATACATGTCTAAGTCACCACTTATAAAAGATGTTGCTTCCCAAGGTAAGACACCTTTTGGGGTAGGTTCTATATAATCCATTTTTGTTGCACTTGTATTATATAAGAAGTCCACCTTAAACTTAGAAATCACACAGATGGAGAGTTACATCCTTCAATTTAAAACTAAAGGGATGGATACTTTGTTATCATTAGCTTATAGATTGACTACTTTATTGTTTGTGACTGTATGTGTTTCTAAAGTTATGGTTTAAATTATTGGTATTCTACAGCTCACAAAGTATTTTGCTTTGTATTTGCACTAACTTAAAATCAATTTTTGTCTCCATATACATAGGTTAACTTTGACTCTTTTGGATGAACATAGGTATTTTGCTCTTATTTATTCAATGGGATAACAACTATCTTATCCCTATGGTGTGCCTCTAATTAATTATTTACCATATTAATAATCATTTGGCCATCATAAGCCCATTTATTACCAATCAACACAGGATAATGGGTCTCATCTATTTTCATGTTGATGACCTCAAAGTCTCCTCACAGACTCAACTTAGAAACTTTTATCTCCACATCTTCCAAATGACCAATTGGCTCTACTCTCCCATCATCTACAAGATTGAGAGTAACAAGAATATAACTCAATGTTGGTTGGCCAATAGCCTCCCAAGTAGATCAAAGAATCATGTTGATAGTACTTTCAAAATCAAATACTGCATTAAATATCTCATATCCTATGATCTCAATATCCATACGTGAGTCGACATCCCAAGGTTTCTTAGTTTTTACATACCATACCACCTTCTCAGTATGTTATTATCATCACTATGCACACTCTAGAAGATTATGTAAAAGATTGGTAATGTTCTATGATAAGTCTTCATTATGCATAGTACTGAGTAGTTTTAAAAACTCTATTAGAGCAGTCACAACACCTTCCTAACTCATGATCCACACAATTTTCCCATACATTTATGCATCAATGGCTATGGCATTTCCTTTTGATACACTTTGTTGTGGTATGACTTGAACGATCTGCATAATTTGATACATCCATCTATTTTCTATAGTAGGATTATAATATTTATCCCTTTGTGTTTTCCTAATTCCATGATATTGTGACATATATAATGAAGTCAAACCTTGCTCCATACATTGTTGTCTAGTAACTACTTGCATGAATACATTTTGCCTAGGTTGTGCGTTTATCATATTTACATTACACACATGATTTTCTTTCCTTTGTTTTTATAATACGAGATATTCTTTAGTCTGATTTTAGTAGTATTTTGAGTTGTATATGAATTTAAACAATGTAAATCCAACTCAAAATGCAAACTACTTAATAAAAAGTATTTATAAAACAAATCAAAATGATAAAAAAGCCTACCGAATCCCTTGTTCTATGTTACCTCCTTCCATAATTTACAAATGGATGACTAGACTCAAATTGACTCCATGATAGAATGATGTTGGATTTTGGATGGAGGATATGATAGATGTTTGGACATGGATCTGACTATAAGACTTCTAGAATCAATTTGACATGGTTTCCCTACAAATCTCCTTTTTTCATTTTGGCATGGTTTTGGCATGAACTCAATAGATGGTTTGAGGGTGGAGGGATAACTTAGTTTTATAGGCTAATGGGGGGAATATCAAGGGTCAAAATTCAAACTTGGGCCTTTGAGATCTAGGGATGGTGAATTTCCATGGAATTTTTAATTCTATGGAAATATCTAATATTAGAAAATTCTAGAGAAGGGGCCAATTTGGGAAAGATTTCCAGAATCCTCCAATTCTAGAAATCTCCCCATAGGGTTTAGGGTTTTAGGAAAGGCTAATGTAGGGTGTTAGGTGGGTGGTTGGATTATTTTTGAATTTAAAATTGGGTAGTGAGATTAGGGAGTAACTCAATAGGTAATGGGGTTTATTAAGAGCTTAATGATAGGATTAAATGATTTTAGGATAGGATAAAGGTTGTGTGGAATGTAGGAATGGGTTATCAGTGTTAGGATTATAGTTAACATAGCGAGGAAATATAGATATTGGGCCAAATTAGTGAGAATTATAATTAGCAGGTTAAGCATATTTTAGTGCATACATTTTTCCCCTCTTTGAAAGGGAATTGCAAGTGGACGAAGTGGAAGGAGTAATGATCTTTCAAATAAAATCCATTTCATAGATGAATGTTAGTAGATGATGTTAATGGATATGATGCCCCATCGAGGGGACATATGAGGAAGAATGAGCCGAATGGTCACTCAAAAGAAGAAATGATGGGTGAGATGAGATGGATAGATGAGGGGATGGGATGTTAGATGTAGAATAAAATATGAAGAAGATGAATTTGACATGAAAAATGAGTTAAAAATTGATGATGCCCCTAGTAAGGACACATGTACAAGGAGAAAATATGATGGGTGTCACGGTTGTAGACACATCCTAAGGGGGAACCAACCATAATAGGATGATGATAATATGAAAGGGTTGTAAGATTTAAACATATCCTAAGCAAGGATGCAAGCAATGGAGAGCTATAGGATAGGATAAGACTGATGATTTGATTAGATTGAGGATGGGTCTAGCTCAAAGCTAAATCGATCAAAATGATGTAGGTGATGATAGAAAAGAATCAATATGATCGAGTGACTAAAAGGATTGGGATGATGCCCATAACAAAGACATATGAAAGGGAGCAAGAGAGAATATAGTGTCCAAATTATCCTTTGGCACTGAAAAATGGCCAAGTGCTGCCTATATAGTCTAAAAAGACATCAGGTCGATGTAGTTTTGACTAGAGGATGATGACCATGATTAATGATTAGTGATTAGAAAGTGATGATGATGAGGATGATTAGACTTGTTAGTGATTGAAGGATATGACTCAGATTAGGGGATGAGGATAAAAGATTGGATGTTATCTGGATGGGTTGTGATGGGGAAAAGGATGATGAGATGTGATGAGATTAAGCCATCACAAATGTCATAAGGCTCATCATAGTCTAAATAATCTATTAAATATGGCACTTGGCAAGATGACCCATGATATAAGCATGACCAAGAGGACATTATGCCAAAGTGTATGGGAAAATGATGAACTCTGCATCCTTGAGGGCATGTTTGGTGTCCTCATAGCATTTTTGTTAATTGCCCAATAGATAAAAAGGGATACAATGTAATACATAGACTTAAAAGATAAACAATATATTACATGATGCAAAATAAATACCAGACAAATAAGAAACAAACAACAGACAAGTATCTACATATAATATTACAATGTCTTACCTAATGATAGGATGAGTGACTAGGTGATGGGTTGGATGATCATGATGTGATTTTTAACTTAGGATGGACTTGGTTTGCATAAGGTGATCATGATTAAGATTAATCTAAAATGTTGCCCCTAGTTTTAGATAGAAGGATGGATGATGTGAGAAGGTCATTGAATACTGATTTGGTTTTGAAATCAGATCAAAAAGAGGCCAAGGATGGTGTTTAGACAAGTGATGACCAAGGATTACCAATAGATAAGGCCCTGCAAGGATCCAATCTAGCAAAGAGACTAGGAGGTGATGATGGGATCAAATACCTTTCATGCTAGCAAAATTGATTTGATGGGTGCTATACATGAAGAGGAAATGATAAGGATAGTGATGGGATAAAGTACCTTCCATACTGGCAAAGGGTGATTGGATGGGTGCCAAATATGAAAAAGGCCTTGATGGGAACTGATGGGTACTAGATTAAAATCTTGACAAGGTCTTGTGTGCCAATAATACTTAGCTAAAAGGATGATGAAATTATGGGTGACCACTTAGATTAGGTTCCAAGACTAAATGTGGTATCCAAAGATGGGATGGATAGGAAGACATTAGATGGATGGATATGGATGTAACTAGCAGATTGGGGATAAGACAAGACACCATGGACTATTTTTGACATTTTCAAGTTTTATGATTTTTAGGGTTTTTGGGAATATTTCAATTGTTAGGGATTTTTGGGATATGTATGTACACTATACAATTTGGGTTACTAGCAAAGGGAATAACAAGCCTAGAAACTCATAGAAGGATGTAGGGATGATGGATGGGATGACAAAGGATGACAATAATGGGGACCAAGGATGAATGGATTAGGGATAGCCAATGACCACATTGTGAAGGAAACAGATGGTTATTTACCTCAAATGTCTATTGGAGGATATTCCAAGATGGTGTAGGGACAATTATCAAGACACCTTCCACTTCCTTATGAAGGTCAAAACAGGAAGAACAAAGATACAAGATGCATGGTATGATGGATCAATGGACAATAAAACAAGGGATAAGATGATGGGTGATACAGACAAGGTGGATGAGAGATGTGACAAGTGGGAAGGATGGAGAGGATATGAAATGGATGGATTTTCCCCCAGGTGTTGAGGAACAATGTGGATAACATATTATTTTACCATGATGCTGAAAATTGATTTTCATCATGGTACTTACCCAAGGTGCCAGAAGACTAGTTTTCACCATTGGATGAATGATTTTTTTTTACTTTTTTTATTTTTTATTGGGCATCTCAATTTATTATATAATGGGAAAGATGCAATGCATGGAAATTTGATGGATTATTTATCCAACACCTATTCTATGATGGATGCTAAATGCTTGGATGTCCTGGTGGCCTTTAGTGATTCTTGATGATGATCCCTCCAAATATCTAGACTAGGTATCATCATCACCCCTAGGAGAGATAATGTTTCCCAAGGAGGTGATTTGAGGTATGGATTTGATTATATCTTGATTTTGATGTATGGGACTTGAATGGATGATAGGATCAAGATATAATGGTGTGATGGGTGATGGAGGATTAGGACTAAAATGAATTATGGGATCATGATAGGATGGGGGGATGGGTGATAGAGGATTAGGAATAGTAGTTGCATGCATCATTGGAGATGTGAGACATGCTTCATTTGAATAGTGCCATATGACAAAATAATGTAGGAGATCCAAGATGTTTTGACGATGTGGTTCATCTTTGATCTGATTATTTGAGGCATTATCAGTCATGTTTTTTACATTATTCATATTTTTTGATTGGATTTGCCCTTGATTGCCTCTCAATGCCTATTTTTGTGATTCACCAGTGGATATTGTCTTTGACTTGATATACAATGATTATTTTGACTTTAATAGTCTCCTAGTGCCAAATATCAAGATTCACTAAGAGAATACATTTTTGGATAAGGCTGATAATTTGACTCTTCTTGATTTTGATTGATGGGATCAAAGATTACTTGATTATGATTTATGAATTTTGGAATATTGTCTTAGACCTTTGGATTTGTGGCACGTATTATATTTCTTGAAGAAGGGTCCAATGATGCATGCTCCTATTCATACTTATGGAGGGAAGTGATTAAATGATTGTCAATAGGGAGAAAAGGGTCCATGATGGATGAAGATTGTGGTGAGAGCATGATGAGTTTAATGAGTGGTGGTGGGCCAACATAGTCTTCATATGGGTTCTTAGGAGACCCAATTTTCACATCAAAAAAAATCTCCTCAAGATTAACAAAAGGATCACTAGGACTAGATGTAATGGATGATCCTAGGACTAGATGTAGTGGATGCATCCAATAGATGATCAGACTCAGTCTAGCAATCTTCAATAGATAAATCTTGTAATAACTCATTTATGATGTCATCACCTAGAATGGAATCAAAAGATATGCTTGATAATGAATTAGAGGTATCTAGATTATAGGTATCCTCTAAAAGATAGGCATTATCAACATCAATGAGGGATGGTGTTTTTAATGAGGAATCTGATTTGGATACAGGTGTTGAACATGATCCTATAGAATATAAGACCTTAGATGTTGACTTTGTAACTAACTCCAATGCACAAGATATAATTTTGTTATTTGTAGATGCATTATCCTCTATTGACCTCGCAACATGGGGTATTTGATGTGATGGGTGAGAGGGAGATGATGGAGGAATGATGGATTCATAGAGAGGGTCATGAAAGGGTTAATGAGAGATGGGAAGACTAGGATCATGGGAGATAGACTCGATTTTGATGGAGGGCTTGTCAATGATGAGGGGAGACTATGAAATAGGGATATAATGTCTTGACCTTGGATTGGAAAGGGAAGGTCTCAATTATGATTGAGAAGGGAATCTTGGCATTCTTTTTTTGGTTCACCCAAGGATGTGGATGCATCTGGTTCATCATCAATTACTATGTCACCATGGTTAATGAAGTCCTAGATAAAATCTTGAAAATATTGACATCAATTAATGGTATGCCCCCAAGTTTGGTGATATGCACAATATTGTTTATCTTTATACCAAGAGGGTTTTGGCTTAGTTGGATTAAGAAGTCAGATAGGTGGATAGACCATCATGTTAGTGGAAAAAAATTGTTTGAAAAGGGCTTCTAATGACATGGGAAGGGGAATATAAGGACCAAATTCTTGTTGTGGCTTAGATGTGGAAGCATTAGACGTATGATCAAATGGTTGTGGATATGACTGGGTGGATGGATTTAAGTTAGCCAAGATTGGATACCCTTTGCTAGTATAGGAATGGTTAGATAGTGATTTTTGGCAAGCAGATGGAGGATTGGTATGAGATTCACATGACGGGGCTTGGATGGGAGGTGCAATGAGCTGAAGGGGGTCAACACCTTCAGGAAGTGGTACACCCATCATAATGAACTTCAAAAGAATCTCATCCTTATGGACAGCTATATATTGGTCAATGAAGGTGGGGTCTAGCTCCATGGTGATGGTGGATGAGTGATGGATGATGTAAGTAGGATAAGGATAGGATAAGGTTCTTGAACAAAAATAGATCAAAAGGACCAAGCTAGTATGATAGGTAATGATGGAGATGAGATAGACTAATGGATTAAGGACTATGGTCAAATGCCAAACTGATAGTGCAATAGGTGATAACAACTTATCAACAATGCCTAGTTGTCAAGCTAGCAAAAGGATTAGGAATGTGATGGGTGCCTAGATTCAAAACTAGCAAGATGACAATATGATGGTGATAGTTATGAGTAAGGCAAGATGATTGGACTAGACTAGATTGATGGGTTTCCTAGATTTAAATTGACAAGGTGACAAGATGTTAATAAGATATTGACATGTTATGAGTATCTAACCAAAGGATAAGTAATAGAGGAAAAGGATGATAGGATGATGTGGATGATAGGACTAGCTCAAAACCTTAGACCAATTTGCTCAAGATGGGATGGGGTAGGATTAGGTGATTGAGGTGATTAGGACAATAGAATAAGGATAAGTATGATGATAGGTGATGATGAAATGATAAAGGGGTAATGAAAGGTGGATAGTTTAGACCCATATGTGACCTATAAGTCAAATAGGATAGAGTGAGGTGATGACTAAATGGGTGATGAGGGAAAGGTCAAGATAATTGATCGGGTATGGATTTAAGATATGATGTGGATGATGAGGTATTGATTATGATGTGATAATATGTGATTAAAAGGATGTACAAGGGAATGATTTATGTACAAGAAGGTAAAACAAGGGTATACAAGGTGATGGGATAATGAGACAAGATGGTATGGGGGATGATTAGGACTATGGATGAGGTGGATTTAGGATAGAATGCGGATTATGAGACAAGATGGGGTTAGGATAGGTGATGGATTATGATCAAATATGTAAGGGTGTGATGTAAATAAAATGATATGGAAATTATTAATACTATGGTGTGATTCATGGATAAGGCAAGGTCAAAGTGAGGTGTGATTGATTCTAGATGAGGTGATCTTATGACAAGGTGTGACTAAGATGATGAATGGATGTGACTAATATGGGAGATTGGGATATGACTAGTAGAATTTAAAGAGAATAAATTATGTACAAGAGGATGAGGCTAGAATACATAAGATGTGACTAGGATTGGGTGGATATGACTAGGAATGAAATCAAGATGGTGATGATGATATCAAGGATGGTCAAAATAAGATGGAGGTGATAGGGGGTATGACAAATGAGAAGTGGATATGGCTAGGCTAGGATGGGATGAAGACAACTGGGGGATGGGAGCTGGATGTGTAAGATAAAAATGTAAGTGATTAGGATAGGATGTGACTAAAAGGATGTACAAGGGAACAAAGATATGTATAAGGGGATGATACTAGGATATACAAGATGTGATTGAATTATGATAAAATATAATATGGGAGAATGAAGACTATGGATGAGGTGGACTTAGGATAGGGTATGGATGATGAGATAAGATGTTATTAGGATAGGTGATGGATAGAAAGATGAATGATAGGTGGAAGTAGGATGTACAAGAATATAAGATATATATAAGGGGATGAGACTAGGATATGCAATGTGATGATTAGGATGATCAATGATAAGGTGATATGGTTAGACTAAGATATGATAGAGATGATATGGTAGATGGGATTAGACAATGGATACAAGATGGTGATGAAGATATACGAGTGGATGAGGTGATGGGTAGATATGGTTAGATTAGGATGGGATGGAGACAATATGGTGATTAGGGAAGGATGTACAAGATAATGGGGTGATGACCAAGGATAATGGGATATGGTGAGACTAGGAAGGGATGAGCTAATTATGGTGAGTGGGCAATGATGTGGACCTGGGTAAGGATGTAATATGTGGTTGGGGGTAAGGGTATGACTAAGGATGAGTGGATATGAAAAAGAGAAGGATATATAAAGAGAGTATGTAAAATGATGACTAGGATATACAAGATGAGATGCGGGTGATGGGGATGTGGATCAGGATGAGGATGATGACAAGGATGATGACTAGGATGTATACAAAAATATGGTGGGAGAGATATGTAAAAATTGATAGAATGATGAGGATAAAATATAAAAGAGGATATGTGCAAAAGACCTAGATAGGATATGGATGGGAAAGAGGCTAACTCGACTCATAAATAATACGGATTTAGCACAACACACACCCAAGAAAGAAAGCCACAACTTATGATTAGTAAATTTATGGGTGTATAACATAATGCCCACACCATCCAATGGCTACATGAGTGAGGTTGTAGGCCAGTGACCCATTACAAAATTGATTGAAACCTCTCAAACCTACTTGCACTTGATGGTTAGTTTAGTGTTGATATTGATGTCTATAGTGGAACACCTGTTATGGCCAAGGTACCCTACTCTAAGGTATACAAAAGGATCTATGGGAGTCCCTGATATACATGATGGTAGGTTGGGGCCCAAGTCCATATAGGGTGTTGTCTAATAACTGGTTCAGAGAGTTAACTCTTCCCCTTCACAGATGACCTATATGGGTTCAACTGTTTAGCCTAAATATAGTTGTCCCTGATTATTATACTCCATTGGAACACAGAGTTTGGTTAGTGTGGGGTGATAAAATCTATAACACTAACCCCTATAGACTAAGCATGTGCATGGGTGGCAATTCCACGTCACATGTTATCCTAGAGGGGGGGGCTTGATAAATAGGAAAACACACAATATGATTAATTAACCAATTAATTACCTATGTGTGATGAGCACAATATGAAAAATTATCTACAAATCAACACACACACAATTATATACAAGGAAAGATTTTTCAGAAGAAATATATACACACAACAAGATGATTAAAAATGATATATATACAATACAAAAATGATGTGAAAAAGTGTCAAAATGGATCTTTGACTAGCGGCCTACAAGCACATAGGTTAGTAGTTTGATATGGCACTCAAGGGAGGGTCCTACAACAAAAAAGATTAGTAGTTTTGATAACTCACTCTCAAGGGATATCCTAAAAAACAAAATGTTAGACCCAAAATATGACTTGTAATATGATGTTATCACAATAAACCTTGTAATAAACAAGATGTTAGCCAAATATGCCTTAATAAAACACCCTAAAAAAATCATAGTTTGGCTCTATAATTTCTTTGGGGTGAGCAGAACATGATGCAGGGGTCTGGGGGTGGTATCCCCTAGTGGGGTCAAGGGGAAACTCCTCTTATGGGGTCAATGGGAAATGCCCCTTATGAGGTCAAGGGCAAGAGCCCCTTACAGGGTCTAAGAACAATGCCCCTAACATGCTTCCTGTCGTGGTACAGGGCGAGGTCGAAGGGTAGAGCTCCTCATCGCTAAATCCAATTTGGGCTTTGTGTGAGGTTCAAAGTGACTCAAAATTCATGACAATTGACTCAAAAAATGAACTCAAAAAAGACCAAATATTAATGCAAAATCGTATCTTCTTAGTGCAAAACCATGACTTGTAAGACAAAACCACTACTTGTGAATTAATGTATTGCAGATGTTAGCTAACTGTGATAGTTAACTACAAAACCATGACTATTTTGACAAACTCGCTACTAGGATAGACAATATCACAATTCACTATATAACAAAAATCATGGTTTTATCATAAATCACAAAACCACTACTAGGAATGACAAAACCGTAATTGGAAATAAATTCAGAGTTATGGTATTGGAAGAAATTGAAAAAATTTATAGATTATGTTATGAAGTACAAATAAGTGACTAACAGATAACACATTGGTCTAAATGCCTAAAATGATTATATCCAGATGATGGAATGATAAACTATAGTTTGAAGTTTATGATGTTTCCAAAATTTTGACCTAGATGATAGTTTTACCAAAATTGAGTAGATTCTAGAATGTTTAAAAAGATAAGAAGTCTTTAGTTTTTGAAATCTATTCTATAAGATTAAAAAATGAGAATGTTATAATAGAATCAACTCATAATGACAAAAATTGACACAACCAGGCTAAATGATAAATTCATGACTAAGGATACAATACCATCATTTACCAGGGCAATCTCACAAGGAAATGTTATGAGTTGTAGCTTTGTCAAGATATGGAAAAGGGGTAAGGCCAAATGTTTATCTCTATTTTTAATCAATCCCTCTTGCCTTAGCCTTATTTTTATCCATACAAAGTGCACAGACCACACAAAATCAAAACCATGGAACTAAACTAGGGATTAGATAATGGATATGACTAAAGAGTAGAAACCCCTAATATTTAATTTTAAAAAATGGATGGTAGTCTATATGGTATCAAAATCCCCTTAAAAACATAGAATGTTAGCATAAAGTTTACATATTCAAAGACAGAGATCAACCATTATAAATTTTGGGTAGACTGACAATATCTTTACTCTTAACTACAATCCCATGACTAGTAGGGCAAACTCATGATTGGGTAAGTGGTGGGATTATCAAAAATAGTACTGCAAGATAATTCGTTAGCAGTTTACAATACCGTGACTAGAATTGATAATCTCGTAAATAGAAGGATAATATCATGACAGGGACAATTATGGGATTGTCAAAAATAGACTTACAATACAAAACTATTAATAGTTTACAAAATTACGACTGAGACTAGTAATATCATGACTAGTTTGTCAATATTGCGATTATCAAGTTGTAGAATTATTGAAAGACAAAAAAAATACACAGTCAGATAGACAATCAGTGATTAAATGGATGGTTAAATCAATATTGTGACTCATTAAATTAATATCGTGACTGACTTGGAAAATGTCATGACTATCAATGCAAACTCATGACTGCAACTTGTACATGCAAAATTTCCAAATTTTTGAGATTTCTTGATCCAATTGACCTGCAGGTTAACAAAAACACATCTTGGATGCTAGATTGTTAGTTTGGGATGGATATTCCCACTATAGTCACCAAAATATAATAGGATTTTGAGCTCTATATGGATTTAAACAAGGTAAATCTAACTCAAAATGCAAACTACGTAATATGAAGGATTTATAAAACAAATTAGAATGATAAAAAAGCTTAATAAATCCCTTGTTCTATGTTACCTCCTTCTAGGATTTGCAAATGGATGATTAGACTCAGATTGACTCCATAATAGCTTGATGTTGGATTGTTGATGGAGGATACGATAGATGTTTGGACATGGACTTGGCTATAAGACTTCTAGAATCATTTTGACATGGTTTCCCTATAAATCTCCTTGTTTCATATTGCCATGGTTTTGATATGAGCTTAATAGATGGTTTGAGGGTAGAGGGAGAACTTAGTTTTATAGGATGATGCGGGGAAGATCAAGGTTCCAAATTCAAACTTGGGCCTTTGAGATCTAGGGCTAGGGAATTTCCATGGAATTTTTAATTCCATGGAAATCTCTAAAATTAGAAAATTCTAGAGAAGGGGCCAATTTAGGGAAGATTATAGAATCTTCCAATTCTAGAAATCTCCCCATAGGGTTTAGGGTTTTAGGAAAGGATAATATAGAGTGGTAGGTGGGTGGTTGGATTATTTTTGAGTTTAAAATTGGCTAGTTGGATTAGGGAGTAGGTTAGTAGGTAATGGGGTTTATGAAGGGTTTAACGATAGGATTAATTTCTTTTAGGATAGGACAAAGGTTGTGTGGGATGTAGGAATGGGTTATGGGTGTTAGGCTAATAGTTAACATAGCTAAGAAATATAAAAATTGGGCTAAATTAACAGGAATTAGTATAATTAATGGGGTGAGTACATTTTAGTGCATACACTGATGTTGTCTATCAACTCCATAATAAATGCAGTATGTCTGTATCTGAGGATTAGTGGAGAAATTTCATGAAAAATTATTATATTCACCACATAAATAACATTGAATGGATTGATGAGCTTATTTATTATCATTTTTGTGACCCCCTTGATATCCCCAATACCCTCATCTATATATCCTCCTCTATTCTATTGGAAGCCCCAACCATGTGACTATTTCCCAGCAAGTCCTCTTTGATGTGCACCATATCCATCGTACTACTACTAAGGCAGTGTTGGAGCCCAATTTGATTGCTAATGTTAAGGACTCGCATTGTTCCATGAGTATTGGTACAGATATTATGGAGATGATGGTGTCCAACTAGCTAAACCATATGGTTGATGCTAAGGTGATGAAGGCATCCACCTTGAATTACCTTGTGTTGCACTGATCATTTCCACCTTCAGGCCTAAAATTCCCTACTTCATAATAGGTAATTGTTTCATTGTGGTTGCTAATACATTTTTGGTGATATCTTCCTTCAGCTCCTTCAAAGACTGATAACTCTTCTCTTATGATTGGTCGATTTATAAAAAGTACAATTAAATCTCTAGGATTTTTGAATGTACTATTGCACTAGATGACACTTTGAGGTTGCATGCCCTACTACTCTACATAGTTCATAGAACTCTATTTTAAATTTAGGATAATCACTCATATGATGTCGTACTTGACCATACTCTTTACACCATAAGCTCAATTTAGGTCTACCATTTTCATGCATCTCACTTATCCATTTGATAAGAATACCCATTTTTTCCTCAAATTTGGAGCCAATTACTGAACCGTCTCTATAGTCCTCAATTTATTCAACTCATATGGAAACTACTCAAGCATCAACCTTAGTCAAGAATTAGGACTACACAATGAAAAATATGATTCTTGATCGTAACCCTTCTAAAAACTAGGTATCCTTTTCCTTCTTGTCCATGATAAAATAAATTTTTTTCATCATATCTAAAAATCTATGATCATAGTCCCATACCAATTCTCTACATTGTTTCCAAATCTACTTCAAATCTTGAATGGTTTGACTCTAGCACTTCATTTTAAAGTCTACAATTAGCTACTTTTTAACTTGTTGAAGATATAGGGAATTAACATCCATTTTATAAATTAAATCCAAGGCTCAACTTGCTAAGGATCCTACTATATCGCACTTCTTTACATCTTTTTAGTTTACTCCCTTAACCTACCATTTCATGTTGTAGGTTAACAAATACTGCTCAGGGTCCATAGACCCATCATAATGCGTCAAATGAATAAACATGTCTTTATTGAATGCCATATTTGGTGCACTTAAAGTTACTACTACCAATGTCTGTGCACTAATAACCGGTACTATATACATCTACACACTACTAACTATGACCATAGGATTATATGCATTAGTAATTGTGATTACAGGGTTCTACACACTAGTCTTTATAGGTGTCTTAAAACTAGTTTTTTGAAATGAATTAAACATCTTCTAACCTCTTCTTATCTAATGTTTTCTTAGTCTTTGCACTAAGTTTATTGAATTTATCCTTAAATTATTCAAACCATCTTCTACCTATCCCTTCTTCAGCACTTTATTTTCTTCTATTTAATGACAAATTGGCTTGGGAGATGTGTACTCTTGAAATGAATGATGTTTATCTTCAAATTTTTATATCTATGATCTTGAACATCTGATACCTCTGTACATTTTCATAACTTCTTCCTAAGAATATTCCTTCCTCAGTTCAAATAATACCTTTCCTATTAATTGCAATCTGATCTTATCCTCTAACTGTTGTACTGGTATCCTAATTTCTTCTTCCTCTTCACTCTACTCCATATTCTCACTACCCTCATTCCTTTCCTCTTCCTTCTCGGGCCCTTCTTTCTCTACTCTACATACTCTCTACCTTCTCTACTTCCAACATTTTGTGTAGCCTCTCTCTAGGCTCCTCTCTCTTCAATATACTCTACTTTATTCTTACTCCTATTGACAATTAAATCTAAATTATTCGATTTATTATATCTTTTTTTTGTTGCAATTCTCTTTCTAAGCTCAGAATTTTCTTTTCACACTGGTTCCCTACATCTTCCATATTATACGTTTAGGTTCAAGTTCATTTGCTCAACTCTGCATCATTTAATCCTACATCATACATATCTTTATAACATTTGAAACAACTGCTCTATGTTGGTAGGAGTAAGGACCATGGCCTTTTCCACAACCAACATATTAATCAACATAGGTAGTCATTGAAGGAACTTTCTGCAGATTCTTCTGACAAGCTGGTTCTATGCAACTTCAAAACCCAAATATCTTTGTACTACAAAATTATGATGTAACCATCGACGGTAGTCTTGGTCCAATAGTCTACTACACAGACCCAATTTGTATCTAAATTATGTAGATTGTCTAACTTTTCTTTGGTCCAAGCTATGATCTCCATCCATCTTGAATGAAAATAGTAATACTCTAATCTAGATAACCATACAACTAAATGGTCCAAGCACTTTGCACCAAATGATTTCATGAATTTTTTTGTAGATATGCTCTTGAATCATTTCCTTCACAGTCTTCTTGATTCTTTTCATTTCTTCTTCTGTAAATTCTAGATTCTTTCATCTAACCATCTTTCTATATTTCTTTGCTTTGGTAACCATCTCAACATGTTTCAACAAAAAAGGGTCCATGCTCATCACACCATTATTAATAGAGGTTCCTAAAAAACCTTTCAGAACATGTTAATATAAGGATAACTTACACATAAAGTAACAAAAATAAACAATTGATGATAATTTAGACAAAATATATTCATTAATAAGTAAAACATAGATTTTGTGTAAGAAACACAGACTTAACATAATCGTAACAATCATTATAAACTATATGATTAACATATTTAAGTAAACAAAGTATTCATTACGTACAGAACCATGATAAAAGACACATAGGAAAACCATTTCATATATATATATATATATATATATATATATATATATATATATACATAGGAAAACCATTTCATATATATATATATATATATATATATATATATATATATATATATATATATATATATATATATCACATCGAAACCATATCCAAATACAATTGAGTGCTATATGTGGAGTTTTATCAAGCATTGTCTCTTCATATTCTAGTATTTCGTTATACTCAAAAGGAAAGACTACACATTCTGAAGTCTATTGTTATGCTTACAAAGGTCGAATACCTACAAAAATATTATGTAAAAGACAAAATGGTGCAAGTCGCGCATGTGTCTATCAAACATACTATATGATTTTGGTAGCCCTATTCTACTCCCAACAAGGTTTTTAATTTTTAAAGTCCAATCTACAATGATAGGAGGGTGGGGAAGGTTCTATTGTCATTCCAAAAAACTACATAAAGATTATTTTAGTGTTACTTTATACACCACTATTGTTTTCTCAATACCATCTATATCTTAATCATTTATTACATATTCTTATTGATTTAATAATTTTTAAAATAATAAACAATTATGCTTAAATCTTTCAACATCATTCCATATTTAACTAGAGTGGTTCTCTGGGCTGCCAATCACTCCCACGGCCAACGTTTACAACTTCAATATCACCTTGTTCCAAATAATATCACACTGGAGGAATTCGGATTTGAATATGGTAGAATCCAATAGATTTTTTTTTCTTAAAAGACACATAGGAAAACCATTTCATATATATATATATATATATATATATATATATATATATATATATATATATATATATATATATATATATATATATATATCACATCGAAACCATATCCAAATACAATTGTGTGCTATATGTGGAGTTTTATCAAGCATTGTCTCTTCATATTCCAATCTTTCGTTATACCCAAAAGGAAGACTACACATTCTGAAGTCTATTGCTATGCTTACAAAGGTCGAATACCTACAAAAATAATATGTAAAAGACAAAATAGTGCAAGTCACGCATGTGTCCATCAAACATACTATACGATTTTGGTATCCCTATTTTACTCCCAACAAGGTTTTTATTTATTAAAGTTCAAGCTACAATGATAGGAGGGTGGGGAAGGTTCTATTGTCATTCCAAAAAACTACATAAAGATTATTTTAGTGTTACTTTATACACCACTATTATTTTCTCAATACCATCTATATCTTAATCATTTATTACATATTCTTATTGATTTAATAATTTTTTAAATAATAAACAATTATGCTTAAATCTTTCAACATCATTCCATATTTAACTAGAGTGGTTCTTTGGGCTGCCAATCACTCCCACGGCCAACGTTTACAACTTCAATATCACCTTGTTTCAAATAATATCACACTGGAGGAATTCGGATTTGAATATGGTAGAATCCAATAGATTTTTTCTTCTTGCATGGGTTTCAACTTAGCTTCACACGGAAAACATAATGGTCATTATAGATGGAAGGAATGCAAATAGTGTAGAATGTGTGAGGTTAGAATAACTATTGTGGTAAGCAAGTTATGCATTCGGGGGAATGAAAATCAAAGGCTAAATATGGTTTAAAGTTATACATAAGTTGGAAGGGACAATGGAGCCTCAAGCATCACAAATCCCCAAGTCATTTCAAGACAGAGGACAAGAATAGTGATTTATATATCATTTTTAAAATATATTGAATAAATAAAATGGAGGCCCTATGCTGTGAAGGTAAGGTAATTTTAATCATTAGACAACCCTCCCTGAAAGTTTGTATTTGGGCATATAATTGTTTTTATATGGCATTTTTTTATCCTTGTTCATTCAGTGCAGTCATCCCTTTTTATAAAAATGAAACTTCCACAACTTCATTTATGAAATTATTCCCAACCATATATATATTTGGGTGTAGTTGAATTTAAGGATGTATTTTTAAGAATTAAATTCATTTATTATTATGTCTATAGGTATTCTACATTGGAACCTGTGGGAGGGAGCATAATGGAGTGAGTTGTTCAATTAATTGGATATGAATAGAGATGGCATACATTGTAACCCTTACACAACAAATGAATGGAGATGGCATACATTGTAGTTGCTTGAAACATGTTTATATATCACACTTAAATGATGTGTGAAACATGTTTATATATCACACTCAAATGATGCATCAAACATGTCTATATATCACGCTCAAATCATGTGTGAAACATGTTTATATATAAAAATGGATGATATTTTATCTACTAACATGGAGCAAACAACATATGGGTAGGGAACAATATGATTAGAAACACATTAAATATTTTTGTATTTTTAAATTATTGGAATTTGTTTTTGTATTTTTTGGAATTTTTGGAAATTGTATAAGTTATCCAATGATCTCAAAACAAGGATGAAAATCTTTGAGGAGTGATAAATGAATAAAATTTCTTGAATAAATGTGCCATATGTATGCATAGCAAAATTAAAGAGTGTATCGTGTTCTTTTGGTAATTTTGTACATGGTATATTTAGTTTGTCTTTATTTGTATTTGGTTTCATATTTTTTGGTGATGGATTCAACTAATATGTACCAAGCCCTGTAGGTATGAATAGATTATGTGGTAAGTTATTGAGATCAAAACATAGGTTGTTAAAATGTTCATTTAAATCTTGTTTGCCATCTATATGAGCAGTGAGAGTAGAAGGATTTGATATGAGGAGGGGATTGTAGTTTCCCCCTTCTTAATTATATTTGAAACTTTATATTTTTAAAGTGTCTCTTGCTTTTTGACCTTATGTGTTATAAATCTTGATTTAAACATTTGATGTGCCCATTTCTCTTTTTGTAACATTTCTTTTTGTATTTGTTCCTTTTGTACTCATTCTTGTTCCAAGATTTTCTTTTCTTATTTGGTTTGTGCATTTTCTTCGGATATGTATGCATTTGTAGGTTCTTGTTACTTTGCATTAACAAAATGAATATGAATCTTTGAATGATTTAAATTAGTATTGTCAATATATCCCAAGCCTTGATCAATATCATTAGATGTAAAGATATGACAAGTGATGTCTTTTGCATGTTTTCGCAATCATTGACCATGATAACCAAAGTGTTGTAAATATTATTTTCCAAAAATATATTGTTTTGAAATTTGAGTATCATTATTGAAAGGTAGTTTTGTAGTATTTTCTTACTCTGATTTTATTTTTTGAATCTTTTCTTGCTCTAGATTTTGCATTTATAGTTGTTTTTGCTTTGAATTATTCTTTGGTACCCATATTTGTTCTTTTTACACTTGTACTTTAGGAGATGCACTCATAAAGTGAGTGATTGCTTGATTGATTTATCAATGATGTGATCACCACTATCATTTATCTTTTGTATTTTTTTTTTCAATGCAAAACAATAATTTATATGATGATCATGCATTATATGATATACAAAACAATGTTTTGATATTTTTATAAGATGTATAGGAGGTAGTTGAATCACTTTATTTTGAAATAATTCTTTTAGTATTTTACTTTGACTCTTATTAGCATTTTATCCACTTTATGAATCAATTGTTTTAGATGTATTATGTTGTAGCTTTTTATTTGGATATGAAACCTTGCTAGATGAAGATGCAAAAACATGATTAACACCAGCATATTTTGGATTCTGTAGGTACGTAATCTGATTTTCTAATAATGTGATATTTTAAATAAAATATTGAATTTACTTTTGTAACTCATTTATTAACTTGCTCATAGTAGTGATTTTTTCATTGAAATTTTCATAAGTTTGAACCCTAGGTAATTCAAATTGAGCATACATACACACACCATATAGAGGGGATGTGGGAGGGAGGGGTTTGAGGAAGGATAAATTGAATACATTCATTTGAAACTATAGAATGGGACACATTACCCCTTGAAGAAGGGATAACATGGACCTAGTTAAAGGGATGATAGCTATCACCATCCTTAGGGGTAGGAAGAAGAAGTCCAAAATTATTGCAACAAGATTGGTAAATAGGGGTTTAAGTTTTATTTTGGTTAGAATCATTCTTTGATTTAATTGTTTAAAATTTTGAATAATGTAGACAAGATAAAAAGCAATGACTGCAATGTGACATTGGAAAGAAAAGTGCTCCATAGATGTATCCATATTTAGCATAATTTTAGGAAGAGAATTTTTTGATTTTAAAACTTTGAATACTTTAAAAACATAAATCAGAATTTGGGAAATCAGGGAATCAAGGAACCCTTAAGTCAATTAAGGTTTGGAGATTAATGGTCGAATTCATCAAATGTTTAACCCTAAATTGAAAGATATAGTATGTGGTATCTAGTGTTAAGAAGTTAAAGTAGTCTAGGGCACAAGGGTGATAAACTACCTCTATAGCAAGACAATTTATAGAAAACCTCAAATAAACAATATTTTGAATTTATACAACTAAGATTGCCAAAAATATTAAAGTACAACTATTAATAGATATTGCAATATATTGCAAATAATGATACTTAGCTAGTTTAATATGCATATGCAGGTCTAGGCAAGCATAGATTGGAAGTGGATTGGATGATGATTCTGAAATTGTCATTAGTTATGGAAATATCATTTATGTAGCTTTGAACGTTTACATCAAATATAGACAGTTGCTTAACGTAATTGTCTAACTTTGTCACATGGGTCATGTATGGAATATTGACTAGATCTATATGCAACCAACTAGAGCCTTTTGGGTTTTCTATCACCTTCTGATATCTTCAGATTGTGCACACATGATTTTGTTATATATCAAATGATCAAATCATATCTATTCACCTTTGGAATGACTATGAAGAAAAAAGGTTAGTGAGCTCACAGTGTCGAGTTGACCCCCAAAACTTCTATGTCAATGGGTATTACCTACATATCCACTACTTCAAAGAGGGCCTCAGACTGATGTAGTTATTTCCTATGTGTTGGCTTGTGTGTGCACAAAGGTGAAATATGTGATAATCAAAAACATACAATGACTTATCTTGTACTCTGACAACTATGGCTCATGGACTACTCTTTGAATACTTCAAAATTGTAGAAAGACTGCTCCTATATTAGATATGAAAATAGGAACAAATATGACATATTTGCTCACTCGAATGCTTGATTGAATGATTCTTAGTATATTTCCTTATGAGTTGTATGTGATTGATAGCTGCGTAATTAATGAGAGTTAAAATTATATATATACCAATCCCTTCTTGGTATTTTCTTTTAATTAGTTTTTTACGATATTTTAAAAGTTTCGAAGGAAAAAATCACAGTTTTCAAAGTGGGCGGTCTTACTCTTTTGAAACTTCAAAACCCATCACTTCCATTGTGGGCACACTGAATTCTGGGAAAAAACATATCAGGTGGTGGACAATGATGGTGGGCAATTTCTTCAATAATAATGACAATAGGAAAATTGGTAAGCTCATTTCCACACTGCAAATTCGAAAATCACAAACTCGTTGATTTATTTCAAGTTCATCTCCATGCTGCAGCTGCCTCTGTCAAAGCTATTCAAAACAACATTTTACAATCTAATCAGGATGTCAACATGGAAAAATTGATAGAAAATGCCAATGCAAATGCCTATACTTGGAATTCTTTTTTTCAGTTATGTAAACATATCGATTCTCTGAAAAATCTCTATGCCCACATTTGTCATAATGGCACTTCATCATGATAATTTTATACTATCGAAACTTGTGACTGCCTATGCCATGTTTGGCAATTTGGAAGATGCACGCCAAGTGTTTGAAAAAATGTGCAAACCAAATTATTTTTTATGGAATATGATGATTAGAGAATATGCCATGAGTGGATTCTGCACAGGGACTCTTAGGCTTTATTGCGAAATGCATAAGGGAGGCATATGGCCAGACAATTACACATTTTTCTCGGCGCTGAAGGCATGTGCAAGCTTCATGATCATGTGATCAGATATGGATTTCATGCCAATGTCTTTGTTAGCAATTCCCTTGTGAATATGTATGCCAAGTGTGGCACTGTAGATTTTGCACGCCAAGTATTTGACAGAATGCCTGTGAGAGATGCGGTATCATGGAATGCAATGATTTCTGGGTGTGCTCAGAATGGACAGGCTCGTGAAGCCTTGGTACTCTTTGATCAAATGCAACAACTGGAGATGGAGAGTAGCTCAGTTACTATCGTAAGTGTACTCTAGGCATGTTCACATTTAGGAAATTTTGAAAAGGAACAGTAGCTTGAATCCAATGTTTTGGTAGGGAATTCCTTGATGGACATGTATGTCAAATGCAAGAAGGTCGACATTGCACACCAAGTGTTTGACAAGATGACCATAAAAATAGTAGTTTCGTGGAGTGCAATCATTGTTGCATATGCACAGAATGAGCAGGCCACGGTGGCCTTGGAATTCTTTGCTCAGATGCAACTGGATAATGTCACACCTAACTCTGTCACGATGGTCAGTGTGCTCCAGGCATGTGCCCATTTAGGAGATTTGGAGCAAGGCAAGCGGATTCGTGATTATATCGTCCAAAGTGGACTGCAATTGGACATATTTGTGGAGAACTCCTTGATTGCTATGCATGCGAAATGTGGGAGTATGGAGCTTACAAATGAATTGTTTGGGTGCATGTCTAAAAGAGATCTGGTTTCATGGAATGCCATGATTGTTGGGTACACCCAAAATGGACATGCTAACAAGGCATTAGCAGTCTTTAATCAAATGCAATTGGCAATTATAGCACCTGATTCAACACTGTGATGAGTCTGTTCCAGGCATGTGCTTGTGAAGGCACTCTGCAACAAGGCAAGTGGATTCATTGTTATATAATTCAAAATGGATTTGACTCGGACATTTTTGTATTAAATTCTTTGATAGACATGTATGCAAAGTGTGGGAATGTAGAGATTGCACGTCAGGTTTTTGACAAAATATAAAAAGAAAATTCAGTAACATGGAACTCAATGATTGCTGGGTATACTCAGAATTGACATGCCAAAGAGGCCTTGATGCTCTTTGGTCAAATGCAATTAAGAAACATAAAACCTGATTCTGTGACCATGGTGAGTGTGCTCCCAGCATGTGCTCACTTAGGGGCTTTGGAACAAGGGAAGTTGTTCCATGATTAAATAATTCAAAATGAATTTGAGATAAATCTTTGTATTGGAAATTCATTGATAGACATGTATGCCAAATGTGGGAGCATAGTTGTTGCACGAAAATTGTTTAATAACATGTTGAGGAGAGATGTGGTCTCATGGAGTGTGATGATTTGTGGGTACGATATGCATGGACATGCCAAAGATGCCCTTACACTCTTTCACGAAATGCAACAGATGGGCACAAAGCCAAACCATATCACCTTCGTTGGTGTTTTGTCTGCATGCAGACATGCAGATTTATTGGAGGAGGGGCGAAATTACTTTGATTGCATGGTTCAAGAATATCATATCACACCTAGCATGGAGCACTATTCAATATTCATGCATGGTTGATCTTCTTGGACGCTGTGGAAATCTTGTTGAGGCAGAATACTTTATTGAAAACATGCCATTAGAACCTGGTCCAAGTGTGTGCGGGGCCTTGCTTGGTGCTTGCAGACCCCATGGCAATATTGAGCTAGGGGAACGTGCAGCAGAACGTCTTTTTGTCTTAGAGCCTAGAAATGACAGTTCTTATATTCTATTATCAAACATCTATGCAACAGCTGGCAGGTGAGATGATGTAGATAAGGTGAGAATGACAATGCAAGACAGGGGGGTTAAAAAGAGACCAGGCTGCAGTTTAATACAATTAGATAATAAGGTTTGTGCATTCCTTGTGGCAGATAGATCACACCTTGAATATGAAGATATCAACAAAATGTTAGAGACATTGGTGATGAAGGCAGCATGTTGTGTCCCTAATATCAACTTTGTGATGCATAATGTGGATGAGTAGGAGGTAAAAGAAAGCTTGCTCTGCAATCAGTGTGTGCATCTGGCAGTTGCTTATGGGTTTTTGAAAACAAGACCTGGAACTACCATCCGTATCACCAAAAATCTTCGTACATGTGGTTACTGTCATCATGCATGCCACTGAGCTCACCTCTAAAATCATTTGAGCGAGAATTTTTTGTAAAGGATTTTAACTGATTCCATCAATTTAAAGATGAATTATGTTCTTGTGGGGATTGTTGGTGATGCAAAATTTGAGCAATAGGCATAGGGTTTCCTAGCTGAAAACATTTGCGTGTAACTTTACCTGAGATGTTGTCCCAGTTAGAGGTTTCATCTTCTCTAATATGCTGTAATGGATTCTAGGTGTAGTTGGGAGGATGCGAGTGCAGACAGGGTGCATCATTGTGGTCCTAGTGTAGGCGGATTGGAAAGTGGGTTTACATGTGAGTTTTGTCACAAGCTAAAAAAACCAGAGAGTACAAAATTTAACAATCTTAACAAGGTAAAGTCAAGTGGAAAAGTCTTCTTCCGTCAAGGGCAATCTCATATGCCAAATTGGCATGCTGACTGGGCTGTGAGCTTAAAAATATGAATAATGACATGCCGCAATGTTATGATGAGAAATCTAGCTCGGCAAAGTCAGACAATATCTATATATGGAATTATGAACTCTTTAATATTAGACAATGTACTACTATTCAAGACTAATTCCATTTGATCACTTCCATAAGCTGCAATTTGGTGTTATTAAATCAGCGGTTTTCAAATTTTATATTCTTCCATTTCTCAATCAATTTATATATCAAATAAACATATCCAGTTTGTTATATCTCGTTTTAGGCTTCCTCCAATAAATTTGTAAACCATATTACTATTAAATAAAACTAAAGTAAAAAATTAATGCATTATTATCTATAAATTTTGTAGTATAGAGGGTTAAAAATACTAGCATTTAGTAGGCCAAAGTCACAATCATCTCATACAAGGCATCTAGATAGCGCATAGTATGTAAGCTCATTTTTATTTCAACCATAGTTACCTAGAGGCAAAGACATGAGTATGGGGATGCCATTTCAAATTGGGGTACATAAGCAATTGAACAACAATACAACTATTTTATGTACAAATATATTCACTTAATGATGTGGATACAAGGACAGGAGCGGGGGTCCTAATACTGGAGTTTTCTGGAAACTTAGGTTTCAACAATTTGGTCCTACGAATTTAGGCCATTTAAGCAATTTGACCTAAGGAATGAAAGGTTGCAATGGTAGAATCCATTTCAATATATTTGGTAGCATGAAGTTGTAGAGAAATCTTTTAAAAAAATGCATTCGATAAACTCTTTAAATAGTCAAGGAATGTCATGTGAGACTCAAAACACAACTTAGAATACAAGTTCCTTTTCAAATAATATAATTATAAATACCATCCATAATATCGAAAGGGTTAAGTGTATTGTCATGCCATCCACCAGGGTACAAATCTCATGAGATACCAACAAGGGATGACGCTAGGTTTAGGTCCTTTGTGAATTTGGCGGAATGGATACCCCTCAATCGTTAGCACTAAGCCGAATATTAAATAAACAATTTTATCCATTTGATTCTTAATCTTATGATTCTAACTGTCATTTTGGTCCACATGCAATTTTGCAAGAATTAAATTTGGATCATTTGATTCTTACTCTTACATGCTAAATGCCACATCGTGCCACATGCAATTTTTACATCATAAGCATGTATATGCTTAAATTTGGGTCATATATGTCATCCAGCATTGATTGTTTAGTTGTATTAAAATGAAGCTAAACTTCATAACATGAAAAAAATAATATTCTATTGACACAAACTAACCCTCTAGTGTAATATAAGTGGAATATTATTATGTCACATTAAATGTAACCATCATTTTGTCAGAATTGTCATTGCTCCTTGAAACATGTTTTAGTTTCGTTCCATCATTGCAACTTTTGTTATCCTTTGTCTGTTTATTGCATAGATGTGGTCAGCATGAACTTTTGTTATCCTTTGGCTCTACCGTCTATTGCATAGATGTGGTCAGCATGAATATCTTCTTTTGTTCAAAGTAACATTTAAATGGCTCTCTCAAATCTTGGGTGGACGGAACAGATTATTACATGTTAAAGTTAACATAATGTGACATTGGTGGCCAAATTCCATAGTGAATTTCATCTCACTTCTCTTTTAAGAACTTAATTGTGGATGACAACAATATTGATGAAAGAGTTCCATCTTTGCTTCGGAATACCAGTTAGTTCTTGCAATCCTTACGTCTCTCAAGGAATCATCTTCAAGACAACCATTTAGCAAATATTTTGATTTGGATACAAGGGCAATGTCTAAGAATGCATTATGTGGAAACATACCCAATCTATGCAACTGATCTAGGAGTAGCAGAGCTCAACGACAATTTGTTGATTGAGAATGTTTCTCAACTTTGAGCAGGAAAATGTTATGATTAACTCAAAATTACATATGGTTAAATACAAGTCCCAGGAGGAGAAGGTGACTACATTAACCCAAATTTGGATATAGATTACTAATTTATAAACCAGCATCAAGACTAGATCATAAGACTAGCAAGTTGAGCAAAGTATGTGTAATGAACAAAATAGAGTAGGGCAGTTTTTGAGCATTTTTTTTGGCTATTGATAATTTGCATTCTTTGTAGATGGGATGATATCAATAACCAAATATTTATGACTCATTAGATCAGAACATTTAGTGTATTAAACATATAATGAATGTATCAATATAGAACACGTGACCAATCATCTAACATAGAACCTCAATAATAGAGTTGAATTGGTTGAGGCAATTATGTTCAAGTTGCTGAAAAGAGTTTATCTATGTTGTTAAGCAATTTCGCATCCCATAGCCTCCAAAAAGTGATCCATAATCAATATGTAACTCCGACCTTAAAATAGTCTAGGTTAAAGCTACAACATATCTATAATAAAATATATCTATTAATTTTTCGGTTAGTATTTTATTGTGAATGTAATATAATATTAATTACAAGTTGATAGGAATGCATGACATGTTCATATAGTTTAGGAGCACAATCTAAAAGTGTTCAACTCCACATTGCAATGTTCCAACTTGATGAAGAAAGTGTCAACTACACAATTCAATGTTCCATCTTGATGAAGAAAGTGTGTGACCGTACACTATAGTGTTCCATCTTGATGAAATGGCTCTACAAGCAATAAACCAATTACCGCTTGTTCCATCTTGATGAAATGGCTCTATAAGCAATAAACTAACTACCACTTGTTCCATCTTGATGAAGAAAGTGTATGACTGCACACTATAGTGTTCCATCTAGATGAAATGGCTCTATAAGTAATAAACCAACTACCACCTGTTCCATCTTGATGAAATGGCTCTTAAGCAATAAACCAACTCCCACCTGTTCCATCTTGATGAAATGGAACCATAAGCAATGAACCAACTACCACTTGTTTCATCTTGATAAAGTGGCTCTAGAAGCAATAAACTAACAAACATTTGACTTGTGTTTTATTGAATAAAATATAAAACCTTCCAAAAAACATCATTAGATCTAAAACTTGTAAGTTCCACAGGAAAGGAAACATCATTTTGATAATCCTTAAACATTCTTTTGTATAAATAACAATAGTAATAACCACAACGGATGGTTGGTTTAAGTGTGAAACAATGTAATAATGTTATAGGCAACTTACAAGTGGGCACACGAGGATGGATGTAAATCGTGTTATAAACACAATTGCAACCATGTCCAAACAGTAACTGCAAATGAAAATTTGCAACTATGTCAAAACAAAATGTACATGAAAAAGTTGATCAAAAACTTCCCCTATCATTGTTTTGTCCCTGTTTGCTAATTGGAAATTTTTAAAATTTAAGTCACCGTTGTTTCAATTTCATCACTAATCTCTGCATCTGGAACTTTGCACAAAGGGGAAATGATGTTTCCATTGTCAAATATAGGTCCTTGTGTTTCTAGTTCATGCATTTCAGTGGCACTCAATGGGATATGAACTACCTCTACATCATGATGTTTTTTCTCCCGATTTTGTGTCTTTGAAACAAAAATGGAAGATAGGTTTCTGTTGCAATCACAGTGGCATGCCAAGAAACTAGATCCAAAATTCTTTATAACCAAAGAATCTTAGATCTATTAGTTTGAAACTTTGGAGAGCAAACATGTCAAATACAGATACTAGGGAGTATAAATACAATTCTAAAGGCCCATTATACATATCCATGTGCAAAATAGATGACAAGGTTACGAGATATATGCCACAATGAGCTTAAATGATTACTCAAGTTGCTAGTGATAATTAGTATTTTGGCAAACAACTAATTTGGGTTTTGATGCAAAGGGTTTGCTTCTAACAAATGGCTTTATTATTGTTCAAGAATAACTAACTATATTCATATTAGCATTACTGAACAACTTCGATCTATTTAACTTCTGCATGCTGTGCTTAATAGCCTTATTCAACCAAGTGTTCATTGTTTTTTGAGATTTTTTTGATTAAGATAACAGTGGGTATGGCAGGGAATCCCAGTAGATTTTGAAGATACGTTTTTAGATGATAAAAACACATTCACTTAACCCAAAAAACAAACAAACACCACTAAAGGAAAACTTAAACTAGGCATTGAGTAAAAGGGTATCAACTCAAACCAAGTAAAAAATGGCTATATAGATATGGGCATGCTCAATTAATTAGCCTCACCAGTAATCTGCACATGAACATAATCCATCCTTAAAATAATGAAAACGGTTTGCGTCTCTCACAATAGTTTCTCTGCTGACAATCTTGGAGATGAATATAGTGGCATTATTGCAATCCGTACAAACTCTTAAGATTTGTTGTGATTCAGATTGGAGTTCCAGGATTTGTGTGCAAAAGTCCAAAAGCGATGGCCAACTTCTCACTATGAATACCAAGCATGTATTCCCTTGCCTCCTCTTCAAAGTCATGAAGCACAGAGTTTGTATCATACACATACCCTGCTTCTTTCATTTTCCCAACCAATGTCTCCATCAACGAATATATTTTATCACATGCGGGGTGTGATCTGTCTCCTGCAATGAATCCACAAACTCTGTTGTTGATCTCAATGAAGCTGTATCCCGGGTTTTTTGTCAGTCCCCTATCTTTCATCATCGTTCTTACTTTCTCTACATCATCCCACCTGCCAGCAGCAGCATAAATGTTTGAAAGCAACACTTACTATCCAGTATCTTTGGGATGTAATCCTAAAAGACAATCTGCTTCACGTTGTCCTATCATAGTATTATGGTGAGTTCTGCAGGCAGCAAGCAAGGCTCCCCACACATTAGCATCGGCTTCTAATGGCATCTTTTTAATTACATGTTCTGCTTCAGAAAGATGCCCAGCATGGCCAAGGAGGTCAATCATGCACGCATAATGCTCCATTCTAGGTGAGATAGAATAATCTAGAGTCATGCAATCAAAGTATTACCTACCTTCATCTACAAGGCCTAAATGACTGCAAGCAGACAAGACACAGATGAAAGTAATGCGGTTTGGCTTCATGCCAATCCTCTGCATTTGGTCAAAAACGACAAGGGCATCCTTACCATGCCCATGCATTCCATATCCCATAATCACTGCATTCCATATCCCATAATCACTGCATTCCATGAAACTACATTTCTATATGCCATTTTGTCAAACAGCTGATGTGCATCGGCCATACTTCCACACTTTGCATACATGTCTACAAGGGCAGATCCTACAAAAATATCCGACTCAAATCCAGTTCTAATGATATAGCTGTGAATTGCATTGCCTTGTTGAAGAGATGCTAAATATACAAATGACGGGATCAAAGTCAACACCGTGACCAAGTTAGGTTTTGCATCTGAGGAAAGCATCTGATTGAAGAGTTTCAAGGCCTCATTGGCATACCCATTCTGTGCAAATGCAGCAATCATTGCATTCCAGATAGCCACATTATTCTTATAAGATTTTTCAAACACTTAGAATGCAAAATTTATACTCGTACACTTGGCATACATGTCTATCAAGGCTGTCACAACAAAAACATCAAACTTAAATTCACACTGAGTTATGTAGTCATGAATCCACTTACCTTTCTTGAAGATTCCCCAATTCAGCACACGCTTGGAGTACATTATTTAGAGTAATGGAATCAGGGATAACTTCGGTCAGTTGCATCTGATTAAACAGTTTCAAGGCTTCATTGCTTTGTCCATTCTGAACATACCCAGCAATCACGGCATTCCATGAGCCCACATCTCGTTCCAACATTGTGTCAAACACATGGTGTCCGCTGTCTATACTCCCACATTTTGCATACATGCCTATGACAGCATTCTGGACAAGAACATTGGAATCTAATCCTCTTCGAATTATGCAGTTATGTATAGCTTTGCCTCCATGCAAAGCTTCTAAATCAGCACAAGCGGACAGCTCACTCGCCATAACAAATGAGTTGGGTATCATATTGGCTTGCTGCATCTGATTAAACAGCAGAAGAGTCTCTCTAGCATGTCCATTCTGAACATATCCAGAGATCATTGCACCCCAAGAGACGACATTTCTTTTAAATATTTTGTCAAACATATCCCGTCCACGATCAACACTCCCACATTTAGCATACACATCAACAAGTGAATTCCCAATAAAAACGTCAGATTCAGACCTACATTGCCTTACATAATCATGAATCTGCATACCTTGTTCCAAGTCACCCAAAAGCGCACATGCCTGGACGGCACTCGCCATTGAGAACAAGTCTGGCATTACACCTCTCGTCTGCATTTGATCAAATAAGGACAAGGCCTCATTGGCAAACCCATTCTGGACATACGCAGCGACCATTGCATTCCATAAGACGGCATCCGTTCAGACATTTTGTCAAACACTTGGCGTGCATCCTCAATTCTCCAGCATTTCGCATACATCTGCAAGAGAGTAGATGCCACAAAAACATCAGACTCAAGCCCAGTTCTGATTATGTGGACGTGAATCTGCTTTCCCTCTTGCAGATTCACTCCATACCTGCCAGAGGTTTTAAACTGCTACAGTCCATGGTGTTTAGAAAAACGAAATTTCTGGAAAAAACTGTGTAGAAATGGATTGGCGTTTCGGTAACATCATTAGAGCAGGTTACGAAATAATTAGACATAGAGGTGCCATATTGTGATAAAATAAACTTCATACCTGTGCATTGCATTGTGGAATATAGTACAATAGCCTCCTCCATGTCGAGCATATTCTCTAATCATGGCATTCCACGTAATAGCGTTTGCATTTGGTTCGCGCATTTTGTCAAATACACGGTAACCAGTTTCGTTTGCAGAAAATTAATGTGGTAGATGCAACATGTCGTAATAGACCAAATGCTTGTCATGCGATAATTTTTTTTTTGAAATATGAGGGTTAATTTTTTTTTGACAACATAAATGATTTAATGAAAGATTTAAAAAGGATATTATGTGAAAGTAATAAATCTAAAGAGAGTTTGAATGATTTTATGGTTGGTAGCATTGTAGATTAGGAAATATATGATGGTATGATTAGAAGAGAGTTAAATAAGAATTAAAAGATTAGTTTTGTTATAAGTAATTTTTTTTGGTTTTATATATAAGATGAGTTTGAAATATGTAGTTTTTATAAATGTTATGAGATTAAAAATTGGTTATGAGATATATAGTTTCTAGTCAATCAATTGGATTTATAGATTTTCACGATTTTTTATCTTATGTTTGTGGTTGTTATGTATTTTTTATACAATTTTTTTGGTAGTATTTTTTGGACTTCAATTCAATTACATTTATGTGTCTTTTTAATTCCTCTGTTTTTCATCAATTTACTTTCACTTCAAGAGGAGTACTAATATTGAAAATTATCTTAACCCAATACTTTTATGTGATCTATAAGAACCAAACAAACACATCCACATAACCAAACCAGGGTTTGGAGGTGTTCGAATGATAAAAGTATAGGGCTTCTTCAAAATAGCCTACACAACTAATTAAGGAGGACAAGCATGCACATATAATGATCCACTGTAGGTGAAATTTAATAAGAGTTACCCATGTGGTTTAAGTATTATGTTTTCATTAGACCTACATGGTTGCATGCAAATAAACACAAATGAAGTCTACATGGTTAACATTTTTAACAATCTTCGTATTAATTACTAGCTCTTGTTCCAAGTCTTCAGAGCTAATAATAATTTATGTCGACAACCAACTTAGAGTATAAGTCTCTAAAATAAGAGAATATCTGATTCATATTACTACATTTCTTGGTAAAGTCGTAGTTAATTTGCCTTTGCAACCAATATTCTCAAACAAACGACTATTAGATTGTGAATTGGTTATGGGATTCATAATTTTTAGTTGATTAATGGGATTTATAGATGTTCATAGTTCCTAGTGGTTTTTAGACATGTAGTTGGAAGGTGAACAATAGAGACATTGAATTAAACATAATGCATATCTTAAAGGTACATTATTCTTTGATTTTTGATTTGATAGTTTGATTTAGTCATTATTGGAACCCAATATATAATCTACACAATGCATTGTGCAAATTTAATTTTCTTAAAATATGCATTTTTTGCTTATCCGCAATAATGTCAACAACGATAAAAACCCCCAAACATTGTTCATTATCAATATTCAAATAAAGCAAAGCTTGTAGAGGAGATGAATGGAGATAACATGCATTGGATATTTAAAATTCAAATAACGGACTTGTGGATTAATTAGATAAATGAAAAAGAGTATCCAACAACTAAATAGACATAATTCACAAAAAACTACATGTTTTATTTGGATACTCTTTTCCATTTAACTAAAACCACCATAGTGAATAATAACTAATTATATTGAGAATGTACATAGTCACTATCAACTATCATTACACTAAGAAGATTTATCATGAGCTTCCAATAATATAAATCTATTAGTATCCATATCCTATTAGGAATGTAGTATGTACAATCCCTAAAGTACGAACCTTACTTTGATTTTTTAAATGGACAACCCTGGTAGTCCAAAGACTCAATATTATTCCACGTTATGTGGAAAATTGATCAATGTGTAGCCTCTGCATAGCCAAACACACTCCTTGTTTGTTTTTCTATGCATAGCTCACACCTCTCACACAATCTTGTGTACTCCTTTGAATGAAGCTTGTTCATTCTCCACACACAAGTCATGTGCTTGATCACAAACTTCCATGCAATAATTACCTCGAATCACAACCTATGCATCTCATTTTGCACTCCTTGGCTCGCAATCCTATGTGCCTCATTGGCATTTGCTCACAAACTAGGCTGCTCCATCGGGCTTGACTTCACCATAACTGCATGTCAGCTTGACCCAACTGTGTGCCTCGACTAGTGGCCTTAGATCATCCCTGAATCTCAATATTGATTGTTGTTAGTTGTCAAATGAGATTCTCAAGATCACAACTGTTATTGAATAATAAAGAATCACGTGATCGAATCAATGGTCATCACCTAGTTGGAAAATCACCGTCGACATGCAAGGAGGGTGAGACATGTCAACTCTACCTTAGTTGTACTCTACAACAATTCTTGTGACTGCCCTTGTAATCATGCATGTTAAATATGTAACATACACATCCAACCTTAGTTTGAAGGTCAATGCCACACACAGTCATAACACCAATAGCATACTTCGCATATCTATTTTGTAACACATGCACTTTAACACATTATACTAGTTTTTCCCTATTCTTTATTATTGAGTATAACTTGCATTTTTTGCAATAAGACTTCCATTTCATGAAATGTTGTTTTGATTGTTCTATCTCAACACATCTCTATGTATTCACTCTGCATAACCAAAACTTGGTTGTTCCCTTCACACTTGGTCTTGGGCCCCATGGTGCAGATCATTGGTATTAGAGCATAAATATTTTACTTACTATGCATACAACCAAGCGAGCACAATGAGAGAGAGAAGGTCTAACAGTCAGTTTTGTCTCAAAAATTCCATAAGAACATCGTAGCAAAAGTAAGATGGCTAATACCCAAAAGCAACCTGAGGTAGCCCCAGATGTTCATAGGCTCATGACGATGCACTAGAGGCATAACACACTAAACCTTTTGGTTAGTTTTGTGAATTAATGATGCATCTCAACCCAATGCCTTTCCATCCATATCCACAATATGCTCAATCATGATTTCAACAACAAACACCCTTCAAAGTACAAATCAATCTCGACATCTCTCTATTCAAAGGTAAGATCATTGCCAAAGCATTAGATGTTTAGACTTGATAACTCAAGGTGTACTTATTAGTTAATTATTTCACTAATGATGAGAAGATCACCTTCACCATATTGAAGATGCCCATTCTAGTTGTTCACTAGTGGGATACCTTCAGTATGCAACGTGCACAAGAGTGTGTTCCATTCTAATCATGGAAGAATTGTGTTGATGTATTGAAGAAGGAATATTACCCTCTCTAACACTTTAAAGATGAATACATAAAGTTATAATAATTACATCAGCATAAGGATTAGTCAATGGAAGACTACACAAACACATTTTATGACTACTTTGTGCAATTACAGGATAACTTGAGCAAACAACATAAGGTGTTGAAGTACATTGACAAACTCTCACCTTATATCTATGTGAAGATGGAGTTATTGACTTCTCACATTTTGGGTCAAGCATATCACAACACCACCAAGATCAAAGCTAAGGCAAAGATGAAGTAGCATTCCACCTCTTCATCTAATGCAGTGTGCAAATGCCAACCCTCTCAAAACTCCACATCACAGCCTTCTACCTAGATGCATAAAAATTATTGTAAAGGTGAGAAGCCTTAGTAGAACACTCAATACTCGAAGGCTCCTGCACCTTCTTCTTCAAATAAAGGCAAGAAGAACTTAGGTGATAAGTGGTTATATCACCATCACTAATCCATTCATGATGATTCTGAATGGCATGTGTAGCAATCGTTACTTGCATAGTCTATATTAGGACCCACATCGATGGATAACATTGATCTAGATGCCTCTTGTCTAAGTACTAGCACCACTATGATCAACATCTATGAGGATCGTGAACATCTCCTCCACACCAATCTTTGGGTTAAGGGTTAGCCTCTTCATGTCATCATAGATAGTGGTAGTCAAAATAACATCATTATGCAATCCACAACTCAATGCCTTGGTCTTGCCACTAATGCACACTTTAATCCATATTATTTGGGGTGGATGTAGTAATGGAAATATATACAGGTCTGTCGACAATGCACTTTTCAGTACAAAGTCAAGCTTATATAGGATAATGTCAATTGTGACATTGCACCTCTAGAGGCCTGCAACATATTTCTAGGGAGACCGTATTTGTATGAATGAGAAGCTACATATCAAGCCAAGCCACAATGCTAGACTATTCATGCATAAGACCACTTCTACATTGTCTTTGAGTCAGTGCCCATGAATAAAGTTACCTTGTTCTCTACCAAGCAATACCATAAACTTATCTTGCATGTGCATGTTATTCATAGTTCACACTAACACACATGCACAAAAGACAAAGCACACTCTAGCAGTGCACACCACTCACAAAACATCATAACAATAACAACTCAAGAAGTTATTGGATTAACATAGCAAAGTCTTCACAGAGCTTTAAGGCTTTCCAATGCACTACATAGTCAAGCACCTCATCTATTTGGTTCCTATATCCCCTCTTCTGAATAGTCCCTATATTGTAGATTAGTTTGGGAGAATAATAAAATATAATGCAAGATACAAGAGCTCCTTAATTGGGGCAAGATCAATCCTAGCTCTTTTCCTTGTGGGAGTCCAATAGTCCTTGTACCCAAGAAGGATGGGTCTAGGTGACTTTTCATAGACTATCACACACTCAAAAAAATAATGGTGAAGAATCAATACCCACTACCATGCATTGATGACCTTTTCGACCAACTCTGAGGTGTACAATACTTCACCAGGATTAACTTGAAATCAAGCTACCATCAAGTTCAAGTCCATCTTGAAGACATTTGGAAGACAACATTCAAGACATAGGAAGGATTATATGAATGGTTGGTCATGCCTTTAAAATAACCAGTGTATCAATGACTTTCATGTGCTTGATGGATTATCTACTCAGGCCTTTTCTCAACTCCATCATTGTCTACTTGGATGGCATTCTCATCTTCAACAAGACTTGAGAGGAGCATCTGGAACACATCTTGTACTTCTTAGACACCTTGCATCAACACAAGTTATAGGCCAACTTGGCAAAGTGTACAATTACTAATACATAGATTGAGTACCTGGGTTACATCATTGATCACATAAGAATATATGTAGATCCATAAAATATCAAAGTAATCCAAGATTGGCCTACTCCACACAATCTCATAGAATTGAGGAGTTTTCTTTTACTTGTTAACTTCTATCACAAGTTCATCCTTAGTTTCTCTCACATATCTTGGGATCTCTACCATATAATACGTACAAAAGCTAATTTTGATTGGACTCATGCACAACAACATGATTTTGAGGCATTCAAGCAACGCCTCTATGCATAATGTCTAATCTTACAATTCCTAACATTTCACATTCTTTCAAAATTCATAGTGATGCATTTGACTGCACACTCGGTGTTGTGCTCATGCAACATGGACATCCATTTACATACCACTCAGAGATGCTTAGTGACACTATGCAAAGGTACTCCACCTATGAGAAAGAACTGTTTGATATTGTTTAAGCAATTAAGCAATGGTGCCACTACATTCTAGGGAAGGAAATAGTTGTTCATTTAGATCACAAGCCACTTCAGTTCCTACAGATGTAAAATAAGTTGGAGAATGCACGACATAAGAAATAAATGACTTACATGCAACAATTCCATCTCGTGATCAAGCAAAAGAAAGGTAAGGATAACAATGTAGTAGATTACCTTATTCGACCATTGATTTATGTACTCATCATAGTACTAGACACATGCAACCATAACTTCACAGACTAGGTATCCCTCTACTCAGCTGATTAGGGCTTCACAATGACTTACACCAACCTAGTGAAAGGTAAATAAGTTCAAGAGTTCTACTTGTCTGAATATATTTTTTACAAGCTCAAACATCTTTGTGTTCTTGGTGTCACACCTCGACAATGACTCATCTAGGAGGTGCACTATGCTAAGACCTCAGGACAATTCATCACAATAAAGACTCTAGCTGCATTGCAATCACAATTTTTGGACACACATACACACAGACATGGAATGACACATCAAAATTTGCATTCCTTGTTGCATCACCAAGCCCACAAATAGGAATCTAGGACTTTACACACCTCTACTAATTCCATCTAGACCATAAGAATCTATCACCATGGATTTCATGACTGGATTGCCTGTAATGAGATGACAACATGACACTGTGTTCGTTATAGTGGATAAGTTTTCCAAGATGGCTATTATGGTCACTTATAAGAAGGAAATTGATGCGGCTAGCATTGTGCAAGCCTTATTCAACCATGTTTGGGTTCATTTTGGGCTACCAACATCCATCATCTATGATCAAGATCCACGCTTTGTAAGTCACTTTTGGAAAGCATTATGGGACTTGATGGGTATGCAAGTAGATTTATCGATAAATTTTCATCCTCAGACAAAAGGGAAAATTGAAGTGCTTAATCGCACACTTGTTCATATTTTAAAAATGTACAACCACACACATACATGCACTTGGGATGACAATCTGTTATACATTCAACATGACTACAATAAATCCCTTCATAGTTCTATGGGTCATAGTCCATTCTAGACATATCTTGGGTTTCAACCTTTGGCACCTCTAGACAAATCCTATCACGCACAAGCCGACACTAAATCACACACACATGAATGAGAAGTAGACAAAGTTGAGAATTTTATATAACACCTCTAGTCTACAACTAATAGAGACAAGTTTTTATATCAGGTACATGGTGTTTTTATGGCTACAATTGTATAAACAAAAGACATTTAAGGTTTCAAGCAAGAAAAAGCTACAATCAAAGTATTATGGACCATACCAGGTGCATGAAAAGTTAGGGGAAGTTGCATACACATTAGACATATAGAATAAGGCAAGGTCAGATGATGTGTTTCACATGTCATCTCATAACAAGAAGATATGGTTGCATTTGATACCTTAAACATAATGTCTAATGACCGATGAAGAAGGGATGCTTCTACTAGACTCAAAGAGCATTATCGAACATGAATTTAGGAGGCTTCAAAATAAGTTAGTATATATGTTTAAGGTGAAGTATAAGGGGCTCCCTATGGAGGATGCAACTTTAGAAATTGACAAGTTTGTGGCCAAGCATCTAACCTTAAAGAGGCTTTGAAATTTAAATAAAAAACCAATTTTTTTGGAGTCAGCTAGAAAGGAATGTAGAAGCTAGAGAGAAAGAGAGAAAAAAGATCATGATGCAATTTAAAATGATAATCATGGAGGCGAGCATTAAAGAGTGTAAGTTTTTTAGAAAATGTGCCCAAAATACAAGGGAATCCTTAGAAGAAAATAAATATAAATAAATAAATAACCCTTAATCTCATTCATGCAATATGTCAAGTTGTGGTATATAGTATGATGGTCAAATCTTTCATGTAGCAAGTAAAGGTCTTGAGTTCCATTCTTATAATGAAAGTTTGTACACCAAAGCTCTTTAAGGGGGAGGGCATGTTGTATATCTAAACACAACATGCGTGTGTGTGGGGATTAAGTCATCAGTTAAATTTAAATTAATTAGGGTTTCTAGCAATTGAATACAAATGGGTGAAAACCCCTAAATATATATATATATATATTTCTATAACATCAATTTAATGAAAGAGATCGATGTCATTGTTTGAGAGATCTTTTTTTACAATTAGATTTAAAGGTATAATCCACCCTTAGGTAAGTAAACGCTTTCATTTTTTTCTCATTTATCAACATTTCACTCTATATTTTTGTAATTCTATTTTTTATTGTTATTTAAAACATAACATAAACTCAATATAATTTCAATATGTTAGTGATTTGAGATGCCTTTTATTTGAGAAGCCATAACCTTTCTCCCTTTTGTCTTTAATAGCAACACACTTAAAATATTATTTCCCTTACATAAAACTATGGTATTAAGTGCATGCATCTTCATTATATGTCAAAAAGGGTTAAGTAAATGGTTTGTATGTCAATTTTTTTTTAAGTAAATGGTTTGGGCTATCATGTGATAAGGTGAAAACATGATAATTTAGCTCAGTTTTTGAAAAATCAATTTTAATAGAATAAAATGTAAATAATAAATTAAAAAATTAAAGAATATTCATGTAATGTAACATAATTTTTTAAAATATATTATGTAAAATAATTATTTTCATATATTTTCACTTAAATATCTTTAATGTTATTCATACTTCTTATTTAAATTTTTTCACAATTTCATTTTGTCCCCTAAGAACAATATAAGAAATTTTTGCAAGCAAAGTTATAGCCATTGTTCTAAGAACAAGACAGAGTATTTTTTTAAAAGAGATTAAAAAAAAAAAAACATTTTCCTAATACACATGGCATATATGTAGTAGTAGCATAGGTCTTAAAAATCTCAATGGGATTACTTTTAGTGTTCTTATTGAGATTTTGATTGTTCCCATTGAATGTGGTGGTAATACCAAGATAAATAATAACAAAGAAATAAAATAAAAATTTCAAAGATATATAAATTAAAAATGATAATAGATAAAAACAAAAATTAAAATGTACAATATTATGAAATTATTGATCTATTAAGTATTAAATTTAAATCAAAAAGCCATAGATAATGTAATGTGAGGGCTGTACCTAAGATTAAATCACAATATACTAATACCTATTTTAACATAACATTAAACAAATGTTAGAGGCATGTCTTAAATTTGGGTCTTAATTAGTCTATATTTTTCTATTATAATAAATTGAAGGATCACAACTCATATTTGTGAAGTGTAAAATTCAAATGTTCAAAAGAAAACAATTATAAAAAGATTAAAGTAGTTGTAAAGTATATATTTCATCTTAGAATATTTAAAAATTAATAAAATTTGAAAAAGATAAAATGTTAAAATACTTATATCAAAGTTTTATAAAAAAAAAAGAATATAATTTTATAACTTTTTTAATTTTAAAATTAAAATGAAGAACATATAATAAATTTAAATATATATTTATTTTTCCCCTAAAAAAATTTTGTAACTTCATATTAAATATAAATGAAATTACATATCGAAGATGCTAAAGCATTCTAAAGGAAAATGAGAAAATAAACAGTAAATTAGAAGTGTGTCTCAATAGCCAACGCCAATGAGCAGTGTATGAACCTCTAAAGACCATAATGGAGACATAGGAATGATGCAAAAAAGAAAGATAATCTGAGTGTGCCCATATCATGCCAACAATATTCAAAACCAAACATTGAAGTATACCAAGGCTGATAAAAGGACTAATACCCGAAGAGGTAAAAAACAATGCAAAAAAAAATCACATTCAAACTGCAGTAGTGCTGGTGTAGGGGAAGATCCTGGAAGGGCCAGAGTGTCAACCACACTGCACAACATGAATATGCCCAATGTGCCACCAGAGGAGTGAATGGAAGAAGATGGCAAAGCCAATAATAATTAAGAAAACACTGAAACAAAAGAGAAGTGTAGGAGAAAAATAGTGCAAAGAACCAGAATAATATTGCTCAACTAGAAAGTGAGAAGGGATTATATGAAATTAAGACTCCAATACCGATCTAAGTTGAGTAACAAGAGCAACATCTTCATAATACTCATTGATGACCCATAGATTCGGGTCCATTCTCAGCCCTTCCTTGCAAAGAAAATCAACAATCGTATAAAGCTCTCTATAGACATGCCAGAAGGAAATGGTTTCAAAGGAGAGTGCCATTTGGGAAGTGATAGAGAGAATGTGATGAAGACTCAAATTTTCCATTTTTGAGTCTCAGGACCCACCAGCTCTCAAAGAGCACATATGATTAACTTTGTATAAGCAACTAAACACGAAATTTAACCAGAAGTAACAAGTAACTTAGAAATTCAGAAATAACACAAAATATGAGAGACAATACCCAATTGTATTAATACTCTTCCAGAAAAGAATTACAATGAAGAGATGCCACACTCTTCCACACCTTCTAGGCTTCCCACACCAAGTGTACAGTAATTCACCTTCAAGAGTTCACTCTCCTCAAATACGGTCACAACAGACAACTCAAACACAGAGTTTTTGTTCACCTCCAACCAGTCAGTATCACTACTGCCAGTACCACCGAGTATACAAACATACTCAAGTCTGAGTACACAAACATACTCCAAGTAGATCTCCCATGAACTTGCTACCGGTTGTGTTGCTGATCTCCCTGATCTTGCTGCCACCTACAAATCAACTTGGTTTTGTAACACCTGCAAACCTAGATCAAACACACACAAATACCTACAATTTAAATGATCTTACTTACCATGTAGATCTCCCCTGATCTTGCTATACCGTAGATCAACCTGGCCTTGCAACACCTACCGACTGAGATCATACACACATGAAGAACCCTTTTGATTCTCCAAACCAGCACCCACACTTGGCACTGTGGCACTAAGAGGAACACACCTTGATCTCTTCACTCTGAAGGAGATAACCTTGCTCTCTCTACTAGCACACCTTTACAATACAACCCATGAGTCTATTATATAGATCCCATGCCAAACAATAATTAGACATCCAATTACAATAATTAAAAACTGCAGCTCTAGACTAAAATCAGTCCTTAACATGCAAACAACCGGTTCGTTAACAAACTATTCGTGCAATGAGCAGTTTTGAAATCGCACAGGCGATCGATGTTGGTCCCTGTTTGTCTAGAGGTGACCAACATCGGTCGACTCCTGTCGATGTCGGTTGCTACCTGTCCACCACTGACTGATGTCAGTCGGCCTAACCGATGCCGATGACTGTGACACTCAACAACCTCCTCCTGTTTACATCTGGGTGAAGTTTTTAGCTCCACAACCTAACAATCTCCTACTTAGAGATAAACAACTGCACCTGTACCTATACCTGTACATCATCTAATTTGTTTCCTGGCTTGTATCCCTCTTCAAGATCACTCTTGAAGACCAACCACCACAGTGAACCCTGTGATGCAACTCATGTCATCCAAGTCCCTTTTCGCATTTGAACCTACATACCCATGTAGAAGAAGTGTTTGACCCTGCATAGCAGAAATCTCTACTGCTGGTCCCTCTCAGATACCTGAGAACCCACTGAACTGCCCTCCAGTGCTTCTTTCCTGAATTGGCTATGAACTTGCTGATAACTCCCACTATTGGGGAACATCAGGTCTAGTACACATGTACTTAACCTCATCATGTGAATCAGGACACTGTTCATAGAACTGTCCAACCATCGGCGTGCTGACCGGTTTCACACAATCATCCAGAGACAAAATCAACTTGTGACCTTCCATGTCTCTAGAACACACTTATGCCAAAAAATTTCGCTGCTCCAAATTCCTCATGACACACATCTGAACTAACTTTACCTTTAGCTCAGAAACCTTACATGTGTGACCCTGCAACAAGCAAACACATAACATACAGTAACAGGATACTGTTGCAATCATCATCCAACCTGGTAAAGAAACACAATGGTTATAATGACATTGACTAAAGCCATGCTTTGTCATACACCTGTCAAACCTCCATTGCCATGCAGCTTCCTCAAGACCATATGACCTGGCCTTCCGTCTCACGTATCCATTCACTCTATTCTTTAACCAAGGAATCCATTCGTCTCTTAGTGCTTTCTTCTAGCTGGCAACCCTACCAAATCTCCTGTTTGGTTCTGCATCCTAGGAATCAAATTCCTCATCCATGCCATGCTCCCACTGTTTCCTGGATCCTTCCTGCTCTGCAGTAACCAACAAGTATAAAGAAGAGGAATAACGAATTTGAGGCTTACTTACCATTTTAGTCCTTCATATGGGTGTTTGAGACTCCTTGATAGTGTGCTGTCTGCCCAAAATTCGTTTCAGTGACCAACCTCGGTCACCACACAGTCTACATCCGACCGACGTCAATTCCATGCGATTGTCCTGACTACTGATGTTGATTATCTAACCGACGTCAGTGTCCACTATTGTTGATGTCAGTTCCTTGACCGACATCGGTCTTACCCTGCCCGACACTGCCGGCTTTGGTCTACACATGATCGACATCGGCATCTATCTGTTTGACATCGATTATCTTTGATCGACGTCGATACTTGTGTTCTCCTGTGAGTGATGACTTTTTACTTGCGAGCTCTCTTTGGATCAAAACCCTATCCAAACTGCTATGCTCAGAGTTACTCAGCCTTTTCCACTGACCTCTGTCCATCATCTCCTCCATAAACACCAAGGCTTTCTAGTTCTTAAGTCTGTCAAAGACATCTGACTTCCTCTTAAGAACATGCATCTCCTTCTTACTCATGTGACCAAGCCTACAAAGCCACGTCTTTGCAACAGAAGGAGAATCAGTAATATAAGTAGATAGATAAAGGATACCTACTTTCTTACCACCTGTTAATTCAAGTGCATCCGCTATGAGAGTTTCTATGCATCTCTCATCACCCAACTTTCCTGAAGAAATTAGCCTTATCTTCAGAACTGGGACCTGCATGACATCCTTCAACACCCATGTGTTGGCCGCCTGCTATTTCAGCCACACTACACCATTGCCACCAATTTGACAAGGATTACCAGCCCCTAAATAAATCTTTCCAAAGTCTCCAAAGACCTTAACATGGAAAAATACTCTATTTTGGGCTGCATGGAAAGAGGCAACAGAATCTATAAAACAAGATTCTACTTTATCCAAGAAACATACCAGAGCATCCTGTGCAACAACACCTATAACATCTACTTCTTTAGTTCCTTCATGCTGATCTTGAACCAACCAACAATCTTTCTTTACCTGCTCTGTCTTTCCATAACACCGTATTTGACCATTCTTATTTTTGAATTCCTCCATACTTTCTTCTGCCATTGCTATACTTCCACTCCAACAGAAACCCCTGTGAGTGACCTGTAATAAAAAAACACTTAACACACTTGACCACCTGTTAGTGTACCTGATCCTGCTCTTGAACCTACAACCTGGCTCTAATACCACTTGTCAAGACCCACCAGCTCTCAAAGAGCACATATGATTACCTTTGTATAAGCAATTAAACACCAAATTTAACCAGAAGTAACAAGTAACTTAGAAATTCAAAAATAACACAAAATATGAAAGACAATACCCAATTGTATTAATACTCTTCCAGAAAATAATTACAATGAAGAGATGCCACACTCTTCCACACCTTCTAGGCTTCCCACACCAAGTGTACAGTAATTCACCTTCAAGAGTTCACTCTCCTCAAATACGGTCACAACAGACAACTCAAACATAGAGTTGTTGTTCACCTCCAACCAATCAGTATCACTACTTCCAGTACCACTGAGTATACAAACATACTCAAGTCCGAGTACACAATTGTACTCCAAGTAGATCTCCCATGAACTTGCTACCGGTTGTGTTGTTGATCTCCTTGATCTTGCTGCCACCTGCAAATCAACTTGGTTTTGCAACACCTACAAACCTAGATCAAACACACACAAATACCTGCAATTCAAATGATCTTACTTACCATGTAGATCTCCCCTGATCTTGCTATATCACAGATCAACCTGGCCTTGCAACACCTACCGACCAAGATCATACACACATGAAGAACCCTTCTGATTCTCCAAACCAGCACCCACACTTGGCACTGTGGCACTAGGAGGAACACACCTTGCTCTCTCTACTAGCACATCTTTACAATACAGCCCATGAGTCTATTATATAGATCCCATGCCAAACAATAATTAGACATCCAATTACAATAATTAGAAACTACAGCTCTAGACTAAAATTAGTCCTTAACATGCAAACAACCGGTTCATTAACAAACTGTTCGTGCAACGAGCAGTTTTGAAACTGCACAGGCGACCGACGTTGGTCCCTGTCTATCTGGAGGTGACCAATGTCAGCTGACTCCTATCGATGTCGGTTGCTACCTGTCCACCACTGACTAACGTCGGTCGGCCTAACTGACACCGGTGACTGTGACACTCACCAACCTCCTCTTGTTTGCATCTGGGTGAAGTTTTTAGCTCCACAACCTAACATTGAGACCCCACTTCAACCAATTGAAGACAATCATGGAATCCCAAAAATATACAAAACTTGTACACCAGTCATCACCACAAGCTTAAGAAGAAGCTTAACAGCCATAAACTCTACAAAATTATTAGTCGCATGATTGAGACCCACCTTGAAATGGAATTAGTGTGTGGAGTTTAGGTATAGAATACCCCCAGCTCCACAATTGGCATGATTTCCTTGACAAGCACCGTCAAAGTATCCCCAAGCTCTAGATTGATCAATGTGGGGATGTAATAGTAAACAAGTTTTAGGCAGCATTGGATTGCATTTGAAGTGGCCAAATATGAGATGAATTTATGACAGACATTGAAAAGTAGGAATGATTTTATCTTGGAATATGGCAACATTTCGAGCAAGCCAAATGACCCAAAATACAATCAGAGGTAAGGCTATATAGGATTTGAGCTCCACTCTTTCAATCCAATTTTTCATGCAATCAAGAATAGTAAGGCCTTGCCAACAATTGCTCACCCCAATAAAACTCCTTAACTCAGCCCATATCTTAGCAACATATGGGCAAGAGATGAGCAAGTGATTCATAGTATCCGAGGATTGAAAGCAAAGGTTGCATCTCCCCGGACCATGCCAATTATGATTCTGAAAGACCTCCTAAGTTAGGGCTCTATTGCTTATGGAAAGCCACATAAAAATTTTAGTTTTTTGAGGAGATTTAATTTGTGAAAATTTTCTCCACCACCAATGTCTCACAACTGAGGCATCATTGTGCAATAAGGATTGGTAACTTAACCAAAAAATATACTCTCCCAACCTAAGATTCAAAGACCAAACCAGTTCATCACTTTCAGGAGAGATTATGATATGACTCCAAAGTAATCTTTGAACATATGCATCCCATCTAATCCTAGCCTTCCCTTCCAAGCCTAGAGCTATAACAATTTTCTCGCATTGTCCTGAAGGGGTAGTGAGATTTTGGTCATATCAAACCAACCAAACTCATCAAATAAAACTAACAACTATCAACCAAAATTTTCAAACCCACCAATCTTATCAAACCTACCCAACCTAGTAAATCAGCCAAACTTATCAATTTAATTTAACTTAGTTAACCAACCAATTTTATCAAACCAACCAATTAGCTCACAACCTCAAGAACCATTAATGTACCCTATTCATAGGTAATACACTCCGTTAGGGGAATCATATGCCTCAATCTTTGACAAACTCTTAAGGGCATCTATCATTATACTTATTCAAATCAAACTCATCAATAGCTCTCTTTCAAAACCAATTTGGTTTATAGAGAATGAGTTTTTCATGTATCATCACACAAACAGACATTTGGTAGACAAATGTAGGCCTTTTAAGATGTTGGTCTAAAACCTTATCAACCAAAAGGAGGTTCCAATGGATAGTCTCTATGTTCCCCCGAACTTAGCCTTGAATGTCTTCAATCAATCAATCATCAAAGCTCTTCCTACACCTATTGATGTGTAAACCCATAATCAAAACCATCAAAACAATGAGGTCCATGCCTTAAATTTGGTCGTTAATGAATCTATGACTAAGGAAACCATAATTGAAAACTCAAACTTTATAAATCCACTTGTTAACCAAGTGTAACCTCTCTAACTTCCTTTTTAAATCATTACTAAGGAAGAATCAACCTTAACCAATCCACTTGTTGACCAAGTGGAACCTTTTCAACTTTTCTTTGAAACCACAATTAAAGAAACCAACCTACCTCTTCCACTTCTTATTTTAGTGGATTAAAATCAAACAAACCTACCTCTTACACTTCCTATTTTAGTGGATCAAACTCAAACCAACCTACCTCTTTCACCACCTATTTTAGTGGAACAAACACAAACTCAAACCAATTCACCTACAACCAATCCAAACTCACTTCAAACCAATCCAACCTCGCTTATAACCAACACAACATTGCCTACAATCAATCTAACCTCACCTATAACCAACCCAACCTTGCCTACAACAAACCTAACTTCACCTACAACTAACCCAACCTCACCTACAATCAACCCAATTTCAACTACAACCAAGCCAGGCCAATTAATCTATAATCTACTCATGTTCATCTACCTCATGACATTGTCTTTGGCTCGATTACCTTTTAAATAGAGTCAAATCTTTGACATCTTACCTCAACCTATAAACCAAATAAACTAGTAAACCAAATCAACAAACCAAATTAACCACTCATCTTACCTCCATGAACCAATAAAACCAACCTCTAAACCAAATCAATTAATTACAATCATCCCAACTTTTGATCCAACCCCAACCAACTCATCTATCAACCCAAAACAAAATCAACCCTTCATTTGAAATTTATTAAACAAAAATATCGGTTTCCCTTTTATTCATGTTACCCATATCACATCAAGCCTAATTAGGACTCCTAAGGTTATAAAACCCTTCGTTGGCACCATACCTAAAATCCCCCATTGGGATAATCAAATATTCTTATCCAACTGATCTTTATTCCTAGATAATGTTGAAAGATCATTCCTGATCAAATTAGCATATAATTACAAAAAGACAAAATAAACTATGAAAACCAACAATATATTAAATGGAATAGATAGAACTAAATTACAATAGTAAAATTGTAGAATCACTAGCCTCTTCGAGGGGGAAACCTCCTTTGAGCAAGCTCAATTCAATACAATTCATGGATGCCTTCATTTGGCCTTAACACTGACTTAAATACTAATTCTATTGTGACAACTATTTCATCTCATGCATGTGGGATAAAACAAATATGCTCCAGAGATGACTTATAAAGCATATGCATCCAAAGCAACTAATATGCTAATAATGTAAATAGAAGAGTAGAACATGGGTTCCTAACATCCCCTCCCTTTTAGAAAAAAATTTGTCCTCAAAGCTTCAATTGTGGAAAGTGTTGTTGAATCTAGAATAATGGATCCCATGTGGCATCTTTGGGTTGCAGTCCTTACTATGGAATTAAAAAAATTGTGATGGTGCGAGAGCGAAGTTGGTGGGTGCATTGAGCCAAGACTGCTTTTGGTTCGAGGAGGGAGCCTTCATTATCAAATTTTGGTAAGACTATTTGTGCTTGAATGTTGGTGCCAAGAACTCTCTTCAAACATGAGATATGAAATATTAGGTGAATGCAGGAGGAAGGTAGAAACTCCAACTTGTAAGCAATAGACTCAGTCTACTGGAGAACCTTATATGGACCATAAAACTTAGGGGAAAGCTTTCAACACCCCTTTTGTTTCAAAGATGATTTTTTGTATGGTTGAAAGTGAAGAAAAACCATATCACTTACTTGAAAGGTGCACTCAGAGCGGTGTTGATCAGCTTACTACTTAATTTGATTTTGTGCCAAATGAAGATTGTCTCGTAATATGTGGAGAATTTGATCTCGATGGTAGAGAGTAGTGTCAACTGCCTGAACTGATGAACTGCCAGGTGTATATAGGAGAAATGGTGAGGGCACTTTCCCATAAATTACTTCAAATGGGGTTATTTTAATAGAGGTGTGGTAGGATGTATTATACCAGCATTTTGTAAGAGGTAACTATTTTATCCATTGATGTGGCTGCTCTATGACAGAATAATGAAGATATGTTTCCAAGCATTTATTGATGATTTTAGTCTAACCATCAGTCTTTGGATGATATCTCAAACTCATTTTTAATTGTGTACCCAGATGCTTAAAGAGTTCTTGCCAAAAATTGCTGGTGAAGGTGGAACTATGATATGAGACAATAGAAACAGGGACACCATGAAGTTGAATATGTGATCAAGAAATGTCTGATCAATAATGGAAGAAGTGTAGGGATGGGCCAAAGTGTAAAAATGAGCATATTTAGAGAGGCGATCCACTATGAAAAGAATCACTAATTTAACACCATATTTTTGGAGACCTTCAGTGAAATCCATAAAAATCTCAGTCCAAATACATGTTGGAAAGGGAAGTGGTTGGAGTAGACTAGGTGGGGAAACTGTTTAACCTTTAGTATGTTGGCAGATGTCACATTCATCAAAAAATGTTTTGATATCCCTCTTGAGTCCATGCCAAAATAAATTATGATGAACTCTCTCGTGAATTTTCAAAAACCCTGAATGACCAATAGAAGGGGAAGCATGCATCTTCTGTAAAACTAGTTGTTTGAACTTGGAGCTTGTTGTTAACATTAGGTGACCTTTATATCGCAATGTGTGCCCATCCCAAGTATAATGAGATTTAGCAGATGGATTAGAAGATAGTTGAAGAATGAGTTTTTGGGTTGGGAGATCATTATGCCACTCATTTTTAAGATCATGGAGCTAAGTGGAAATTGGAAGAGATACTGCATTAAGTTGCACTGGATATTCAAACTAGCGAGAGAGAGCATTAGCCACCAAGTTTTCCTTACCTTTTTTATAGGTAATTTCATAATCATAACCCATGAGTTTAGAAACCCATTTATTTTATCTAGAGAAGATACCCATTGTTCTAGAAAATATTTGAGGCTTTGATGGTTAGTTTTAATGCAGAAGTGTTAGCCAATCAAATATGGATGCCATTTGTGAGCTGCATGGAGAATAGCCATCATCTTTTTTTCATATGTAGAACATACAAAATTGTGTCTAGTTAGGGCCTTACTAGTGAAGGTGATGGGATCACCCTCCTACATAAGTATAACACCAAGACCTATTCCACATGCATCATACTCAAACATAATGGGCTTGGAGAAAATGAGCATGGCCAAGATTGGCATGGTGCACATGGCATGCTTAAGGTCGTCAAATGCTTGAGAATATGCAAGCAACCATGTAAATGCATATTTTTTTAGCATAGTTATCAATAGAGCTACAATTATGCCATAATCCTAGACAAATTTTTTGTAGTATCCTGTCAAACCTAGAAATCCACGTAAGCTTTTGAGGGTCTTTGGTTGGGGCCAATTTGTCATAGCTACAATTTTGGTGGGGTCAACACAAACACCATCAGATGCGATAATATGTCCCAAATACTTCACCTCTATTTTCCCAAAAGAACTTTTTTAATGTTTGACACATAAGTGGTTAGCAACAAGAATTCTCAAGGTGGCATCGAGGTGGTGGAGGTGATCCTCCCATGTGGGACTGTAGATAAGAATATCGTCAAAGAAGACAAAAAAACTTCTGTAAGAAGGGGTGGAATACTTGGTTCGTAAAACTTTAGAAGGTGGAAAAGGCATTAGTAAGCCAAAATGGCATGACAAGGAACTCATAGTGGCCATCATGTGTGTGAAAGGCTATCTTAGGAATGTTAGCATCATGAAGACGAATTTGGTGATACTCTTAGCATAGGTCCAATTTGGAGAAAAATTGTGCACCATAGAGTTCATCAAGGAGTTCATCAATGATGGATATTGGAAAATTATCCTTCATGGTTAGTTTGTTTAGACCCCAATAATCAATGTAGAGATGCCAAGAACCATCCTTCTTACCAACAAGCAATACTAGTGAAGAATACAGACTAGTGATGGGTTGAATAACTCCAGTTTGCAAGAGATCATGGATGATCTTTTTGATCTCAATATTTTGATGAAATGGGTACCGGTAGGGCCAAATATTGGGAGGTGTACTACCAAGAAGTAGTGGGATGTGATGGTCCTAAGGCTAGTGAGGCGGTAATCCAGTAGGTTCTTCAAAAACTAAGGCATGCTTGTCTAAAAGGTTGTGCAAGTCAAAAGGTGGGTGAGAGTTTGATGGTGAAGTACTATGAAGAGAAAAGAGTTAGGAAATGATGCCATGGGATCCCCATTTGAGAAGTTTCTCCATGCAGTGAGAGATGACAATGCTGGTGGAGCTCAGTCGAATGCCTTGTAGGGTGTATTTCTATCTATTCTCTAAGAACTACATCCAAATCTCTGAAAAGTCCCAAAGGATAGGTCCAAGTGTTCATAACCACTGGGCACCAGGAACAACATCACATCCCCCTAAGGATAAAGAAAACATGTTATCTTGAAGGTTATAGTCACCAACTTAAATATGAACATTATGACACTTGCCCTTGCAGTGCCTCCATTGGCAATCATGACCTAAAAATTTAAACATGGGTGGATAAAACAATCTGCTTGCTTGGCGACCTAAGGATCGATGAAGTTGTGAGTGCTGTCAGAGTCAATAAGGATGATGAGGAGTTTCTTCTTAAAATAACCTTAGATACGCATCATTTGAGGGTTTATGGCTCCCACCAAAGCATGCATAGGTATTTCTAGAGGGAAATCTGGGTGGGTAGAATCATCAGCTTCTTATGCGATCTCTTTGATAGTATCCTCATAATATTTAGTATCTAGTGGAGAATCAACATCTAGTAGGTACAATTTTTGCTCGATGCATTTGTGCCATAGAACCCATTTATCATCACAATTATAACAAAGCCCTTTCTCATGATGTGCATGCATTTCAGCTTCTTTGAGACGTTTGATGGGGGTTGTCCTGGTATTGGGTTGTTGAAAAGAGGGCTTGGAGGGTGCCCAATTAGAAGTATGATGTTGGGCAGTGATTTTGTCTTCAATGAGTTTTGTGAGACCCAAAGCTACCATCATAGTCTGAGGTTGAAACATCTTGACCTTAGAGCAAATGGGCTCTTTGAGGCCACTAATAAAACAACTCTTGAAAAATTCACCTGATAACCCTTCAATGTGATTTACCAACTTCTCAAATTTAGTTTGATAACCAAAAATGGTGCCTATTTGACGAAGATTGGTGAGGGATCCTATAAAATCCTCGAATGCTGATAGACTAAACCTACCCAAAAGTAGGGATGCAAAAGTTGTCCAATCAGGTTCATCATTAGATTTGAGATAACAATGGTCCTATTAGAGTGCCTCTAGTTCCAAGTGGAAGGAAGCAATTGGAACTTTGTTGAGATGATAAGTATTATGAAGGTTGAAGTAGCTCAGCACGATAAATCCAACATGTTAAGTCTATACCATTGAACCATGGTAAGTCCAATTTGGTCCCACATGGTTGGTGGGTGGACAAAAAAGTATGCTCAAAAGAAGATTCTATCTTCTGTAATCTACTTGAGTAAAAGGCCATTCTATTCATTCAATCCACACACCATATTAGCTTAGTTAATGACTTAGGTCATCAAAGCTATAATTTCTTCCTCCATGATCTTGGTGCCTGCACATGTGACTACCATAACCTTTTTTTTGGGGAGTTGGTGGGAAATCTAAAGTTAAGACACGTTTAGTAGAGTAATTTTTTAAAGTGGACGAAATCGGGAGGGGCAAAGGTACTTTTACTAAATTTTTTGCATAGGAGTATAATTGACGAAGACAACGGAGGTTTTAGAGGGGAAAATGGAAAAAAATAAAAAATTTATCAAAAAGGGATGAAGAAGCAAAAAAGGGAGATGAACATTGTGTAAAACTTTTGAGGTAAACAAATAGAAACTGAAAAAGTTATGATAGAACTCAAAAAAATAGAAAAATGAGATTTGTGAGAATTCAAAGTGGAATTTGGATATGGGACCTCAAGGAATAAAATGTGGAGAATTGAATTTTAGGTGTCTTGGTAAATTTTGAGAAGTAGCAGGGCTATAAACGGGAAGATATTGTAAAAAAATGAAAATTTACAATTTTTTTATTTTATTTTTGATTTTTCTAAGTTTTGATTTTCTACTGCTCTGCTGATAGGCTTCTGAACTTATATGGTTTTATAATTTTTTCTGCTTCTGATCTACCTAACGAAAATGGACCCTAGGTTTGAATGGTTGCCTAAAGGTTTTTTGGAAATCACTTTGGCCACCAATGTCGTCTGAGTGAGTACCACTCCATAATTTTTTTGGCCATGGATTTACCTCTTAACGACAACTTTTGGTTTTCCTCACGGGTGGGAAATAGTCAATCAAGAAGGGGTCGTTGCCTATTTCACTGGAAGGTCCTCTCAATGAGCCAACTACTTTAGGGTTCCTGTGGTACTCCTCACAATGAATTTTAGGGCTTTCACCCAAGCACTTCCCACAGTTAAGCAGATAGGTTTTACCCTGATCTAAAATAAAAGATCAAATCTAAACCAAAACACAAATGCAATGCGGTTGATTAGAAAATTATGATCGTTGGTGATGTCTTGTTGCCAAAATGAAACTGCAAATTTTTACTATCATGCAGAAGGGCTAAAAATGGATCTGTTACCACTTTCTGATCACTAGGGTCCAATTAAAGCAAGGTGAGAGCATACGATGGGTAGCATAAAAAAATTCCCCTTGAAAAGTGCTCAGATACCAGATGAAAGGATCCTTCCTGAACAAATTAGCATATAATTGCAAATACATGAAATAAACTATGAAAATCAACAATATATTAAATGAAATAAATAGAATTGAATTACAATAATAGAATTGTAGAATCACTAGCCTATTTGAGGGGGTAACCTCCTTTGAGCAAGCTTAATTCAATACAATTCATGGATGGCTTCATTGGACCTTAACATTGACTTAAATACTAATTATATTCTAACAACTATTTCATCTCATGCATGTGGGATAAAGCAAATATGCTCCAGGGATGACTTACAAAGCATATGCATCCAAAACAACTACTATGCTAATAATGTAAATAGAAGAATAGAACATGAGTTCTTAATAAATGTTCCCAACATCATTTATAAACCTCAAACCCACCGAAATCCAATCTAGTAATGTTTCCCTCACCCTAGCATCATGGAGGATATTTTGCCTGAACCACCACCTACAACTTTCTACTTCACACCAACTAACACACTAAAAACCCTTGGGAGGCAGATAAAGTCATCTTCATCTCTCATAAACCTTCTTTACTAACCATCATCTTCACCTGGGAACCTTTTCTTCTCACCTCAAATAAACATGGAAAGATCAGTAAGGAGAACTCTCCTCCCAAAAGGCTTTATCCATTTAACCTCACCTTAAACAAGTGAATAAACCAACCCTACACCATGGCCTCACTAAAGCCTATGCCCAAAAACATTAAACAAGTGACTTAAACCAACCCTTGGTATTTATAACTCAACATATGCCTAGCCTAGCCTAGCACCAAACCAACCTTAACCAACCTTGACCTTGACCAACCTTTTATCAAAACCTAAGTAACCCTCCAACTTAAACCATGCCTTTTGACCTCTTTTTGCCTTTTAAACCATACCTTTTGACCTCTTTTTCCTTTAACCCTCAACCGATACCAGTCTCTAGTAGACCGACGTTGTTTGACTCTTGACCAATGTCAGTCACTATCATAATAAGAACCTAGCTTGAGACTTTGCTTTATCACCATCAAGCCTACAAGCAAAACTAAAGCCTAACAACCATCACCTAACCAACCTTGTGGTGATAAATAACATCATTTTGTTTCATTCCTCCTTCATCACTATCAATTCAACACCTTTTCCACGTCTAATCAAGTATCAAAAAAGTAGTTGGGGGACATCTTTACTCCTAATTGGCTAAAACCATTTTTGCATTAGTTGGGATTTGTGGCATATTAGATCCTGAACCCCTCAATGCATTGCATTCATGTTTGTTTTTTTGTTAAACAACTTCTTACTCACCCTATGTCTAACTTAATCTCATCCCTTGTTTCAAACCACTTCATCCCTTTATTTTAAGGACAACCAATTAATCTAGGATCATGTGATTATCCATCATAGCTTTAGCATAATCCTATGCATGGGTACCACGGCTCTACCCATGGCATGATTTTTATGGATACTTTTCATCCCTTATAAGATGGATCCCCATGGTCGTTGTCACTTAAACCACCTCTTTTACCCATCATTAACCCTCTTGTGCTATGGTTTTGCCTTCATAAAGGTAAACCTTCAAGCCTATATAGACTAGTCCATGCCTAAACCATTCATAAAAATCAATTTGGGATACCAAAATATCACTTGGGTCAAAATCTAAATCTTGTAGAATGCTCCCTTGAAGGACAACTGCTCAAAACCATCAAAATTACTTAAAAGTAAGGTAAATTGCTCCCTTGAAGGACGACTATGCAAGCCTAACATATCCAAAGCCTAAACCACTCCATTGAAGGATGGCTAAGCCAAACATTTGTCAAAACAAGCAATCACTTGGAAGCTTCCCTCATTGATCAACTTCTCAAACATATCAAATAAAAGTAATCAAAAGACCCCAAGTCAAATATCAAAAAAACCAAACAATCCTAAGAACATTGCAATCAACTTTCACAAAAGTCAAAAAGTAGACTCCCCACATCGATCAGTCTACATTTAATTAAAGTCATGGAATTTGTCTATAATGGTTCCTAGGTCACCTACACACAGGGCATGCCATCCCCACAAGACTACCATCCATTCACCTACCACTTATTATCTGTCTATCTTTTTTTTTACTTTTCAAAACAAGGGGTTTTGAGCTTACTTGACACTACATGATCAAGGCACTTATTTTAACAAACAAACTAACAATAATGCAACACATAGAAGGGGCTTATGTTCAAAAGCCCACCCATCTTGCTATAATGCTCTTCGCCAATATAACCTCCTACTTTCATGACTACTTGCTGATAGAGTGTATGTCTTCCCTTTTGAGTCAATGAAACCCCAACTACCAAATTTACACCCCTTCACTAGAAAATAGGTCCCCTTTTACCAAACCAAGAGGTACACCAAATTGGATAGCCAATTTGAGTACCACCGGCCAAGTTTTTCAACACAACCACATTACCATAACCATGCACATCAGAGAACACTTTGTTCTCCACCAACCCACTAACAAAATAACCTTAACCATTAATCATTTTGGCCTATCATTCACCCTTTTTATGACCAAACCTCATGTTGGTCATTTTGACTGCATACCTACCTTGTCATATTTGATGAACTAATGTTACCTTTTGCATACGACCATTAGGGTGCATCAGAGCATGACCCTTTATAGTCCTAACACCTATGGCCATTTTGTATTCTCAGGATCACATCCTACTTTAGGATCCCTGTGAACACATTAACCTTGTCTAGGAGACTTGAGTTTGTAGGTGCTGACCCATATCAGCTATGGCTAATTGTGATTCAGTTATCCTATCACTTGTCTTTCTAGAACCAACCTTATTTTGTAACCTACCTTAACAATGTTATCCTAATCTATGCACGATCTATGATATCGATCTTAGTCGCATTCATCCCACCCATTCGTCCCTATTGTACATAGCCCTTTTAGGTGCTTTGGAATATGCCCACTTGTAGTTCTGACACCTGCACCCTTTTCTATTCTCTCAAGATCACCCTACTTTTGGCTCCTTATGAACACATACACCTTAGCATGGAGACTTGCATTTATAAGTGCACCCATATCAACTATGCCCAATGTTGTGTCTTAGTTCACTTATCCCCTGTCCTCCTACATGCCACCTATTCCATTTTCTTAGGATCACTCTATTTTTGGCTCCTTGAGAATGCAGTTACCTTCACTCAAAGACTTGCATTTATAAGTACACCCATATCTACTACGCCTAATGTGATAGCCTAGTTCACTTATCACTTGTCCTCCTTAATGCCACTTTATTTGCCACTTCATACCAGACTACCCATTTTGTCACACATACCCATTTGTCAAACCTGCACCCAACTCCGTTTTCACCTCATCAATTCCCAATTTTAGGGGGACCACCTCCTCCCATACTTGGGGCATCCAACCTCCCATCAACCATCCATTTTTGTTTTGCAGTTTGCTAATACAAACTGTGAAATAAAAAGAAGAAAAATGTAGACACTAAAAAACCATACACTACGGCTCTAAGTGTCGCATTAACACCCTTTGGCCCCTTTTGGCCCCCTGGGCTTAGGATTAATTATTAAAATCCTTCAACACCCATTTTTACCCCTTTAGCTAATTTAATTATTTAATTAAATTAGTTAAATCCTATTTCCACCTCACCTACCCAAACCCATGGCTAACCTTTTAACACCTAGCCTAAGGACTTTTTCCCACCTAGACATTTATTGTCTTAGCTCCCTACACTTCTTACTCACGCATCCCCATGCCCCTTTATTAACCTCAAACCATTTTCTAACATCTCAATCATCAATCATAAGTGTAAATGACTAATTAACCATTTTGACTACTTCTCTCTTGACCGTCGATGGTCGACCCTCGATTAACACCGATTGACAAGGATCGGTGACGGTTACTTAATGGTAACCTAATGACCCATACAAAAGGGGGTAATGACAGAGGACATAAGATGAATCATTCAGAGCAAACAACTAACTAACTAGAACCAGAGTAGAGACCATCAAAATGCTTTAGAACTCACCACAAGGAGTTGAAGCACCATTACTCTACCCGCACTACTCCAGGATTTCAAGTAGCCTACACCCAACCTCAACACTCCTTCAGGGTAGTAAATACCAAGATAAGTACACTATATTAGTTTTTAGTTTGGTATTTGGATTTCAGTTGTTAGTTTTAGTAGTTTTTTACTATTTACATCTACTCCCCATCTCTCCCAAACTCCCACTTTGTCTTGGGGTTCTGCAAATTCACATGCTCTCACTTCTACCAAGCACCCACTAATGAAACTCAACCATCTGAGTACCAACACCTTGAGTTCAATATCTCTGAAGCTCCCTCCTATTTCCATGACCATTAACTAACCCCAAACAACCTTACAAAACCCTTCTACAACTTACCCAGAGTTTGTTTTACTTGAAACCAGCGCCCTGTCAAAACCCATAGTGACCAACAACGATCATTATTGATTGGAAAAAATCGTTCATCCACTGGTGCCAATCATACCTAACCGACCATGGTTGCTAGTGACCAACAATGGTCACCATGTAAGCTTATTTTGCCCAAAACAACGAGCTTAAAACACCTTTCAACCTCAACTAAAACCCTGTTTCTCAACTTCTCTCACTACACAGACTCAACAGCAACCACCCAAACCAGAGTTTAACAATTTAACATTTCTTTTTAATATTATTTTGTTAAAACAAGTATTATTTTAAAAAAAAGAATTTATGTCATTTTAATTAGGTACTTTCATTTATCCATGCAACCTATTTTATCAACACTTTGCTTAACATTAACTTGTCTAAACGAGTGGATTGATAGCCTTCAAGGAAGTTTAGTGCTTCTTGAATCTAGCTTTTGCTAAGCAATCCACCCATTTATCTCATTAACACACCCTTTCCTAGTTTCTCTTTTATTGTAGGTCATCTTCCCTAGACAAAGAGGAGCTCTCCACAATCGACTGGATCACACGCACACAACCAGACCAAGATTTTTTACCTCACCATTCTTTCAAATTTTTTTTAAACCCAGAGGTATCCTCCATCCCAATTGGGACACTACGACTCCACCCAATGACCTTCATTGGGACGAGTAGAGGCAAGACTAATCTTCTTGGCATTGTTGATGGGACCCACATGCTGGACAACTTTGAAAACCTAGGCAACGAGACTCGACCTCGAGACTTTGGGATGAACCCAAAGGCCTTAGCCAACTACACCACCTGTGTGGGATATCCTTCTTTCAAGTTTTATTCTCTTCTAAAAAGAAAATTAAAAATAATAATAATGAAACACACCCTAGCAAAAATGGGACAGAAAATCCAAAAAGACATAATGGGTTGTTTAACTATCTAGCTAATATTTTGTATAAGACATAAGTGTCATAGCACCAACATAAGTGTTGATGCTAGTGTTTGCAGGGTGATGGTAGTGTCTATGGCTCCATAAATAATATTTACATTCCTCGTGTTGATCCTACATGTTCTTGCATCTATATTCCTCATATCCACTTACACATCATAAGATAAGATAAGTATCATCTCTTTTTTGTATTTCAATTAACATAATATCATTTGGATGTGTACTTTCTATATTTAGCATAACTCAACATTTAAACCCAGAGTATTCATTTATCTGGGTTTTCATTGAATTGGCTTACTCTAAAATAGTTTTTATTCATACCTATGATTAGGCTATTCTACCTTTTAACCCTAATCCTACTTAAAACTTATGGTTAAACAAGGTTTTTAGAGATCCATACTAGTCAAGTACAGTTGTCAAATCATTTTCAACTTATCTATCCCTATAAGGAACATTATTAATGATATGTACTTTCTTAAGGGCAATACTAGCGCTTTATAAAATCACTTCTTTTTTTTGTCACATTTAAACATACAATTCTATTAATATGTTTTGACATGTGTCATTTAATCTCAAAATATTCATGATACACTTTTAAACCTTATATAATCACCTCTATTATTAAACTTTTTTTACACCCTTTTGCTCCATATCCCATTATGGTAAGTCATGACAACTTAGAAAAAATGTACACTTTGTATAATCACATTTATCATTACACTTTTGTTACCTTACCCTTTCACTCCAACACCATTTATCCTTCAATACCAACACTCCCCTACTATCAAACCACAAATTTTTATATTTTGTTTCCATGGCATGGAGTGACTGCTTACAGATGAAATCCATTGCAACACTTGTTAAAATGTATGGTTGGAGATGAATTGTGTTTATTCATGAGGATGACTATTATGGTTTAGCAACCAACTCTTCATTGAGTGACGCCCTAAGAGAGTTTGACTTTAAGATCGAGTACATATTGGCGATATCCCCAATTACAGACAACCTAAGTATAAGAGAAAATCTTCATAAATTGAAATTAATGGTTGCTCACATCCACTCCAATCTTGGTTTGAGTCTCTTCATAGAGGTGTAGGAGATGGGAATGATATTGATTGGTTATGCATGGATAACAATCGATTGATTTATCAATGTTTGGGATGATGTGATAAATGCTTCTGTCATGGTATCAATGCAAGGCCTGCTTGGAGTCAAAATGCATATCTACAATTCCAACGAGGTAAAGAATTTCACTCAAAGATGGAAATGCCTATTTACACTCGACAACCCTGACATGGACACAGTAGAGTTCTATCTAAAAAATTTATTGGCATAATAGTAGGGGGCACAATATTAGGTAAAAAAATTGGTTGGAGTCATCTGAATATTCAATATATTTTATTCCATACGGATTTATAATATTAATAATCTAATTATTAATTAAATTATTTTTACGAGCACTTGTTTCAACAACTTGCATAAATTGTGGGTTAAATGTAAATGTTATCAGATATATGTACACTTTTATTTTAGTTATATAATTTCATAAATGTAAATGGAATATCCCATGAGAACATGTAAATGGAATATTCTTTAATATTTGGTGTTAAACATTGGAATACATAAAGTATTATGTTATTTCAAACCTTTTCATTGGTTACAATAAAAAAATTATTTGTTCAAGCGATTCCTATAGTACCCTATAGGGCAGGGACTAATAACTAAAAATGATACACTTGGTTTTGTTACCCCTCTAAATTTATGCTAAATCTCACTTATTTCCATATATGATCTTTAGCACATACAAATTAAGAATAAAATAGTAATATTCATGAGTACTACCAAGAATATGGTTAATAAATATTCTAAATATATCCTATGATGGGAATATGTGTAGCATCTTATGCAGTTCAAGGAGTAAGAAAAATGTGAATGTCCCTCTTTTATAGGAGTGAAAGCTATGTTATATGCCTGGAGTTTGGATAAAATTAGAGGAATGTATGCCTGCATTTTTAGATGTATGATGAATCTATGAAGAATATATCTCAGAATAAATGAACCATGTGCATCATGTGTAAGATAAGATATAAAACCACTACATAGAAAGATGTCTTCTTGTAAAGAATGCATTTTAAAAATAAGATGTCAAACATGATCCTATTCTATATTCAATGAAAATGCAAGAGTAATATGCCCCACATGAGAAAAATGTATAAAATATAGTAAAACTAATAGTATGCCTCATAATGGCATAATATAAATAGTGTAGTACTAGTAACATAAGATATAACAATGTAAAGAGTAAGTATGATTTGTTCTTTCCCAAAATAGATGCATGATAGTAATCGTTGTAACATATGCAAAAAATAAGAGCATAGTGCATGATATAGATCATGACACCAAAGAACAAGGAAAACACTAGAAATAAGAATTAAAAAAAGCAATTTATCACATAGGTGACCAAACATAGAGTAAACATGTCAATTGTTGAAATCACAACAAGTACATAGATTGTAAAGAATGCACATTAAACACACATCAGATGTTGAAATCAAACCAGACATATATAATGCAAATAATGCAAATTAAACACATAGTAAAGATGTCAAATACATTGAAGATGCATCAAACACTAAGCATGCACATAAAACAAAGAAGACATGAATAAAGCATATCAAATGTTTTTTAAACATAATTAGAACATAGAAAACAAGGTAAATATATAACCAAGTTCATAGGAAAACCTAAAACCATATATAAAAAGAAAACCCTAAGAAAGCCAAATCATCACAAATTCTCCCCTCAAAATATTTTTAAAATTAAAAAACTAATCATTTTATGGGGTTTCAGGCAATTGAAAACCATTTGAGAGAAAACCCAACCACCATGAGTTTCTTTTCTTCTAAAATTAGTATTTACAAATTTTTATCCAAACTATACTTGTAATTTATCATCTAATCATATCATAATTTTATTCCTTCACTCACATGTTTCTACCACATCTAATATAATTCCCATTTCGTGTTTCTATGCCTCCTCATGACCTATGTATTTTTATTAATATTATTGCACTATTTTTTATCTTCTTCACCAAACCAAGCCCCTATACTTTATGGGTATTATCCAACAGATGTCATCCTCGTGAATCCCAAATTATTCTTTCTTTCAAATTAGTGTTAAATTACTCTTATGGCTATATTCCTTCATGGAAAAATGGAATTGATAATTCCACCATGTGGTATGGCATAATCTATTATAATAACACAAACCATGTATTCTCTATTGACATATCCTTTTATGAATTTGTAAGAGTGATATCTGACATCTTGTGAAACCTTAATTTTCTTAGAAACTTGACCATAAAGTGAGTAACAGGTATAACCACTCTTCTTCCATTTCTAAGAAATAATTATCATCTTCAATATCTAATTATAACATGCAATAGATTGAGTGGGATAATTCACTCTTCCATTTTTCATCTCACTAGCCTTAGTAAACTTATTCTCGATTAGAGTGAACTCAATGGAAGCATACCTTCCTTTTTTATAAATCTTTCTTCTCTCATGTCTCTTGATCTCCATTATGGCTAATTTAGTGGAATTATGTCAGGTAATCCATTTGTAGCCTATCTCACAGCTGCTTGCATAAGTGCAATCCTCCTCATTCCTATTAGTAAACTTGGGTTCCTTTCCTTTGTGACATCATGTGTTAAGTAAATATCCTTGCGTAAATGTGAAACTATGGTCCAAATCCTCACACCAATATGTAGAGTTATTCTTATTTGTACAAATTTCCCAATAATGAGCATCCTATGAGAAACACTATAGTGACTTGGTACATTTATTCAGTGAGTCCCATGCTTACCACATTCATACTATGCACCCCTCATAGCTCCTAAAGTCCCAAAAAACATTATGAAACACTTATATGTTTTAAAGTCTTGTGTACTTCATGTCATAGTGTTGACAACTTATGTATCATTGCAAATCACCATGTTTCATTTGTAATTTCTATGATGCCACATAACACCATGAATTGTTCATAGCCTACCTTAATGGTGCACAATACCCCATAGTCCTCTTATGTCTCAATCATCTTACATAGTGTTTATTCATATGCAAGATGTCATCCTAGATATGCTATGACTGTTACACATCATCATTCACTTTTTTCACTTCACTACCATGCTACACACTTGATGGAACACTCCTCACTACCTCTATATCATAGTTTCTACACAACATACCATATATTTGGTCCCAACTGTCACACGTTCAAAGAAGATGGGATGACTCATAACCATGTATCAAATAATCTTTTTTTTTAGTTTTATATGCATTATTTTATCTTATACATATGTATTGTAACATCTCAAATCATATTCATTTGACACACTCTAGATAGATAGCTTGCAATATGTGCATCTACCTAACATAGAGTCTATAGATCACACCATACTAGGTAGGAGTTTTCTTATATTTTATCCAACATTAAAAAACAAATTTTTTGTATTCTTTATAATAGTCTAAGAAATCAAAAATGATGCATTCCTCCTCAGATATGAGAGTTCTCTCTCTTAGCCTTATTGTTTCATTACACACAATTGTACTTCCCTATTATGCATTCTGAATAAAAGTTACATTTAGGCATATGAATATTCAACTTATCTTGAATGTATTTGGATATATTATAAGGTTAATATTTAATTATGGATTCTACCATCCATTACTAATCTCCATGTGTGGCTTCATCCACCACACAACTAGACTTGGGCCCCACCATGTGAATCACCAACTTCTATGGGTAAAATTTATTCTCTCCACTATCTTGCCCTTTCCAAAAACCAATTAAGAGGAATTATATTTTATTCTCTAGGGATTCTATATAATCTAAGGTAAGTAAAAATTGGTACTGATGAGTTTACCATTAACATTACAGTTTCCTTGGACAATCTTTCTTTGCTTTGGATTATGGATCTCTCTACTAATTACTTGTATGGGACTATTATGTCCTCATTTGCTCATATTTCCTCCCTCACTATTTTATTTGTTCATTGAATTATTTGAATGAAATCATTTATTCTCCACCATTTCTATCTTCTATGGGAAATTGTATGTCAGGCTAAATCTCCATCAATCAGTGTTAGAATTTTTTTTCACAACCTTCAAACATAATAAGTTTATCTATCTCTAATTGTGTAGTAAATATTACCACAACATGGATTCCATCCTTCATGTTATTAAAATTATAATTAGTATAATGTAAAATTGATAGCCAAATTCCAACTTAGATTTCAACATAATTCTCACTTGACACAATGACATCAATTAACAACAGTCTTTTTGGATAGAATTCCCTCTTCACTATAAAATGACAATCCTCATTTTTAATATGTAAATCTTTGAACAAATCATCTGCAAGGTAAGATAACTACAAATAATTCAACATGGATGTAACTTAAAAAATTGATGATATTCTCAAGTTTTTGTTTCCATGTATTATCTTAAATTTTATTCTCATTGGTCTTTCCTTATATCCATCTTACAAAATTTACAAAAAAAATTACTAATGAAATGTTTTTCTTTTTATTATAATATAAATTTTTAGAAAATAATCTTGATACAACCATTGTTAAAGGTCTCAGTTAATATATATCTTCTATTGAGTATCCCAAAAGTGTATAAAAAATTCACATAATAATAAACAAATATTATTACTTTGAAAATAGATATTCCATAACATTAGACAAATCTCCAATGATACAACCTTATAATGATCAAACACACAACCATAAACATACCCTGTAGGCTTAAAAGTATCAACCCAACACCACAATGTGGTTCCAACCAACTCAATTCTAGTAGTCCTCAAATTTGCACACAAAATTGTTTTCAGTACTCCTTACAACTCCACTTAAAATATTTATCCAATTTAGAATCAAATGCCCTTTAAATTGAATAAGATGTGTTTATATAGATACACAATCCACCCATTTACATGAATTACTTTCAACAAGATACTACATCCACAAATGTTAAATTCTCATGACACGTCCAAATGGATTATAATCATTAAAGGTACATAAGTAACGATGGTAATACATCCCAAAATAATTCATCACATAATTCATGCACCATAACCCATCACGTTCCCCTTTACCTATTCCCCATGTCATCACAAGCCTCTTAAAGAAGTGAAAAATAAATATATTAAGAACCAAGGTCCATAATTAAGTCGATCGAAGTTGTGCAACATATTAAATCCATATACTCAATGTAGGTTACCATCATGTTTGTGCGGTGAGATGTAGTGAGAAATAACTTTACCAAGAGCCATTAAAAATATATCCATCCAATTATGATTTCAAAAAACAATAAAAAATTTAAGCGACTTAAATAAGAAACCTAATGCTTAAAAATATACCATAAACTATCAGAATAGAAAAAAATCACTACAATTTACTATCAACTAATTACTTATGATTTTAGTTGATCTAATATTATGCATAGATCTAGATTCTCTTATATCATACACCCTGGGCAATAAAATGTGTGAGAATGATGCCCACAAACCTAGGCTGAGTGGGAAACCCACTCTTTTGACCTAATCCAAAGGTCATGGCATACCTTTTCTCTAGGAAATATGACTCTCACCTTCTAGTTTACTTGGCTAAAAAATCGAGTCAAAAATTGTCCTCCTACACCTATACTTCTATTTATAATTATTTTGCTAACTTACACTCTAATTGGATCAGTGTCCTTTATGTATGATCTGCAATCCACTATTGTGATACTACAGAGTAAAGTGATCACATGTTTATGGTTCACACTCTCATTTACCTTCCTTTATGTGTTATTATTTTGTGCCTTCACACACTCTATCCCCTAAACTTTCTCTCTTATATTACACACAAAAAAATGAATTTGGTGCACATCCTCTCTAGTTTTTGTCTTCAGTGGATTTAGGACATGGACTTATTCATCCTTCCTTACTTGCATTGTATTTTGTCTCCCATCATATAATATCTCATGGTTATATTTCCATGGCATGTCCTCCAAAACATAATATGCATCCATATCTAGAGCATCACACAAAACCTTTTTTGTGTAGCTACCAATCATCATCTCTAATTCACATTTTCCTTCACAGCATTATCTTGACCCTATATCACCCATGGCACTTTGTATAGTCTTGGATGCATCTTTTTTAATAATTACAACTTATTCACCATTTATAAAAATACCAAATTATATGTGCTTCCACTATCTACCATAATTATGCAACATTTATCTCTTGTTCTATGTTTTATCTAGAAAAAATGTCTCTATTACCTCTCATCTTCAATCTTTCCTACAACCTTCAATACTCTTCATGCTGCTAGAAAATTTTATCCTTCATGTTAAAGTTATTCTACATAATGTTCCATATTATATCATTCCATTTGTAATACTTTCACACCACCACTTCCTATTTTTCCATCATCAAGTGCATGAGGGTGATCAAATGTGTGGTGTCCTACCTCCCCATATTTGAAGCATGCTCCTCGAATTTTCCACCTTGACCTCTTCCTTTTCCACCTCTTGTAGAAATGATCTTACACTTTTTTGTGAAGCTTTCCCATTTATTATGTCTTCATCACTCTTCTATGCCAATTTTTATTTATTACCTATGACATTTGATTTTACACTCATAGTACTTTTTCTATATGCCAACTTCTATTATATCTTAGCATTACTGATATGCTTCCTCTATTGTTTTCAATCTAACTATGTTTATCTCATCATGGATGACCCATCATAGTCCATTAATGTATTGAGATACCTTATATTGGTCCATCTTACTATGACTAGCTTAGATAGTGATCTTGTAAGATTCATTTGTATACTCTTTCACACTTAGATCATTTTATTGCATATTTTGCAACTTTTACAATAGATACAACTGATGGTTTATAGGTTAAAACTTGGATTTTAATTTTAAAACCATCCTTTTCTAATGGGTGATTTTGTCTTTACCCTTGTGATTCTACTCAGTATGTACCTCCTTTCACCACATAGATACATGGCCTTTCAAATTTTTCCATGTGACATTTTATTGCACTCATATGCTACTTCATCAAATTTAAAGTATTCTTCCATCTCTGTAAGTTAATCTATTATCTCCTTGATATTTAATGTTTTGTGAAAACATAAAACCATCATTCACATTCCTCTATAAATCTTAAAAATGGATTTGATAACCTTCTATTCTCCCTCATCCATCACTAATGTGTTGGATCTTCTTCTCCATCCTCATTTTATGATTCAATCTTTACATCAATGAAATCATCACTAGGGATGAACCCTCTTCTTCTACCTTCCTCTATTGTAGCTAACCTTGTTTGCGTAATTCATAACATTTATGTGATCTCATCTAGTCTTCTATTCGCATGCACAACTACTGTGCCCACTTTCCCTACTCTTCTTGATGGCATCTTGACTTTCCACAACCCTCAAATATACTGTTGTGTAAATCAAAATCCTTCCAAACCTATTTGGTGCACTCCTCTATTATCTACCCACCTTTACAAATAATGGAGAACACTGACCTCAATCTCTCAATCCTAGGTATTTTTTCCTTACTCTAATACCAAATGATGTAGTCACAATTATAGGTCTTAATTAAGAGATGTATTATATCATGTAACCCATAAATGTATAGCATAAATTTTCTCAATAATAACAAAAATTTATTACATCAAAGAAAGATTATAAAACATTAGACCAATCACCAACAATGTAACCTTACAATAAACAAACATGTAACCATAAACACATGCCTCAAGCTTACAAGTATCATCTCAATGCTGTAATGTGGTTCCAAATGACTCAACTACACTAGTCCTCCTCAAATCTACACACAAAACTATTTTCAATGCTCCTTGCAACCACACTTAGACTCTTTATAAATATATAATCAAATTCCCTTTCAAATGAAGATGATTTGTTTATTTAGATATACAATCCACCTATTTACATTAATTAGTTTCAACAACCCACTAAGGCCAAAAATATTAAATGCTCATGAAACATTAAGATGCTCCAAATCATTAAGTTTACACATGTCCCAATGGTAATACATCCAAAAAAAATTCAAATCATAATTCATGCACCATAACACATCATAAACATATTTACATGTTCCCAATTTCACCACAATCCTCTCAAAGAAATGGAAAGGAATATATTAATAACCATGACTCATAATTGAATTTTTTGATTATGAGCAACAAACTTAAGCTATATGCTCAACGTTGGTTACCATGAAGTGGTGAGATGTAGTGAGAAACAACTACACCAATACCACTAAAATTAGATCCATAAAAATATGATTGTAGAAAATAACTAGAACTTACAGTGACTCAAATAATAAACATGACGCTAACAAATATACTGTAGATTATCGGAACAACAAAACACATTACCACAATTTATTATCAACTAACTACTCAAGTTTTATGTTTATGTAATATTATGCATGGACCTTGACGCTCCTGCATCACCATTTTTTTGATAGGATGGTTTCATTCTCTACTTATTGAATATATGTGAATGTTTGGTGGCCTCAATTTGACTATATTATAGTTAAATTATTTGTGTTATATATAGAATATTACTAAGAATAAATATTTATATGATGTACCCAATGCAATGAAAATATTATTAGTCTTGGTCATTGATCATAAAAACTTTTTAGGCACAGTTTTTATAAGGCCCACCCTATAATGAAAATATCTTATACGTCCACAAAGATTTATTTTTTAATTTTAGCCATGTTGTCTAGGCATGTTTAATAAATGGTCTTTCATATAAATAAGAATATTTTTGAGGCACTTCATGTACCAATTTTTTTGGTAATCTAGAATCAAATGTTGAGGTGGCAATAATATTTAAAATGACAATATGTGTTCTTTAAAAAGTGCAAAATATTATTCTTCATTCAAAAATATAAGATCTCTCTAATTTTTTTACTTCTTAATCTTTTAAATTCATGGGTTCCCATAACTCATTATTTTGTCATTCTTTTCAATACATTTTCCTTAAAATTGCAACTAATGATCATAATTTATTATGAGGTAAAATATAAATATGGGATGTTTCATTCAATGTGCTCTTGAGATTAGGAGGAGGCACACCTCCAAAACCATCTTTAATCAATTGGTTTTTGAAATTTGTTATATAATGGCTTGGAGGATTTGAAAGTTAAAACGAACCCAGTCAAAGGTTATAATAACATTGGGGATGCAATTGAACCAATGGGAAGAGGGGTATATGTACTGATGTTGAGGTTGATTACATTTTTAATTCCACTCTATCTTATCTTGGTTGGTTCTTGTTCTAATCATATTTTTTATTTTTTGAAAGGTAAAATACCCTCTTATCTAGATAAACGACATGACTTTGTTTAACCCTAAATTTAGATAAGGATCTTATTTATGATAGACAGGGTTAATAATATATAAATGAATACACATAAGGATGATAAACAAATATATAGAAGGCTAATTAATTATAAAACTTAGATAGAGAATATAATAAATTATTATGTTGAGATATGTTAAAAATCTAAAGTACAATTATGCTAGATATTATAAAGACAAAGACATAAGATACTTAGTTGGTTCTGATGTTAATATAGATTTGGATCTGGAATAATTAGGAAGCAAACTAGAAGAATATTCTAAAATAACCTCTAAATTTTGGATTAAGTGCCTCTATAGCTATAGATACTTGCATCAGCCTGGGATAGTTGCATCACTGCTAGTGTCTGGATTAGAAATAGGTGTCCAGTATAGAATACCTACTAAAACTAGATGTGATCACCTGCATACTGCTAGGTTCATCATCACCTTCACTGGTACATTAAGATATGGGTCAATAATTATACATAAACTCTCGAATAAAAATTGTGTACAAATTTTTAGGATCACATTTTCCAATCCATTATCCACAAAAAAAAAATACAAATATTTTCTTTAAAAAACTATATTTTAGATGAGGCTAACTCCTAATGAGCGGTAGCTTAAAGGAGCCAAGTTGATTATCTATAAGGTTAGAAGAAATGAAGAGTGATGCCTAGAATATTAGCTTGGTGTTATTAGAGTTGAGGTTATTTAATTCTTCTTCTTCTTTCACATAATGATAGAATTCATGATCTTATCCATCCAATAACATAAATTCAATGTGCTTGCAGATGCTTGACTTATAGATGGCTTCATAGTACTCTGCATCTCACTCAAAGCTCTGTCAGTCACACAATCTCTAACTAGGTGCATTCTTCCCCTCTATAAAAAGGGTGAAGTAATATGGAATCCCTGATACCAAATTCTCCTTCTCCATGTCCATCAGAATCAGAAGTAGTGATGCACATTATAAGATGATGCACATTACTACCTCCATAGCTCTCCTCAACCAAAGGATGTTTTGAAAGTCTTACCGATAGTAACATTTTTTCTTGATGTTGGTGGATAGGGTTGAGAGCTTATATATGGAAAGCGAGTTTCTCATCAACTTTGATAGATTCATAGCTCTTTAATACATGAGAGATTTGATAGAGTTGGTGACAGTGATATTTATATCATGAAATCCATTCAAGTAGGTGTCTTCATTTGTCTACGATGTGCTCAGCCAAAACTACCTTTAGATCTTTGCACATGAACCTGTTCACCAAAAGTGTTCAATCAAGTTGTTAATACTAAGCACATTATTATACATATGGACACAAGCAATAGGAAGAAATCCATTACCTAAAATCAACTTTAATTTTTGATGTCTGTAATGCTTAACCAACATGCACATCATGGTTGAAGTGAACCAACATTCATTTCATTTCATTTTGAAATTTGGATCAATGCATATATTGTTTGAGCAGGATTTATTTGAGGGAGAGTTCTAAAATTTGAATAACTAGTTGGGAAATGTATAATATAAATCATGCCACATCATCACTTTAATGATCCATAAAATAATCATGCCATGTCATCAAATTAGTTAATGGGGAAAGGCGATAGCACACAATCACATGATGATTTCACTTCCAACTGAAGTTGATAGGTAGAGGTTAAGCTAACACATGGTTAGTAGAGGCAGTTAAGAATAGTCAAGATAAATGTAACTATAGTCTTGAATTTGTCAAAGTTTGGTGGGACCATATCCATGCCAACACATACCCAAGTTTGTGCATGATGGTTAATTTCAACACATGCAACTATATTTTCAACCATCTATTGTGCCATGCTTACTTCACTCCTATGTTCATCTTTCCATGTAGCCCACTATTAAATTCATTCTATCTAGATTTTTCAAAATAGTCGTTATGAGTGCTCCACTAGGGTTTCATCATCAAATCCCACCTAAGTTTTTTTGGAGGAGTGTTCTACTAGGGTTTCAGTATAGCTCTATTACTCTGCTTACCTTGCCTTGCCTAGGTGTTATATATTGATCCTTTAAGATATAAGTAGGATAGTTTGAATTAAATATTGAGGTGACCTAGCCTTTTTACCCTTTGGGCAACAACCTTTATTTATGGCCTCACACTCCCCCTTTGCATCTGCTGATGTAGGAGCAACTAGAGGATTGAGCCATAACACCCAAATGAGCAAGGAAATTTGTCTTAAAAGTTTATGATGAGGTAATGAAACCCTCCCTCTTATTTCCTCTCATAATGTTATTATAGCTACCCCTAAATTTTATAAGGCATGCAACCTTCTTGCTTCATGTTCTCAGATTGCTTATTTTGTGGGTTAAGTCCCCCCTAAGAGTCTGCTAAAATAGTGGCTTCACAATCATTGGGCTAGTGTTAAACTAGAGGGTATTCAAAATCTTACCCAAGGCTATTTCCTTTTTTGCTTTAGTGATCTTGAACATTGCAAGAGAATTCTAATCCATAGCCCATGGTTCATTAGAAACTATCTGGTTGTTATCTGGTTACCTTCACTCAGAGACTTGCATTTATAAGTACACCCATATCTACTACGCCTAATGTGATAGCCTGGTTCACTTATCACTTGTCCTCCTTAATGCCACCTTATTTGCCACTTCATACTAGACTACCCATTTTGCCACACATACCCATTTGTCAAACCCGCACCCAACTCCGTTTTCACCTCATCAATTCTCAGTTTGAGGGGGACCACCTCCTCCCATACTTGGGGCATCCAACCTCCCATCAACCATCCATTTTTGTTTTGCAGTTTGCTAATACAAACTGTGAAATAAAAAGAAAAAAAATGTAGACACTAAAAAACCATACACTATGGCTCTAAGTGTCGCATTAACACCCTTTGGCCCCTTTTGGCCCCTGGGCTTAGGATTAATTATTAAAATCCTTCAACACCCATTTTTACCCCTTTAGCTAATTTAATTATTTAATTAAATTAGTTAAATCCTATTTCCACCTCACCTACCCAAACCCATGGCTAACCTTTTAACACCTAGCCTAAGGACTTTTTCCCACCTAGACATTTATTGTCTTAGCTCCCTAGACTTCTTGCTCACGCATCCCCATGCCCCTTTATTAACCTCAAACCATTTTCTAACCTCTCAATCATCAATCATAAGTGTAAATGACTAATTAACCATTTTGACTACTTCTCTCTTGACCATTGATGGTCAACCCTTGATTGGCACCGATTGACAAGGATCGGTGACAATTACTTAATGGTAATGACCCATACAAAAGGGGGTAATGACAGAGGACATAAGATGAATCATTCAGAGCAAACAACTAACTAACTAGAACCAGAGTAGAGACCATCAAAATGCTTCAGCAACTCACCACAAGGAGTTGAAGCACCATTACTCTACCCGCACTACTCCAGGATTTCAAGTAGCCTACACCCAACCTCAACACTCCTTTAGGGTAGTAAATACCAAGCTAAGTACACTGTATTAGTTTTTAGTTTGGTATTTGGCTTTCAGTTGTTAGTTTTAGTAGTTTTTTACTATTTACATCTACTCCCCATCTCTCCCAAACTCCCACTTTGTCTTGGGGTTCTGCAAATTCACATGCTCTCACTTCTACCAAGCACCCACTAACCAAACTCAACCATCTAAGTACCAACACCTTGAGTTCAATATCTCTGAAGCTCCCTCCTATTTCCACGACCATTAACTAACCCCAAACAACCTTACAAAACCCTTCTGCAACTTACCCAGAGTTTATTTTACTTGAAACTAGCGCCCTGTCAAAACCCACAGTGACCAATAACGATCATTATTGACAGGCAACGGTCGTTCATCAACTAGTGCCAATCATACCTAACTGACCACAGTTGCTAGTGACCAACAATGGTCACCATGTAAGCTTATTTTGCCCAAAACAACAAGCTTAAAACACCTTTCAACCTCAACCAAAACCCTGTTTCTCAACCTCTCTCAGTACACAGACTCAGCAACAATCACCCAAACCAGAGTTTAACAATTTAGCATTTCTTTTTAATGTTATTTTGTTAAAACAAGTAATATTTTTTTAGAAAACATTTATGTCATTTTAATTAGGTACTTTCATTTATCCTTGCAACCTATTTTATCAACACTTTGCTTAACATTAACTTGTCTAAAAGAGTGGATTGATAGCCTTCAAAGAAGTTTAGTGCTTCTTGAATCTAGCTTTTGCTAGGCAATCCACCCATTTATCTCATTAACACACCCTTTCCTAGTTTCTCTTTTATTGCAGGTCATCTTCCCTAGACAAAGAGAAGCTCTCCACAATCAATTGGATCACACGGACACAACCAGACCAAGATTTTTTTACCTCACCATTCTTTCAATTTTTTTTTTTAAAACCCAGAGGTATCCTCCATCTCAATTGGGACACTACGACTCCACCCAGCGACCTTCATTGGGACGAGTAGAGGCGAGACTAATCTTCTAGGCATTGTTGATGGGACCCACATGCTGGACAACTTTGAAAACCTAGGCGACGAGACTCGACCTCGAGACTTTGGGATGAACCCAAAGGCCTTAGCCAACTACACCACCTGTGTGGGCTATCCTTCTTTCAAGTTTTATTCTCTTCTAAAAAGAAAATTAAAAATAATAATAATGAAACACACCCTAGCAAAAATGCGACAGAAAATCCAAAAGACGTAATGGGTTGTTTCACTATCTAGCTAATATTTTGTATAAGACATAAGTGTCATAGCACCAACATAAGTGTTGATGCTAGTGTTTGCAGGGTGATGGTAGTGTCTATGGCTCCATAAATAATATTTACATTCCTCGTGTTGATCCTACATGTTCTTGCATCTATATTCCTCATAACCACTTACACATCATAAGATAAGATAAGTATCATCTCTTTTTTGTATTTCAATTAACATAATATCATTTAGATGTGTACTTTCTATATTTAGCATAACTCAACATTTTAACCCAGAGTATTCATTTATCTGGGTTTTCATTGAATTGGCCTACTCTAAAATAGTTTTTATTCATACCTATGATTAGGCTATTCTACCTTTTAACTCTTATCCTACTTAAAACTTATGGTTAAACAAAGTTTTTAGAGATCCATACTAGTCAAGTACAGTTGTCAAATCATTTTCAACTTATCTAACCCTATAAAGAACATTATTAATGATATGTACTTTCTTAGGGGCAATACTAACGCTTTATAAAATCACTTCTTTTTTTTGTTACACTTAAACATACAATTCTATTAATATGTTTTGACATGTGTCATCTAATCTCAAAATATTCATGATACACTTTTAAACCTTATATAATCACCTCTATTATTAAACTTTTGTTACACCCTTTTACTCCATATCCCATTATGGCAAGCCATGACAACTTAGAAAAAATGTACACTTTGTATAATCACATTTATCATTACACTTTTGTAACCCTTTCACTCCATATTCCATCAACACAAGTCATGACAATCTTTAAAAAATCAAAATTTAAAACTGTGAGATAGATGAACAAGATCATATAATTAACCCTTAGAAATTTGTAGTTGAAAAAAAAAACCAAAAAACCTACATTTTTAGGAACATCTCCACTACGCCCCTCGAACAAAAGAGATGCAAGGTTTGAACAACCCAAGGTCAAACCTTGCAAGTACAAACATGAATCAGACCCTGGAGGAGACACGATTCAAACCCTCCCAGACAACTAGTAAGATGGTAGCTGCTGGGAGGGGATCGAGAACAAAAACTACCAACCATCCTGAAAAGAACGATCACCCCAGTAATTAGAAGGAGATCAACCAACAAGAACCACGTTCACGAACATAGTCCTGAAGAGAGAAACCCACATCAACATCCCACAGGGGGAAACCTATCTCCAAGAAGAAACCTGAGGGATACAGAAACAAGGATTAGACAGCCATTCGCGAAACCACTGCACCAAAATATCAAGGCAAAAAGCCCCCAAAGATCAAACCTCAAAGCGCACAAGGACATGAGAAAACTGGAAAGTCAAAAAGAGCAACTCTAGGAAAGAGCCGATACAGCCACCCGAGAAACCCACACACCAAACGCTCAAAAAGGAGCCCAAAAAAATAATCCAATCGCAGAACCAGAATAAGCACAAAAATATAACCTATCTGTTACTCCGAATTAGAATTGCAAAACTACACATCCAAAAACCAACCCCCTGCTAACCTCTCATCCTTTGTCCAAAACGCAGAAGGATTCGGAGAGACCCCAGTCTGCCACACCCCAAAAAAGACCAAGCTTGATTGCCAACATAACGCGCTTGGAGCAGGGGCCAAATGATGAGGATAGGAGAGCGAAACCGAGGGCAAAAGGACATGAAACGGCTCAACAAACCGTAAGCAGGTGTAGATCTTCCAAAGAAATCTTCGAAACCCTAACCAACCTCCCTCCTTCGACTAAATCGAGCTCTCCTCCATTCCAATAGAGGGGCAAAGGGATCCGGAGGAATAGAATGCACAGTGCAACGGCCAGGTCCAAGCTCTACCTGCTGATTTATAATGTCCCACTTTGATGTGTGTATCAGTATATATATAAAATTAAAACATTTAAGGTGTGCACATCTATGTAGGGCAGCCTAGTTTTGTATTGCGAATAGTTTATGTTTGAATTTGTATGTGTATTTTACAATATAAATATTTTTTAATAATTTAAATTTGAAGATAAAAATTTAATATTGTGAATAGTTTGTTTGTGTATTTTGCAATATAAACACTCTTTTGATAATTTGAATTAGAAAATAAATATTTAATATTGTAAAATAATTATACAATTACTCAAGTAAGTAACAGTGTTTAAGTGTATATATACATCACTCCGTGTTAGAAAGTAACATTAAGAGTGTGTACAAACTCTAATTTGATAATTTATAAATTTATATAAAAATAAAGATATAAACATTATTTCAATACAATACCAATAGGAGCCCTTGTTAAAACAATATCTAACTAAATTAAAATTAAAATAAAAATTATATTTTTTACAAATATTTGTAAATGAAAAAAATTAATTTAATCTAAAAATATATATTCATCCATTAAATATGATTTCCTAATCTAAAATAATATTAACCTATTAGGCAGAGCTTATTTTCTTTCACCTCACTAAATTCTTGGAAGGATGTGTTTGTATGGAGTAATATTAAGCAAGGGGCTATTCTCCTTTCATTACACCTTGGTCTTTCCTTTAATTTAGATTTAAAATGATCTCTCATGTAACTGGGACTTCAAAAGTGCTTTAGAGAATTTACCAGCTTGTTGTGTCTACTAAGGCAAGCCGAGCCGATGTTATCACCTCCACTAATTCTTGCAGGGTCCCATAACCATGTCTCAGTGGAAAAAAAATTACAGCCTTACTTAAAAATTAGGAGCCGAGTCATATCCTCCACAAGCATAGGAAAAAGGTTTGTTTAAAGTATTCCAGTGTTTCATTGATCCTCATTCTCTTGAAGCATACTTCCACAAATGGTGCGAAATCTTTCACATGGAATTTAAGATATGCTACTTCAAAGAATAGTTAAAAATGGGACCCCTATACTAGTACGAATTAAATAAAGTGTAACAAAGAGTATGATACACAATATTTTCACTGAGAAATCATCCATAGCTATCCTCCAGTGAGTGTGGAAGGTCCCAATGAAACAATGTCATGATCGACTTAATGTCTACAAAGAAGATTTTATCACTTACCCTTAGTGTTTATTAGTGTTTGGGATGATGTGATAAACACTTTTATCATGGTATCAATGCAAGGCCTGCTTGGAGTCAAAATGCATATCTGCAATTCCAATGATGTAAAGAATTTCACTCAAAGATGGAAATGCCTATTTACACTTGACAACCCTGACACAAACACAATAGAGTTCTATCTACAAAGTTTATTAGCATAATAGTAGGGGGCACAATATCAGGCAAAAAAATTGGTTAGAGTCATCTGAATATTCAATATATTTTATTTCCTATGGATTTATAATATTAATAATCTAATTATTAACTAAATTATTTTTATAGAGATTTGTTTCAATAGCTTCCATAAATTATGGGTTAAATGTAAATGTTATCGGATATATGTACACTTGTCTTTTAGTTATATAATTTCATGAATGTAAATGGAATATCCCTTGAGAATATGTAGTGGAATATTCTTTAATATTTGGTGTTAAAGTTTGGAATGCATAAAGTATTATGTTATTTCAAAGCTTTTCATTGGTTACAATAAAAAAATTATTTGTTCAAGTGATTCCTATAGTACCCTATAACGCAGACACTAATAACTAAAAATGATACATCTGGTTTTATTACCCCTCTAAATTTATGCTAAATCTCACTTATTTCCATATATGATCTTTAGCGACTACAAATTAAGAATAAAATAGTAATATTCATGAGTACTACCAAGAATATGGTTAATAAATATTCTAAATATATCCTGTGATGGGAATATGTGTAGCATCCTATGTAGTTCAAGGAGTAAGAAAAATGTGAATGTCCCTCTTTTATAAGAGCAAAAGCTATGTTATATGCCTAGAGTTTAGATAAAATTAGAGGAATGTATGCCCACATTTTTAGATGTATGATGAATTTATGAAGAATATATCTCAGAATAAATGAACCACATGCATCATGTGTAAGATAAGATATAAAACCACTACATAGAAAGATGTCTTCTTGTAAAGAATGCATTTTGAAAATAAGATGTCCAACATGCTCCTATTTTATATTCAATGAAAATGCAAGAGTAATATGCCCCACATGAGCAAAATGTATAAAATATAGTAAAACTAATAGTATGCCTCATAATGGCATAATATAAATAATGTAGTACTAGTAACATAAGATATAACAATGCAAAGAGTAAGTATGATTTCTTCTATCCCAAAATAGATGCATAATAGTAATCATTGTAACAAATGCAAAAAATAAGAGCATAGTGCATGATATAGATCATGACACCGAAGGATAAGGAAAACACTAGAAATAAGAATTAAAAAAAGTAATTTGTCACATATGTGACCAAGCATGGAGCAAACATGTCAAATGTTGAAATCACAACAAGTACATAGATTGTAAAGAATGCACATTAAACACACATTAGATGTTGAAATCACACCAGACACATATAATACAAATAATGCACGTTAAACACATAGTAAAGATGTCAAATACATTGAAGATGCATCAAACACTAAGCATGCACATAAAACAAAGAAGACATGAAGAAAACATATCAAATGTTTTTAACACATAATTAGAACATAGAAAACAAGGTAAATATATAACCAAGTTCATAGGAAAACCTAAAACCATATATAAAAAGAAAACCCTAAGAAAGCCAAATCATCACAAATTCTCCCCTCAAAATATTTTTAAAATAAGAAAAATAAACATTTTTTTTAGGTTTCAAGCGATTGAAAACCATTTGAGAGAAAACCCAACAACCATGAGTTTCTTTTCTTCTTAAATTAGTATTTACAAATTTTTATCCAAATGATACTTGTAATTTATCATCTAATCATATCATAATTTTATTCCTTCACTCACATGTTTCTTTACTACATCTAATATAATTTCCATTTCGTGTTTCTATGCCTCCTCATGACCTATGTATTTTTATTAATATTATTGCACTATTTGTTATCTTCTTCATCAAACCAAGCCTCTATACTTTATGGGTATTATCCAACAGATGTCATCCTCATGAATCCCAAATTATTCATTCTTTCAAAGTAGTGTTAAATTACTCTTATGGCTATGTTCATTCATGGAGGAATGGAACTGATAATTCCACCATGTGGTAGGGCATAATCTATTATAATAACACAAACCATGTATTCTCTATTGACATATCCTTTTATGAATTTATAAGAGTGATATCTGACATCTTGTGCAACCTTAATTTTCTTAGAAACTTGACCATAAAGCGAGTAACAGGTAAAACCACTCTTCTTCCATCTCTAAGAAATATTTATCATCTTCAATATCTAATTATAACATGTAATAGATTGGGTGGGATAATTCACTCTTCCATTTTTCATCTCACCAGCCTTAATAAACTTATTCTTGATTAGAATGAACTCAATGGAAGCATACCTTCCTTTTTTATAAATCTTTCTTCTCTCATGTCTCTTGATCTCCATTACAGCGAATTTAGTGGAAGCATGTCAATCCATTTGTAGCCTATCTCACAACTAATTTCATAAGTACAATCCTCCTCATTCCTCTTAGTAAACTTGGGTTCCTCACTTTTGTGACATCATGCTTTAAGTAAATATCCTTGTGTAAATGTGAACCTATGGTCCAAATCCTCACACCAATATGTAGAGTTCTTATTTTTTGTACAACTTTCCCAATAATGAGCATCCTATGATAAACACTATAGTGCCTTGGTACATTTATTCACCGAGTCCCATGCTTACCACATTCACACTATGCACCCCTCATAGCTCCTAAAGTCCCAAAAAACATTATGAAACACCTGTATCTTTTTAATTATTGTGTAATTCATGTCATAGTGTTTAGAACTTATGTATCATTGCAAATCACCATGTTTCATTTGCAATTTCTATGATGCCACGTAACACCATGCATTATTCATAGCCTACCTTAATGGTGCACAATACCCCATAGTCCTCTTATGTCTTATCCATCTTGCATAATGTTTATTCGCATGCAAGTTATCAGTGTATATATGCTAGGACCGTTACACATCAACATTCACTTGTTGTCACTTCACTAACATGCTACACACCTGATGGAACACTCCACACTACCTCTATATCATAGTTTATCCACAACATGCCATATATTTGGTCTCAACTGTCACATGTTCAAAGATGGGATGCCTCATAACCATATATCAAATAATCATTTTTTAGTTTTAAATGCATTCTTTTATCTTATACATATGTATTGTAATATCTCAAATCATATTCATTTGGCACACTCTAGATAGGTAGCTTGCAATATGTGTATCTACCTACCATAGAGTCTATAGATCACACCATACCAGGTAGGAGTTTTCTTATATTTTATCCAAAATTAAAACACATATTTTTGTATTCTTTATGATAGTCTAAGAAATCAACAAGGATGTATTCCCTCACAGATATGAGAGTTTTCTCTCTTAACCTTATTATTTCATTCTACACAATTGTACTTCCCTATAATGCATTTTGAATAGAATTTGCATTTAGGCATATGAATATTCAACTTATCTTGAATTTATTTGGATATATTATTAGGTTAATATTTAATTGTCGATTCTACCATCCATTACTAATCTCCATGTGTGGCTTCATCCACCACATAATTGGACCTAGGCACCATCGTGTGAATCACCAATTTCTATGGGTAAAATTTATTCTCTCCACTATCTTTCCCTTTCTAACAACCAATTAAGTTAAATTATATTTGAATCTCAAGGGAGTATATATTATCTAAGGTAATTAAAAATTGGTACTAATGAGTTGACCAGTAACATTTTAGTTTCCTTAGACAATCTTTCTTTGCTTTGGATTCTGGATCTCTCTACTAATTACTTGTATGGAACTATTATGTCCTCATTTGATTATATTTCCTCCATAACTATTTATTTTCTCATTTAATTATTTGAATGAAATCATTTATTCTCCACCAGTTCCATCTTCTATAGGATAATTGTATGTCATGTTAAATTCCCATCAATCAATGTAAGAAAATTTATTTCACAACCTTCAAACATAATAAGTTTATCTATCTCTAATTGTGTAATAAATATTACCACAACATGAATTCCATCCTTCCAGTTATCAAAATTAGAATTAGTATAACACAAAATTGATAGCCAAATTCCAACTTAGATTTCAACATAATTCTCACTTGACACATTGACATGAATTAACAACAATATTTTTGGAAATAATTCCCTCTTCACTATAACATGACAATCCTCATTTTTAATATGTAAATATTTGAACAAATCATCTGCAAGGTAAGCTAATTACAAAAAATTCAACATGGATGTAACTTAAACAATTGATGATATTCTCAAGTTTTTGTTTCCATGTATTATCTTAAATTTTATTCTCATTGGCCTTTCCTTATATCTATTTTACAAAATTTACAGAAAAAATTTAATTGACTAATGAAATGCTTTTCTTGTTATTATAATATAACTTTTTAGAAAAGAATCTTGATACAACCATTGTTATAGGTCTCAGTTAATAGATATCTTCTACTGAGTATCCCAAAAGTGTATAAAAAATCCACATAATAATAAACAAATATTATTACTTTGAAAAGAGATATTACATATCATTAGACAAATATCCAATGATACAACCTTATAATGATCAAACACACAACCATAAACATACCCTGTAGGCTTAAAAGTATCAACCCAACACCACAATGTGGTTCCAACCAACTCAATTCTAGTATTGTTTGCAGTACTCCTTATAACTCCACTTAAACTCTTTCTCCAATTTAGAATCGAATGCCCTTCAAAATGAATAGGATGTGTTTATATAGATACACAATCCACCCATTTACATGAATTACTTTAAACAAGATACTAAGGCCATAAATGTTAAATTCTCATGACACATCCAAATGGATTATAATCATTAAAGGTATATAAGTAATGATGGTAATGCATCCCAAAATAATGCATCACATAATTCATGTACCATAACCCATCACGGTCCCCTTTACCTATTCCCCATGTCATCACAAGCCTCTCAAAGAAGTGAAAAATAAATATATTAGGAACCAAGGTCCCTAATTAAGTTGATTGAAGTTTTGCAATATGCTAAGTCCATATGCTCAATGTAGGTTACCACCATGTTTGTGTGGTGAGATGTAGTGAGAAACAACTTTACCAAGAGCCACTAAAAATATATCCATCCAATTATGATTGTAGAAAACAATAAAAATTTTAAGCGACTCAAATAATAGACCTAATGCTTAAAAATATACCATAAACTATCAGAATAGAAAAAACTCACTGCAATTTACTATTAACTAACTACTCATGATTTTAGTTGATGTAATATTATGCATGGACCTAGATGTTCTTGCATCATACACCTTGGGAAATAAAATGTGTGAGAATGATGCCCATAGACCTAGGTTGAGTGGGAAACCCACTCTTTTAACCTAATCCAAAGGTCATGACATACCTTTGATCTATGCATATGACTCTCACCTTATAGTTTACTTGGCTAAAGAACCAAATAAAAAATTGTCCTCCTGCACCTATACTTCTATTTATAATTATTTTGCCAAATTACACTCTAATTAGATTAACATCCTTTATCTATGATGTGTAATCCACTATTGTGATACTATAGATTAAAGTGATCATGTGTTTATGGTTCACACTCTCATTTACCTTCCTTATGTGGTATTATTCTATGTCTTCACACACTCTATCCCCTAACATTCTCTCTTCTATTACACACAAAAAAATGAATTTGGTACACATCCTCTCTAGTCTTCATCTTCAGTGGATTTAGGACATCGGATTATTCATCCTTCCTTACTTGCATTGTATTTTATCTCCCATCATATAATATCTCATGGTCATATTTCCATGGCATGTCCTCCAAAACATGATATGCATCCATATCTAGAGCATCACACAAAACCTTGTTTGTGTAGCTACCAATCTTCATCTCCACTTCACATTTTCCTTCACAACATTATCTTGACCCTATATCAACCACAACACTTTGTATAGTCTTGAATGCATCTTTTTTACCAATTATAACTTATTCACCATTTATAAATATACGAAATTATATGTGCCTCCACTATCTACCATAATTATGCAGCATTTGTCTCTTATTCTATGTTTTATCTAGAAAAAATGTCTCCATTACCTCACATCTTCATTCTTTCCTACAACCTTCAATACTCTTCATACTGCTAGTAAAATTTATCCTTCATTTTAAAGTTATTCGACATAATGTTCCATATTATATCATTCCATTTTTAATACTTTTACACCACCACTTCTTATTTTTCCATCATCAAGTGCATGAGGGTGATCAAATGTGTGGTGTCCTACCTTCCCACATTTGAAGCATGCTCCTCTAAATTTTCCACCTTGACCTCTTCCTTTTCCACCTCTTGTAGAATAAGATCTTCCACTCTCTTGTGAAGCTCACCCATTTATTATGTCTTCATCACTCTTCTATGCCATTTTTTATTTGTTACCTCTGACATTTGATTTTACACTCACAATAATTTTTCTATATGAAAACTTCTGTTATACTCTTAGCATTACTGATACGCTTCCTCCATTGTTTTCAATCTAACTATGTTGATCTCATCATGGATGACCCATCATAGTCCATTAATGTATTGAGATACCTTATATTGGTCTATCTTACTATGACCAGCTTATATAGTGATCTTGTAAGATTTATTTGTATACTCTTTGACACTTAGATCATTTTCTTGCATATTCTGCAACTTTTACAATATATACAACTAATAGTTTCTAGGTAAAAACATGGATTTTAATTTTACAACCATCCTTTTTCAATGGGTGATTTTGTCTTTAAACTTGTGATTCTACTCAATATGTAGCTCCTTCCATGACATAGCTACATGGCCTTTCAAATTTGTCCATGTGACATTTTTATTACACTCATATGCTACTTCATCAAATTTGAAGTATTCTTCCATCTCTGTAAGTCAATCTATTATCTCGTTGAGATTCAATGTTTCAGGAAAACATGAAACCATCATTCATGTTCCTCTATAAATATTAAATATGGCTTTGATAATCCTCTATTATTCTTCATCCATCACTAATGTGTTGAATCTTCTTCTCCATCCTCATTTTATGATTCAATCTTTACATCTCTCAAATCATCACTAGGGATGAACCCTCTTCTTCTACCTTCCTCTATTACAACTAACCTTGTTTGCATAATTCATAACATTTATGTGATCTCATCTAGTCTTCTACTCAAATTCACAACTATTGTGCCCACTTTCCCTACTCTTCTTGATGGCATCATGACTTTCCACAACCCTCAAATCTATTGTTGTGGAAATCAAAATCCTTGCAAACATATTTGGTGCACTTCTATGTTATCTACCCACATTTTCAAAGAATTAAGAACACTAACCTTAATCTCTCAATCTTATATTTTATTTCCTTACTCTAATACCAAATGATGTAGTCGCAGTTAGAGGTCTTAGTTAACATATGTATTCTATCGTGTAACCCATAAATGTATAACATAAATTCACTCAATAATAATAAAAAATTATTACTTCAAATAAAGATTACAAAACATTAGACCAATCACCAACAATGTAACCTTACAATGAACAAAAATGTAACCATAAACACATGTCGTAAGCTTATCGGTATCATCTCAATGCTGCAATGTGGTTCCAAATGACTCAAATCCACTAGTCCTCCTCAAATCTACATAAAAAACTATTTTCAATGCTCCTTGCAACCACACTTAGAATCTTTCTCAATATATAATCAAATTCCCTTTCAAATGAAGATGATTTGTTTATTTAGATACACAATTTAGCTACTTGCATTAATTAGTTTCAATAACTCACTAAGGCCAAACATATTAAATGCTCATGAAACATTAAGATGCTCCAAAATCATTAAATTTACACATATCTTGATGGTAATATATCCAAAAAATGCAAATCACAATTCATGTACCATAACACATCATAAACATTTCATCATAATTCTCTCAAAGAAATGGAAAGGAATATATTAATAACCATGACTTATAATTGAATTTGTTGAACATGAGCAACAAACTTAAGCTATATGCTCAATTTTGATTACCACAAAGTCATGAGATGCAGTGAGAAACAACTACACCAATAACCACTAAAATTAGATCCATAAAAATATGATTGTAGAAAATAACTAGAACTTATAATGACTCAAATAAGAAACATGATGCTAACAAATATACTATAGATTATTAGAACAACAAAACACATTACCATAATTTATTATCAACTAACTACTCAAGTTTTATGTTTGTGTAATATTATGCATGGACCTTAATGCTCCTACATCACCATTTTTTTGATAGGATGGTTTCATTCTCTACTTCCTTATTGAAGATATGTTAATGTTTGGTGACCTCAATTTGAATATATTATATTTTAATTATTTGTGTTATATATAGAATATTACTAAGAATACAAATTTATATGATGTACTCATTTCAATGAAAATCTTATTAGTCTTGGTCATTGATCATAAAAAAAATTTAGGCATAGTTTTTATAAGGCCTTCCCTACAGTGAAAATATTTTATACTTCAACAAAGATTTATTTTTTATTTTAGCCATGTTTTCTAAGCATGTTTAATAAATGGTATTTCATATAAATAAGAATATTTTTGAGCCACTTCATGTACCAAAATTTTTGGTAATCTAGAAGCAACTGTTGAGGTGGCAATAATGTTTAAAATGACAATATTTTCTCTTTAAAAAGTGCAAAATATTTTTCTTCATTCAAAAATCTAAGATCTCTCTAATTTTTTGACTTCTTAATATTTTACATTCATGGGTTCCCATAACTCGTTAGTTTGTCATTCTTTTCAATACATTTCCTCAAAATTGCAACTAATGATTACAATTTATTATTAGATAAAATATAAATATGGGATGTTTCATTCAATGAGCTCTTGAGATTAGGAGGGAGCATATCTCCAAAACCATCCTTAATCAATTGGTTTTTGAAATTCATTATATAATGGCTTGGAGGATATGAAAGTTAAAATGGTTAACCTAGTCAAAGGTGATAATAATGTTGGGGTTGCAAGTGAACTAATGGGAACGGGGTTATATGTACTGATGTTGAGGTTGATTATATTTTTAATTCCACTCCATCTTATCTTGGTTGGTTCTTGTTCTAATCCTATTTTTTATTTTCTGAAAGGCAAAATACCCTCTTATCTAGATAAATGGCATGACTTTGTTTAGCCATCAATTTAGATAAGGATCTTATTTATGATAGACAGGTTTAAGAATACATAAATGAATACACATAAGGATGATAAACAAATATATAGAAGGCCAATTAATTATAAAACTCAAATAGAACATATAATAAATTATTATGTTGAGATATGCTAAAAATGTAAATTATAATTATGCTAGATATTTTAAAGACAAAGACATAAGATACTTAGTTGGTTTTGATGCTAATATAGATTTGGATCTAGAATAAGTAGGATGCAAACTGGAAGAATATTATGGAAAAACCTCCAAATTTTAGATTAAGTGCCTCTATAGCCATAGATACTTGCATTAGCCTAGGATAGTTGCATCCCCACTCGTGTTTGGATGAGACATAGGTGTCTAGTATAGAATACCTACTAAAAATAGATGTGATCACCTGTATGCTTATGGGTTCATCATCACCTTCACTGGTACATTGAGATATGGGTAAATAATTATACACAAACTTTTGAATAAAAATTGTGTAAAAATTTTTAGGATTGCATTTTCTAATCCATGATCCATAAAAAACACATATATATATTTTTAAAAAAACTATATTTTAAACGAGGCTAACTCTTGATGAGTGATAGCTTAAAGGATCCAAGATGATTATCTATAAGGTTGGAAAAAATGAAGAGTGATGCCTAGCATATTAGCTTGGTGTTATTAGAGTTGAGGTTATTTTATTCATATTCTTTCACATAATGATAGAATTCATGATATTATCTATCAAATAACATCAATTCAATGTGTTTGCAGATGCTTGACTTATAGATGGCTTCACAGTACTCTACATCTTACTCAAAGCTCTGTCGGTCACATAATCTCTAACTAGGTGCATTCTTCCCCTATAAAGAAAGGGTGAAGTACTATTGATTCCCTGATACCAAATTCTCCTTCTCCATGTCCATCAGAATCAACAATAGTGATGCGTATTATAAGATGATGCACAATATTTCCTCCATAGCTCTCCTCAACCAAAGGATGTTTTGAAAGTCTTACCGATAGTAGCATTTTTTCTCGATGTTGGTAGGCAGGGTTGAGAGCTTATATATAGAAAGTGAGTTTCTCACCAACTTTGATAGATTCATATCTCTTGAATACATGAGAGCTTTTATAAAGTTAGTGGCAATGATATTTAGATCATGAAATCCGTTCAAGTAGGTGTCTTCATTTGTCTATGATGTGCTCAGCCAAAACTACCTTTGGATCTTTGCACATGATCATGTTCACCATAAGTGTTCAATCAAGTTGTTAATACTAATCACATTATTATACATATGGACACAAACAATAGTAAGAAATCCATTATATAAACTCACCTTTGATTTTTGATGTATGCAATGCTTAACCAACACACACATCATGGTTGAAGTGAACCAACATGCATTCCATTTCATTTTGAAATTTGGATCAATGCATATATTGTTTGAGCAGGATTTATTTGAGGGAGATATCTAAAATTTAAATAACTGGTTGGGCAAGGTATAATCTAAATCATGCCACATCATCACTTTAATGATCCACAAAATAATCATGCCACATCATCAAAGCATTTAATGGGGAAAGGTGATGGCACACAATCATGTGATGATTTCATTTCCAACTAAAGTTGACAGGTAGAGGTTGAGCTAACACATGGTTAGTAGAGGTGGTTCAGAATAGTCAAGTTAAATGTAGCTATAGTCTTGACTTTATCAAAGTTTGGTGGGACCATATCCATGCCAACACGTACATGATTTTGTGCATGACGGTTAAGTTCAACACATGCAACTATATTTTTAACCATCTATTTTGCCATGCTTACTTCGATCCTATGTTCATCTTTCCACGTAGCCCACTATTAAATTCATTCCATCTAGACTTTTCAAAATAGTCATTATGAGTGCTCTACTAGGGTTTCATCATCAAATCCCACCTAAGTTTTTTTGAAGGAGTGCTCTGCTAAGGTTTCAGTATAGCTCTATTACTATGCTTACCTTGCCTTGCCCAAGTGTCATACTTTTGATCCCTTAGGATCTAAGTAGAATAGTCTACATTAAATATTGAGGTGACCTAGCCTTTTTGCCATTTGGGTGGTGGCCTTTATTTCTAGCCTCATACTCACCCTTTGCATCTTATGATGCAGGAACAGCTAGATGATTTAGCCATGACACCCAAATAAGCAAGGAAATTCATCTTGAAAGTTTATGATGAGGTAACAAAACCCTCCCTCCTATTTCCTCTTTGGATGTTATTATAGTTGCCCCTGAATTTGATAAGGCATGCAACCTTCTTGCTTCATGTTGTCTAATTACTTATTTTATGGGTAGAGTCCCCCTTGAGAGCCTGCTCAAACAGTGGCTTCATAACCATTAAGCTAGTGTTAAAATAGAGGGTATTCAAAATCTTACACGAGGCTTTTTCCTTTTTTTCTTTAGTGATCCTGAACATTGTAAGAGAATTCTAATCCATGGCCCATGGTTCATTAGAACCTCTCTGGTTGTCTTCTCACAATAGGTGACTGATTTTCAAGTCTCTGAACAAGCTAAGCTCAAAGTGTCAGTATGGGTGGAATTTCTAGGTCTCCCCCTTCCCCTTTGGGGTTTCATTAACTAGATAGCCCTTATGTATGGCAAGGCTATCTGTCATGAACAACCCAAGTTTTTCTCAGCATGACCACAAAATATAATTTGTATGGAGGTTAACCTAGCAAAGGACCTCAAGAAATCCATTAAGATTCAAATAGGGATTTACATATTTAGCTAGAAGGTTTATTAAATTAAATTACCCAATACCTGCTTCTAGTGTTAGTCCCCTAACTATATGATTTGAGAGTGTCCTTTATGGTCCCTCCTTCAAAGTTATTTGATAAATCACCTTCGGCTCAACCAGTCCCCCAACCCAAGTCTTTGGCTGATGAATGGATGGTGGTCAACAACAAAAAGGCTAATAATAATAGTAGGAATATTACCAAGACACAAATGACTATTTACCAAATAGTGAGTATTTCAAACCACTCAGTTGTGCATTCAACCACTACCCCGTAGCCCACCAACCCCTCTTCTTCTGAGTAACCCCCAACAATGATTGATGAAAAACAAATTTATCTTGTCATCAGAACCCCTTAGGATGTGAGTTCTCTTCTTCCTTTGTATAAGGGAGATACCCCAAGCAACCACTTTTTATTTTCCTATCATTCCTCCATTAAAAACCCTACAAATTCTATCGCTTGATGAGAATGAGACCATTGTGGTCAAAAGGGAAGCTTTGATTGTGAGATCTTGTAGTCCTTCACCTAATGGTTGAGAGGATTACACTTAGGGCAAGCATCATACCTTCTCTATAGGGGATGTATCCCACACTTCACAATATTTTATGAACCACTTTGGACCCTTAGCCGATGGAGGTGATGACATGTATCTTGATGACTGTTAAATGATTATCTACTCCTAGAATGTACATGGACTTACTGAACCTACTAGGAGTTATCTAGTATCAGAAAATTATCAACATTTTGAGAAGATGAATGTGTTTTGCCTATAAGAGGTCAAATTTTGTGGTTTTTTATTGTTTTTTTCTCTTCGTACCATCTGGCCCATAGATATGCCTTTTTCCACCTCCCATCAGGTAGGTAGAGGTGGTGTAGCCACCCTTCTCTTTATATAATTAAGCTCACATGCCATTTATTAGGGAATTTAACCCTCATAAAGGGTGATCTAGATCCTTTTTGACCTTGATAACCACATTGTGGGGCTAGCCAATATCTACGCCTCTAATGATGTTATTGAAAAATTGAGGCTTTGATGGTGGCTTTTTGAATTCTTGTCCAATGCTTATTGGGTATTCTATGGTGATTTTAATATGGTGGAATCCCTAGAGGATAAGGCTGGTCGCTCTCCCATGTATTGGTGTGGAAGTGAGAGAGAAGCCTGGTTTTACATGAGGAATGAGCTTGGTCTGTATGATCCTAACCATGGTTGGAATTCATTGAACCATACCTGGTTCACTTGGTCTAATTTATGGCAAGGAGATGACTGAGTGATAATTAGATTGAATTGAGTTCTTGTGATAGACAATAATGTTTTCCACATCCCTAGTAGAGTAGGCCTGTCGGTAGCAATTTGTGAGATCATGATTTTATCAGACCACCAACCTATTTATTTCTAGGTGGCTGGGAATCATAAGCCTAATAAACCATATTATTCTCAATTATATCTTAACAAGGCACATCTATCTCACTAAAAAATGAGAAAATATATTCTTAGAATATAGAATTTAGCTACTCAGCCTCTTGGTAAAGTAGGATGGATTGAGTGGTGGGAGGATGTTATTACTCACACCAACACTTCCCTCAAATAGTTTGGGAATCAAGCCACCTTATTCTACAAATGAGAGCATGAAGATTCATACTAGGAGTATGTGCTAGCCTCTAGGGAGCTAGACAATAACCCTTTCAGTATTAGTCTTCAAGTTAAAACTGCCATGTGGAAACACAAGCTTAAGCTCAAGGATAATTACCAATCAAGGGGGTGAAAATTAGATCTAAAATCCAATGGCTGAAGGTTGGTGACAAAGTTTATAAAGATTTTTTCACATTTTTACATGCTAAAAAAACCTTAGATAAGATTAAAACATAAAAGCAGGGTCTAAAACTCTTACCAGACTCCCTAACGTCTTAGAAGCTTTTTTTTAACATTATAAGAATGTGTTTATAGTGCAGCCCAATTCTCCTACTAGGGATGATGCCTTGATCAAGTGTTTACTGGCCATGCTATGCAAACTCTCTAAGGCTTAGCATGTGGCTTGTGACCACCTTCTTGACATCAATGATCTTAAGGAAGTTGCCTTCTCCATGGCTTCTGATAAAGCCCCAAGAGTAGATGGTTTCCCATGTGAGTTATACCAAAGCTTTTGAGATATTGTTGGCCCAAATATACACAAAGTCTATCTTTAAGCCATCAAGAGGGGGTCATTTGGGCCCACCATCAATAAAGGAAATATTAAATTTATCCCCAAAGAAGGAGATCCTAATCTTATCACCAACTGGAGGCTGATCACCTTGTTGAATGTCTCCTACAAGATCATTACCAAAGTGCTTTCTCTCAAGCTAAGACATCTTCTTCCCCTAATCATTATAAATGAGTAGACAACGTTCATAAAGAACCACTTCATCCTAGATAACATCATTGCAGTTTGGGAAGGCATGGAATAGGCCCAGACCTCCAACTAGAAAGCTTTATTCAACAAGATTGATTTTGAGAAAGCATATGAAAAAATTGAGTGGCATTTTATTATTGCTATGCTCTAGGCTATTGGATTTGGCCCCCAATTTGTTCAGGCAATTAGAATGTTATTCAAAGATGTCAGAGCTTGCCTCACCATTAATGAGACTCATTCCCAATGGTTTGAGCTTCAATGCTCTATTAAATAGGGGTGCCTACTTGCTCTAGCTCTTTATGTTATTGTGGCAAAAAAAATTAACTATCTTTTAGCAGACTTTACCTCCAAGAATTTAATCAAAGGGATCACCTTGCCTAATACCTCGTATTAGTTGGTTAATACGCATTTTATGGCTGATTCTTTTTTTATGCTTCTAGAGGAAGAAGCCTCGGTACATAATGGTTTGCTTTGCTTGAACACCTTCTACCTAGCTTCAGGTTCCTCCATTCAATAGAGGAAGACCAGATGCTACAAATAATCCATATCCCCTGACTGAGTTGGCTTGCTGATTACTGTTGGAGTTGGATTGCCTATGGTGAGAAATTCAATTTTTTTGGCATTCCCTTTGCCTTTCAGTCTTCCCTGATTAAGATTTGGACTTATGTCATTCAAAGGGTAGAAAATAAGATTGACTAATGGGTTACTAAACCATTATCCATGACGGGAAAGTTCCAAATCTATTATAAGGTCCTGTCAGCTACCCATGTTTATTATTCTATGTGTTGGGATCCATTTAAAGTAGCCTATGGTAGATTGGAGAATCTTCTTCGATATTTCTTATTGGCCAATGCTGATAGGAAAAATAGTTTTTAGTGAGTGGCTTAGGATTTGTGTTGTAGACATAGAGAAGTTGGGGGCCTTAGTCTCATTGATGTTATGATTCAAGGGTTTACTCTCATTTCCAAGTGGGTTATTCATTATCTCAAATGGAACAAGGTCTGTAAAATCCTTGTTAGGCATTGTATTACCTAGGGGGTTCCTCTTGGGAGATAAGCTTGGAAAGGGCTAAAATTCTAGACCATTCTTCTTACACTAGTCAATGTGAAAATTCAGGGCACTTTTGTTGTTAAAAGCACTTGGAAAGCTTGGGAGCTACTCAAACCCTCATTGATTTGGAAAGGGGAGGAATTCAAGCTAGGGATTTTTATCAATTCAAAATCCCTTTGGTGGTTTTCTTTGAATAATTTTCATAATGTCCCTTTTGCACAAGTTCTTTAGATTAAGAGCCTTTGGCTCTTCAAGTGAGGGATCAAAACCATTGGGGACTTGTTTTTTCATCTAACCAGGGATTGGATTCCCTAGGACTAGCCTATAAGGAAAATCAATTTGCTCAATAGTGATACTGAAACCATTCAATAAATTCAGGAAGCCATTCTAGACTCTTTAATTCATAAAATTAGCATTTCCACCAAAGCTCCATGGTGGAGCGACTAGAGTTGGCCTATGGCCACCCCTTTCAAAAAATACACTCTTAGCTTAGGGTATCAAATACTAAATCCTAAAGTACTTCCCTTAGAAAAATTGAACAAGGTCTAGAATATCAAGTCTCACCATACTGTGTGTGCTAGAATATTTGCCAAGCTATGGGGCATGCCTATTGAGCCTGAAAAAGCTTATTTTCTTTAGTGTTTATTTACCAAGGCTCCCACTGGGAGAGAGGCTCAAGCATCTTAGGGTTTCCAATCCCTTGTGCCCAGCCTGTAATCAACTAGAGTCAATTAAGCATGTGTTCTAGTTTTACCCTTATTGCTAGTCTACTTAGAAGTAGATTCATTCTTTGTTCCAAACCCTTTCACCCTGAACCTTTCAATTAGAAAATTTATCTCTTGGGGGATTTAGCCCTTTTTCCTAAAAAATATTTTTTTTTTTGGCATATTCTTTTTGCTGATATTCTTTTATGTATATGAAAATACATAAATAATGATATCTTTAACAAGTAGCATTTAAATAGAAATTTCTCTATTGCTAATAGAGTTATTGTTATCTCAAATTTATCTCTTTAGCTCCTTGACTAGACTGATAAAGTCCAGAAGGAGTTGTCCCATCTTCATTCATTGATGAAGTATTGGGCGGGTGCCCCTTGCACTGTTAGTCAGGTGCCTCCCTCACCTTCTTCTTGTCATGGTTTGGCTTTGATGTCTGGTTATGGCTAGAGGATATGGTGTTCCATAGGATTTAGAGTGTGCTCTTTATCCTCGTATGGTCTTAGAAGGTCTTTATCAAGGATAAGCTCATAGTATGGTGCTAGATTGAACATTCATCATCATTAGGATAGCTGGGGACCTCATACTCAGCCATAAATAGGTGGTTGGGGTGATACCGATCCTACTAGAGACCAACACAATGGATGGGATGCTTCACTTCCTCCACCAGACAAATTTTCAAGGTTGGCTTTAGCAATTTCCCCACGGAGGTTTGTTAAATATGTCAAGAATGATACTAAAGATAATATTGGTGGCTGGGAGCCCTTTATGACTCTAAGGATCCACCTGATAATGTGGAGTGGGGAGGAAAACATGATAGCCCACCACCTTACCTTATCCCACCTCTATGTTCATGGTGGTGGCTTAATTATGTCTTTTCTTTGCCCTTTTTTAGTTGATAATATTTATTAGCTTTGTTCATACTTTTTTTGTGGTTGTTAGGCATGGTCTAGTATATGGGTGTGACCTCTCCACCCTTTTTTTTAATGATTATCTATACTTTTTAATGGTTTAATATAAATACTTTTCAATAAAAAAATTCATTCTATCTAAATCATTATTCTCTGTCACATTACTCCTAGTCAGTATCCCTCGCACATTGTTTATTAATTATTTGTGAGTTGATATTCATAAATTTCAATGTAATACAAATTATGATGTGTTTGAAATAATAAAATTATTCATATTAAACTAAAATTATTTTTAGAGAATTGTTCATTAAAAAATTAACACTTCTCAAACCTCATTGTTTAATGGATGTAACATCAAACATTATAAAATATTTTTTGATAATATTTAAGACCATTTTCTTGAATCCTTCAATATTTCCCTCATGATTTTGTGCTCTATATTGTAGCCTTTGTTTAGGGTTGTACTAGACCATGTTGGCTTCCATAAGCCTTATCTCTTCTTCTCATTCTAGCTCTTTTTTATTTGGGTACTTAATAACACTTCTTATGGGTAGTTTTTGATTTCAACATGGCATGTTATTTTATGGTAATATTTATATGGGATGTTTATAGTTTGTAGTGTGTTGTCATGCCTATGATATGGTTGATATCCACATGTTTATCACTTACTAAATGTTTCTTTTCAATGATATATCATAAATTATTATCATACTCATCAAAACATGAGAAGATTATACATGACACAAATGTTTTATGTGCTAATATTCTTATGATTGATGGACTTCCTTTGGCACCTTCCATTGACATATCTTATGTTAATTTAGACATTTTTTATTATATGATGATAACTCATGGTTAACCACATTATGACAAAAAAAACTAAATCTAAAAACATAATAGACTCTCCCATTCCCCTTAATCTTCCTAAAGCTCCAAGTTTTAGAGCGTAATCTACTAGAAACTACAATATTGGTGACCATCTCAAGAATAATCAAATTATATTACAAGGTCCAATGTTTAAATATATATATACTTTAAAATGCCCTAGAAGAAACTTATTTTCCAAGTAACACTAAACCTTTTCACTTTGTTTCTATTGTTAGATATATGATGGATAGTGTGAATCTTATTACTTTGAAACATGACAAATTTACTCCAAAGGCCATTGTGGATTAATATTTACCCTTTCACATTCAAGTTCAAATAAACAACTTAAGAATCAAGACTAGAGAATTGGTCGATAATTTTCCTAGACTAAACATTTGTATTGAGTCATTTATTATTACACTTGGAATTAGATGATGCACCCTTGCAAGTTATAACATGGCAATTAAAAGATTTAAAATTTAATAAAGAAAGACACTTGAAGAAATAACATTGAATATATCTCTTAGACCTTAAACCATAGTAATTGAAATTAGGTAATATCTATTTATGTGAAATATAACTTCCTATTTGAGAGACCATAGATTATTTATATGGGAGCCTTTCCCTTCATGTTACATAGATAATTGAAGTTTAAACATGAAGGAATCATATATATGTGCCTTAAAAACATGTTCCATTTAGATATTTTAAAAGTGATTGAACGTCAAAATGTTAGTATGCTTCATTTAAATCAAACTTGACAATTTATAGTGGAACTTAAAAAAGTTATTCCAATAAAAAAAATTGAAAAAGTTTTAATTTTTAAATATTATTAATACTTTAGAAGATAATAAAGAATATGATTATAAATTTGACAATATATATAAACAAATATTTAAGAAAAAATTACATTATTTAGATTTAGAGAATATAAAAATGATATGAGCACATTTGACATTGAAAAAGTCTATCTTACCTTGATAGACCCATTCAATTATAAATAATTATTAAAACACCATCTAAATATGATAAAGGTAAATACATTATAATATATTCTTATTATAACACACATAAGCCATGAAAATATATTAATCATATTAAAATCGTTTTGAAAAAATATGAATTTGGACTTAAGTATATACAAAATATGTGATATGGTGGTAAAGGACTTTAAAAAAATGATAAAATTATCACATAACCTCTTATTCCAATTTATGATTCAAATACACAAGAAATCAAATATAACATTGAAAAAAGACACATAAAAATTACATGTGTAAAAATATGAATAATCAAGCAAATGTTAAACCTTTTGATAAGAATGATAGATGTTTAGATGCTCATATTGTTGTTACATTAATAAGATGATACAACCCATTGACTCCCACTTTAATAATTATAAAATGATTCATTTTAAAAAAATTAAAAGAATAATGTATGTTTCATAAGAAGATGTGCATAACGCATTGTATGGTTATTCCTTCATTTACTATTATTTATCATATTGTATATTTATTAACTTACGTAAAAAAATCAATAATTTTTTAGGATATTTTGATATAAAAAAATTAATATATTGTCTGCTTACATGTTTTGACGTTCAAGTCATACATATATATAGTGTGTGTTCCAATTTTTGGTATAAAGAGATTACATACTGTATTAATAACATATAGAAAACAAAATAAGCTAAGAAATCAAATGAAATCTTATTATAAACTAACTTAACCTATGAAAGAGTTAAAAATGAAAAAAAAAAAACTAAATTATACCTTAGCATAAAATGAAGATTCCTCCATTATGATTTGGATTTGATTTGCTCTAAAAAATGTGGTTGCTCACTCTTCCAACACAAGCTGAAAATGGACAATGTCATAGTATGCAATCTCTTACAATCTCGGCATCATAAACCTGTAATGAATAAGATTGGAGATATAATGGCAGAATAACTTTGGGATGAAGAAGCTTGACTAAATTAGAGGAAGAACCTCTAATTTATAGAGTTTGGAAATGGATGAGAACCATCCATCTTGAGATAAAGATCAAGGGATGGGAATAAAAGGTAGTTTTTTAATTCATAATGAGAATCTTGAATTAAAAATTGGAGTGGAGAACATGCGGGACTCACAAATGAATATAAAATTCATTTGAGAGAAAGATATGATATAAAATTAGTAAGTGGATGTGAGGTGGATTATTAAATTGGAGAAAACCAGATAATGAAAGATAATAAGAATAAAGGTAGATGATTAAATTAGGTCATGGAGGACAATGAAAATAAAAGTAGATTATTAAATTAGATCATGGAAGATAATGAGAATAAAGGTGGATTATTAAATTAGAATGGTGGAGGACAGGAAGAGCCTTTGGACATGTGAGGATAATTTTAATTTTTTAGGTTTATGAAAATTATGAATTTCAAAATCCATGGAATTTTTAATTAGAGAAAATATTAGTTAACTAATTTTTAGATTAACTTAGGGATAATAAAGTAGTGAATAGTGAATAGTGAAAATGAATAGGTAAAATAAAGGATGATTAGAGATGATTAGGTATTTAGTGTAAAGAAAGTTAAAATCAACACAAAGTGTTCAATTTTAAGTGTCTACATTTTGTCCCTTTTTAAAAAATCATTACGAGACATTGTCGAAGTAATGACTTTTCAAAGAATGAAAAATCAATGAAAAAGGTGAGAGAAAATAAAATAAATTAGATGAAGAAATAATAGATGTTATGATTTCATCATTTCTAACTGATAAGTGAGCGAGTTTGGAATAAGATAATGATTGGAATGGAAAATAAGGGACCCATGATGATGCCCCCTTGAGTGTTTGTGCCTTAAAGTGGAGGAACACTAAAAATAAGGTAAGAGAAAAAAAATGAAGTGGTGATAATGAACGCCAATAAGAAAGTGAAGCACTAAAAATCAATGTCATATTTGAAAGATTAAAGTTAGTGTAATATGATTTGCCCCTAGCAAAAAATATAGAATAGATAGGAAAATGAGTATTTATTTCTCAAAAGATTCACACTTTGATGGTGCTCAGGACTCAGGGGTCACATGAGCAGGGGTGGAAATGACATATCTCGATAATTTGTGGGCTTTAAAACAAAAAATATAATTTTTTCATTTGGAGAGGAAGATTTTACAGAATCAATAGTTGCAAGTAGTTGATTAAGATTGATATCATTTCAATTAATTAGGCCTTAAATTTGTGGAGGAAAATTGTTTCCAAATATGAAAAGGATAGGCTGGAGGGAGAAAATATTGGAATGGGAGGGGACATGTTATAGAGAGATGTTGAACTAGAAAGTGTAATCAAATGGGGATTGCATGGATGGTTAGATAGTTGCCTTATGTTTTTTTGTGCCTTGATTTGAGATTCCAACATAAATATCTGAGTAAGAGTACCTAAGTTTTAACTTAGCATAAAATAATAATCACCAATGATATGAAATAGCCATGATGAATATATGTGTTTGATGCATAAGGACCGAAAAGATTATAATTTGGACAAAATAGAGTGCATCATGATATGGAAAAATCATAATCACACTATAGTGTAATACACAAAAGAATCTTGACTCAAAACATGATAAGAAGAGAGAAAAAAAAAGTGGAAAGAAGATGAACACAATCATAAAGAAGAAATAAAATTATATACAAACACAAGTGATGAGTGTAAGATAAAATAATCAAATCATAAGGCATATGACAAGAATATCAAGAGTAAACAATATTAATGAATACAAGTTCATCAAAATCATAACAAAACATAGGTGAAAACAAAAAAGGAAGCAAATGATAGGACTAACTGCCTAGTCTAGGGTTGAGACTTGTTGTATCCAAAGTCATTGAATGATAGATGAGGACACTTAGAGATAACCATGTGATTTTAGATATAAATGAGAACAAGTCAAATCATAGTGTGGAGATGATGGAGAAAGTGGTCAAACTAACCCCAAGGGCCCTATGCCCCTGAGTGTTGCCTACATAGTCTAAACGCTCTTACCATTGAAAATGGTGTGAAAGCCATAATAATAGGGATAGATTTCAAGCTATATGTAGTTCTCCCAAAAAGGGGGGAAGAAATATGAATGAGGGAAGGATAAAAAAATAGATAGAGGAGAGTTAGATGGAAACGTACCTGTAAAATGGCAAGAACATGGATAATAGTACCCAAAAAATGATGAAAATATGATGGAAAGAGAAGGAAAAAAGATGAGTGTTCACCTAGTTAGTGATGAGATAATCACAATGTTCACATCATCTAAAGTAAAAGAGAGATAGTAGACGAGTAGACACTTATAATGACGCATATAGTCATAGTGTCCATGTCATCTAAGATAAGAGAGGAATAATATATGAGTGGGCACTTATAATGATGTATATAGTCACAGTGTCTATGTCATCTAAGGTAAGAGAGGGTTAATAGATAAGTGGGTACTTATAGTGACATATACAATCATAATGTCCATGTCATCTAGGGTAAGAAAGGGATAATAGACAAGTGGACACTTATAGTGATTTATAAAATCATTGTGTCCACATAATCTAAGGGAAAAATAGAACACATTAGGAAAATGAGTGCAATAGTATTGGAAGGGGAGACAAGACTACCCTAGAGATTGTATGAATGTAGAGAAGAAGCATTAGAATGTGGATATCAAGACAAAGGTAACTTGGAGAAAGCAACCTTGGGATGAGGTTGGGAAAATGGTCTTAGAATGGGAAAAGGGTTGGAAAATGGTTGCAAGATGAAGGAAATAGTTGGAGAGGGACAAGGTACAAAAAGAAGACCCATGCATAACATACAAATACATTGAAGGAAGAAATAGATGTAATTTAAGTAGTGAAATTAACAAGATTTCATGCATTAAATCAATAAAGTGGAAGACATGAGGAATCAGACATGGATATGCATGTAGAAACAATATAAACTGGTGATCACACTCTAATGAGTGAGGAGCTAGAGTTCCAATGGGAAAATATGAGGGAGAGATAAAAATGGATGATGTGAAGGTGAAAAAGCAAATGTATGAAGTAGGAGTGATAAGACAATGAGGTCACATATAAATATGAAGTTGGATAAGGATGGAAGATTCTAGACATGGATAAGGAGAGAAAAAATATCATGAAACACAAGGAATGTCATCAAGGAGAACAAGAAAAATGAAATGAAATGAAGAAATGAGAAGAAAAATAAATGGTAGAAGATGGGGGTGTGAGGAATGTAATAAAAAATAATAGATTAGAGAATTGAAAAAGAATGTGAGAGAAGGTTATCAAACATGAAGGGGAAGGGGAGGATTATAAATATGACAAGCCATGGAAGAATTGAAAATAGGTCCAAAAAAGACCAAGGAGAAAACAATTTGATGATAAAAATGAAAAACAAGAAAACAAATGAAAGAAAGGGAAACATGAGAAAAAAGGAGTGGAATAAGGAAATAAAAGGATGACAAGAGAGTGAAGAAGTAGGTGGTATCATGACCAAGTAAGCATGAATAGGAGAAATGATGATAGGTAAGGAGAGGAACAACAAAGCAAATTAGATGGTGGTGTTGGAGATAAGAATGGGATGGAAGATGAGAAAGGAGTTGAGAAAAATAAGGGAAATAAAAGGATGGATGGAAAATAAGGTAAAGAGATAGGGTAGGTTTTAATCAAATTATTAGAAGAGATTGACAAACTGAATGGGTGATTAGAATAAATTGACAAGTTGAAAAGTGGTGAGGTGGTAAAGAATAGGAGAGAGAAAATGGAAAATGGATGATAGGAAAGGGAATAAGAAAAGTAATATAGAAACACAATAAAAAAGAATGAGATGAAAATAAGAGATGAAGATAAAGGATGATAAGAAAAAAAAAGGAAGGATGAAGTAAGGAAGTTGGTAAGGATATAAAGCACAAACACTCACACAGATGCAAAAGATAAGTGTGTACAAAGATGAAAAGAGAAAAAAGGAAATGTAAAGTGAAAAAAGATGGAACAGATAAGAAGAAAAGGGCAATTATGGAAGGCTTCTCAAAATATAAAGACCCAATTGGAAGCTAGTTGTGGAGGAAAAAAATTAGATGAAAAGGATGAAAGGATCAAAATAAACCAAACAAGAAGAATGGAAAATTGGAAAGGTGGGAAGAATGGCAAATCAAAAAAAATAGTGGCACACATAAGGAGAAAAGAGGGATGTAGAAAAAATAGGAAAACACAAAATAAGAAGAATAAGATGGGCACAAGTTGGGGCTAGAAGAAATAGAAGAAATAGAAAGCATGCAAGATGCAAAAGATGGAAAAGATGAAAATAAAAATTGAGAATTGGAATGAAAATGTCTTAGAAGAAGTGGAAGAGAAGGAAGAAGGTGATAGAAAAGAAGATAAAGATGGAAAAATATCCATTGATGTGCAAAAGAATAGGATGATGTGGAATTGATGAGGAAAAAAGTGTGATGAAGAGGGTACAATAAATTGCCAAGGGTAAGGGGAAATGATGAGGATGGTGAGAGAAGACAAATAAGATAGAGGGACAAAAATATAAAAAAGTGGGTGGGGGAGTGAGCAATGAAGCATGCACAATAAATGTAATGAAAGATGACAGGGAGGCCAAATAAGTGGAGTAGATGGTGGCTTTATAAGAGATAAGCGAGGTGGATGAGGAAGGTTTTCAATCCTTATTTTAAAAAAGATTGACAACCTAGAAAAATGGTTAAAAGAGATTGACAAGCTGGAGGAAGGGAGATGGTGAAGAGATAGATAAATAAGTGGAGGAAGAGATGTTTAGGTGAGAAGGAAAAATAAAATAAGGGATGTGGTCGAGCTGACCTCATTAACTAAGTGCTACCTACATAATCTAAAAAGATCTCAAGTCAATGTAGTTCTCCCAAAAATGAGATAAAAAACAAAGAAGAAGTATTATATGATGTTAAAATATAATCATGCTAAGAAAAATTCAAAGCTTCCTTGATGTGGGATTCCCTAAGCAAGAGGGCAATGTTAGCAATAGAAATTAGTGAGAAGAAAAGACAAAGAAAGGGGACAGTAATTAGTTATTAGTGGCTGAGTTGTACTGATAATTTAAGATGTGCCTACATAGTTCATAGACATCAAGTCCATGTAGTTCAACACATACGATAAATGATAAAAAAATGGGTGGATAGATGAAGATTAAGATAAACCCATGGATGTTATTAACCCATTTAAACTAATGATTGCACATTGTGATTTATTGAGATGATGAATTGATTTACCCCAACCAACAGTAAAGCTCATGGATGAACGATTATTTTTTTGTTTCTTTTCTTTGTTTCTTATTTTTTATTTTTTTATTTTTTATTGATTTTTTTTTGCTTATATTTTTGATATGTTTGATTCACATGCCCTCTATATGGATTATACTAGAGACTTATTATACAAATTCAACATTAGAAGACTAGGCATTCATGATGGACAATGCTATGGAAAATGATTATAGATGTGAGAACAAAAAATGTATCAAATGGATGTAACATGATGGATATACATGAAACTTTGTGAATGTGATAATAGTTTTTTTTCAAGTGATGATCTAGTTATTTTATTTATACAACATATGACTTTCAATTTACAGTAAAAGAATGGAAGGAGGAATACAAAAGTATGAAATAGGGAAGATGAAAATAAAAAATCAAAATTTTGTATGAAAAAGGAAGGTGACCTAATCCTTATGAATAAAGGGAAAAAATGTACTTCTTACTAAACTTACAAAATATTAACTTTATTGGCTATTTCTAAAGAGAACTAACCTTGATAGAATTGGCAAATAGGATAAAGTTACCCTTTTCAACATAGACATATAGACAAGCTCATTTAAAATTAAAAAAAACTTTTTTTCGATACCTTTTGATTTAATATGCAACACCTTTTTTTTAAGGAACCCCTACATGTAGTATCATGTGACTAGAAAGACACATGGACTCATCACTAAAGACTATATATAGATGAGTAAGGGCATATTTTATCAATGATAATCTTGCGTAACTAGTGAGATGCGAGGGCTCAACACCGAAAATCAATGAAGGGCAAGAGATGTGGAATTGAAATTTAATGTTTCATAAGATTTAGATAAAGGTGCCATTTTATTTTGAAGGAATCTACCCTCAAGTCTTGGTCCCATGTAACTAGTAAGATGCAAGGGCTCATCAACTAAGACCAAGATAAATGAGTAAAGTTATCATTTTTTTTTGATAGCATACTAATGTTTTCCACATAAAGGGAATTGTAAAAGGAGACTCTATCATGGAAAAGCTTCTAGATTAAGCTATAGTCTTGTATTGTCTAAGTCTTGCAAAAAGATGCAAGGAAAATATATGTAGTCTGCTCATAAGAACTAAGACAAGAACCAATGTAATTTTAGTTTTGAAAATATTTTCCATGGGATAATAGGGTGATATAAAAAAGTAAAATGATATAATAAGTTGTATTTTAAATTTTTTTGTTATGTGAATTGACAAGTAAATAATCACCAAACATGACATCTGATATGCAAGAAAAAAAGTAAACAATGAAAATTCAATACAATGAGAGCAATGTGAAATATAACTGTAAATAGTCTGCCCCCAAGTGTCAAGATAATTGCAGATAATTAGTTTTGATTTTATAATTTTTTGTGGTTTTGATGTTTCATGTTTTTTTTTTAAGTTTGAACAACTAGGATATACACAACAACATTGAAATGATTTAGACATAGAATCTTTTGAGGTGCATGATGCATAATATTATTTATTTTTCAATTTTTATCCCAAGTCGATTTTAGATAATCTTAGTTATTTTGATTAGATTTCTTCTTCAATATTAGTTTTAATTATGTCATTTACTTTGAATATTACTTGATCAAAATGAGATTGTTGTGCCCACCAAAAGTTATAACCATCCTAAGTATCATCTACTATCAGAAAATCTTTGTTGAATAAATAAATCTAGATATAAATTTTTTTGACAGAGTTTTGTGGTAATTTTTTTTCTTGGAAAAACATAGTTATCAAATAGACCCACACTAATATGTCTAATGATAAAACTAAATTTTATAAACTTTTTACGATTTCTTCAGATTATTACATAATCTGGATGCCTTTCTCTATATGGGTTGCAAGCGATGTTGTTAAAGAGTATCAAGCATCAAATACTAATGAGCTTTCCATATGTATAAAAACCAATATCTCTTACCCAACCACTATTGACTAAGCACCAAATATTACAAAAGTTAAAATAAGATAAATCCATATTGACAATCTTTAATTCTTTGGAAAATCAAAAATATTCAAACTTACTATGATGTGCCTCAAAATTTATTTAAAAATCATGATCTAACTCATTATAATGTCATTCTATCATATTAACATAATAAGTATGTAAGATAAGAGTTATGATTCATTCTTGAATTATAACTAGAAGATCATTCTATATTGTTTCTCTCTTAATTGAATTTTTATTATTATTTGGGATGTCATTATCATCAAGCAAAAATGAGCCAACTTGTTCATTGATTGATGTATTGTGATTGTTTTTTGGTTCTTCAAGTAATGGTTGGTGCAGTAGTATTTCTTCAATTAAGATGCTTTCATAGATTTTTATAGATGTTATAATTGATATGTTTTCATGGGATAAGAACAACGAGGTCCATTTCTATGGATTTTAATTGACATGTGTAGGTAGTATAATGTTAATAGAAAAAAGAAGAATAGTGTTTATGGAGATGGAATAAACTACTTTGATGTTACTAAGAGGTTTTGTATTGATGTTGGATGAGGCTTCTTCCTTGTCTATAACATAATCACTATCATTTGCAAACTTGTTTATTGATAAAACTATTGTGGAGACCAATGTTGATGCTGATTTTTTTTAATCCCAAAAGAAATTGAATATCTGATTTTAATAATAAATTAGATCTTGGTTTGGATGTGGTCATAAGGATGGATTGTTGAAGTGTTTTTTTACCAAATTTACTTTTTACTGATCTCTTAAAAATATTGGATTGGAGATTAAGATATTTTGTAAAGATGGAGTCTTAAGCACTGGATTGAAGGCATATGATAATGAGATGGCTTGATTTGGTTCAAGAGAGACATCTTGAGATACCAATGAGGTAAGGTTTTCAAATATAAATAGATGAGGGTTCATTTTGATATATTCTGCATCCGCTAACTCTTGGCTAGTGTTTTGAGAGATGTTGGAATTGTAACTAATAGATGGACAATTTGATTGAATTTAGAAAAAAAGACTACTAGTGATAGAATAATGTGGTTGAAAGTTTTGGGATCCACTAGTAACAAATTGTGTTGAGGAAGTAGCTTGATTTTGGAAGGATGGTTTTGTTGGATTTGTGTTGAAATTAGAAGTGTAACTCAGAGAATTTTGATTATTATAACTTAAAAATTGATTTGGTGATATGCTTGAATTAAAATTCTAACATTGTTCTATGAGTGAACATGAATAAGAATTGAAGCTAAAAATGAATTGGTTGGTTGGAAAACTTGAATAATTATCCATGATTTGATTTGATTGGTTGATGTTTGGATATGATTTATTGATGGGTAAACTTGAAGAAGCATTCAAATTTAGATTCGATTGGTATATGTTTGGATATGATTGATTGATGGGTAAACTTAAATAAGCATTCAAATTTGGATTCAATTGGTAGATGTTTGGAAATGATTGATTGATGGGTGAGGTTGAATGCATATTAAAACTTGGATTTGAATTTATTGGATGATCGATTTGATGTTGATTCAAATATACATTTGAATCAAAATTAAATAGATTGAACACTAGATTAAGACTAGGATTATTTGGATTTAGATTTATGATCAGATTGATTAAATGATAGTTCCACAAAGACATTTATCTAGTGACATGTGATATTGCTTTAAAAAAAATTGACTAAAAAAAGGTATAAAAAAAATGACCTAACACTAGATTATAACGAAAAAGATCAAAGCATCTAAAAAATGATTGACAACTAAATGCTTTTGAGTTTGATAGCAAGGTTATTGGTATTTTTTTTGACTTAAAAGAACTTTGTTTTTACTCAAGATTTATTTAGCATATGGTAGAGTACCAAAAAAACAAACAAATAAAATCTTAATTTAAATAGTCAAGCAATTACATATTAAAGGTAAAAAATTAGGATAAGGGTCATGACTAATGTTTAGACCTTCTGATGTCACTTACTCATCCGTGTTCTCAGTTGCAGTTCAATATTTTTAGGCACTAATCATGGAGGATCCTACTATTTTCATGACCTACTAAGTCCAGTTTCGAGGGTATATGAAAGGTAACTTATCGACATTAACTGTTAATTAATGCATTAAAATTGAATGACAAAAGAGGATTTTTTAAACTTAAAGTTTAAAAGTTTTCTTAAGATTAAATTTTAAATAAGATTATCAGAGAAAAATCCTCTGAGATACCTTACGATACATTGAGATCTAAAACTGTGAAAGAAAAAGATAAAGTAGATACACACTATTGGGTCTTGTCCCAAACTACCTAACACAGCTGTAGGAGTTTTGTTGTATTGAAATTGGTGATATCATATTTCAAGACAACTATCAAAACCTTGAGTATTAAATTATGAAATCCTCTCACATCACGGTGTGCTTAAACACACAATCGCTTAGGCCATTGAATACTTATATCTCAATTTATATACCCCATCGATACACCAGGTTTGACTTAATACGCGGTGGTGAAATCTATGATCAATAGAGTTTCTAAAAAAATAAGTATTTATTTTTTTTTTCTAAGTATCGTTATCAATATGATGCCAAAGAAAGAACATACATAAACACCACTTGTATAACACAAAAAAATATGAAATAATTTTTTATTTATAAGTATCATCACCAATGTGTTGACAAGAGAAGAGCATACACAATTCCACAATTACAAATAGAATATTTAAAAATAAATAACTCTAAACTAAAAATGAGTATATTTAGACACCACACAAATAATTATGGACTTGTTTTTTATTCTCAAGTATCATCACCAATGTGATGTTAAGGGAAGAGCATACATAATTCCATAATTACAAATAATTTTTTTAAATAGAAATAATTAGCTCCAAATAAAATGTGATCTAATTAGAAAACCTTTCTTCTCTAACCGAGTTGTGGCTTGATGGGAATAAACTCAGTGGAAGCATACCATCTTCTATAGGTAGTCTCTCTTCTCTTACTGTTTTGCATATTTCTTGCAATTTACTAAGTGGTCTAATCTGAAGGAGAGAAAAATAGAAAATAACAGAAATAAAATATGCACAGACTCAGATTGCTACAACAAGTAATAAAAAAGAATTTTTGAATCCTATTCATTCTCTGTTCAAAAATCTGCGATCAGGATCTACATTAATAGAATTAAGGAACAAACAAAACTAGAAATAAACTAAAGTTTAACTGACAGTTCTTCATGCAAAATGAGCTGTGACTGAATCAGTTGATCATGCAAACTACGTGCATGATGGAGGCTAAACAGGGAGTGAAGAAATTAACTGCAGTTTCAAACACTCCCCCTTAATTTCTACCACTGACTACTTCAACATTTACAATGCCTAAATTTTGTCTTAGATAATCAAAACTCTCTTTTGCTAATGCCTCTGTGAATATATCTGCAAATTGGTCTTCAGATATACAAAACTCTAAATAGATTTCTCCATTGTTCACTAACTCTCTGATAAAATGGAATCTTGTATCAATGTGCTTGATCCTCTTGTGAAAAACATGATTTTTTGACAATGCAATTGCTGATTTGTTGTCACAAAAGATTGGCATTGACTCCTTCTGTGTTTGTAGTAAATCTATCAATACTCTCCTCATCCAAGTTGCTTGACATGCTACTGATGTGGCTGCTACATACTCTGCTTCAACTGATAAAAGTGTCACTATAGGTTGCTTTTTGGATGCCCATGTGACCACACCTGTTCCAAAAAAAAAGGCATGTCCAAAAGTACTCTTCTTGTCATCAATGCTACCTACAAAATCACTATCAGTATAACCAATCAAACCAAAATCATTAGTTGTATAATATAAAATTCTATATTTTTTTGTTCTTTCCACATATCTCAATATCCTCTTTCCAACTTGCCAATGTGAGTCTTTTGGTGACTCCATGAATCTAGAGATTAAGCTGACCCCATACATGATATCTGGCCTTGTAGCTGTAAGATACATCAAACTACCAATTAGTTTTTTGAATGTTGTAGAATCAACATTAGACCCTTTGTCTTCTTTGCTAATTTTGGTCCCTGTAGCCACTGGTGTAGGTGTTGATTTACAATTCAACATCTTAAACCTCCTTAACACATCCTTTGCATATTTAGTTTGACAAATAAAAATTCCCTTCTCAGATTGTACAACTTCAATGCCCAAAAAACACTTCATTAATCCTAAATCTGTCATCTCAAATTCTTTCTTCATTGCTGATTTAAATGTGTCTATAGATAAAATTTTAGTGAAAATCAAATCATCAACATAGAAACACACAATCAAAATCTGACATTCTTTGTTGATTTTTGTGTACAATGTAGGATTACTATTGCTTCTGTTGAATCCATTGTTTGTCATGTATGAATCAATCCTGATATACCATGCTCTTGGTGCTTGCTTGAGACCATAGAGGGCCTTCTTCAATCTGTAGACTTTCTCTTCATGTCCATGCACTTCATAACCTGGGGGTTGTTTCACATACACTTCATTTGAAAAACCATTCAATAAGTCTGATTTGACATTCATTTGATATACTTTCCAATTATTTTGTGCAGCTATTGCTAAAACCATTCTAATAGTATCAAGTCTAGCAACTAGAGCGAATGTTTCATTATAATCAATTCCATGTTCTTGTGCAAAACCTTTTGCTACTAACCTTGCCTTGTGCTTTTCAACCTTTCCTTCTGCATCAAATTTGGTCTTATAAACCCATTTGACTCCTATGCAATCCTTACCTTCAGGTAGATTAATTAGATCCCATGTTTGGTTTCTCTCAATGGCATTCATCTCTTCATCCATTGCTTTTATCCAATGTTCCTCATTAACTGCTTCTTCATAATACATAGGATCATAAGAGAAAAAGGCAAAGTTTGAACATAAATCTAACTTCTCTTCTTCTTGATCATAAATCTCATTCAAGTTTCTCATTTTCTTACCTTTAAATTTTGATCTTAAAGTGGCAACAATAGTTAAAGCTCTCACAATCTAAGGGGAAGTAACAGTACCAAGTCAATCAAGCAGGGGAATATATAAGATAGTTGTGTGCATATAATCATTTACACAAAACAGGATTAGAATCGGTCATCATAATTATTTCTTTACTTAAGTTAGATGCAAAGTAAATTACAATTTGACACCCGTTGAACAGTACTAGTCTGCTATTAGCTATAATCAAATCTGAATAGAGAGTATATAATCAATTACAACATTATTTCCTATTACAGTTCCACGCATTGGAAGTATGTTTCCCTTGGACCTTCATCAAATACACTCCACATTTGAGCTACAAGAATATTAAAGACAAAATATAGTATAATAATGAAAAAAATAAGACAAAGTACCTGCACTGGGGAGGACAAGAAATCAGTCTGGCAGGTTTGGTCAAATGGTAAGCCAGATCAATTACCCTGTCATTGGCCACCGCCAGGGTTCAGAACCTGCTGGGCAAGCCCTCAGTTTGTAGTGCTTAGGTTAACATAAGCCACCTGTTTGTGTCCTCGCAGGGTAAAGTGGGCATGTCAAGAAAAAGGGAAATAGAGTCTTTCTGGAGAGGAACTAAAGGACGGGACCGGGGTATTAAATATCTCAAAGATACGATAAATCATAAAACTGAGAGGCATTACTTCGATGTTGGGACCCTAAAGCAGACGATTTCCAACAATTAGATAATTGTCTTCAGTGGGATTATGCATGGTTACGGTCTGCTTGGAAGGTTCAAATTTAGTGTAAATTTTCATCTGTTTTGATGTTTTCCTAATTCTGATGTTTGGTGCTAACTTTACCTACCAGATTGGTAGGGGATTGCTTCCCATGATGGGGACTTGCATGCTGTTGCTTCAATTCATTTTTTCCCTTTATATATGTTGAGACAGTCCCCTGTTCAATACGGAGATACTGCAATAGGTTCTACTGGCTCACCTCATCTCTATAATTCTTGTACCCACATTTATGAAGTATTTTGTCATAATGAATCTTATAAAACATGATTTTTTCATCATTTATTTGGCATCTTATTCTTAGTCATATGTGCATCAGAACAAGCAATATAATACTCCGATGCATGGTGGATCTTTAAGGGTTCCATTGTGAAGGGCTGAAGTTTGAATGTGGTGTTCAAGACTTTCAGTGTCATTTGACATATTCACCTCTACAACAAATGCCTTGTGACATTACCCATGGGTTGAAACTTGGGCATAGATGTGACATTACTTGTGGCCCGTGGGTAAGTTTCTCTATTCTAGGTCTTCTTTCTTCGATCTGAAAGGCTTTCAATTTAGGTGAAATCATGTAAATCATGACAATTTTGTGTTTTTGCTCCCCTCCTCCAACTGTTATTTCCAAGGTAGTATGGTTGGGTGTTTTCCATCTTTTTATAAAATTGTGTGAAAATTACTCCAAGGAAAGGAGGTATTTTAATTTCAAGATATTTTGCCTCTAATCTGATTGCAGAGGTAAAGGTTAAAGGTGCCTTTGTGGATCTAATGTGAAATGCAAGAAAAGAGCAGTCTCTCCCAGGAAGGGTGAAGATGAAGGCGCCAATAAGCATTTCAATCTCAGAAGTAAAGGACAGATTTAGCTGTTTGACAAGGGACTGAATTCTTGCAAGTGGAATTTAGATTAAAAATTTAAGGAGGAATGTAGGGACCTGCCCATTTTGTAGACATGGAAGTGGTTTTTATTCTGTCTCAGATGCAGATTGCAGTCACAATACTGGAATTCTTACATGCAAACTTGACTCCCTTTTCCCTAACTCTGCTACCAGTAGATCTATTAGAAATGTTCATCAGCAGACTTGCAACAGAGGTTTCTACAGCAAGTTGTTGAGCACATTTTCAGTCCATAATTTGGTCAACGTGAATTCGGGTTGGTGTCTTTCCTTTTTTATTTTTCAATATTTGGTGTCTTGATAACTTGTTCTTGAATTCTTTGCTGTCTTGCCTTCTATTGCACTCTTTAGTTTCGTTTCCTCGACTTATGTGGCTGGCAGAAATCTTCTTGCCTAACTCTATTAGCCACATTTGAGCTGCAATATACATTCTTGTAGGCTATAATATTTCCCTCTCTTTTGGAATGTAGGCTATAAGTAATAGTAGCAAGTCTTCTCCATTTATGTGGAGCAATTTCCCCTGGCACAGTCACTCCAACAGGAGAATACATAAGATGATTGTGTGCATATAATCATTAGTCATCATTGTTGTTGCTTTGCTTACTTCAAAGTTTAGTTTGATGCAAAGTTACTTACAATTTGACACCTGTTGAACAATACTAGTCTGCTATTAGCTATAATTAAATCGGAATAAAGAGATCAATTACACCATAAATTCCTAATACATTCGTAAGAATTGGAAGTTAGTTTCCCTTGGACAAAATATGGCATAATAACGAGTACCTGCACTGATGAGGACAAGAAATCAGCCCAACAGGCTTGGTCGAATGGTAGAGCTTATAGTGCTCGAGTTAATATAGGCCCCCTGTGTGTGTTCCCATGGGAGTAAAGTGGGCATGTCAGAAAAACGGAATTTGAGTCTTTCTTAAAGAAAATAAAGACACGGGACAGGGAGATTGAAGAGGCATTTATAAAAGCCCTCAAAGATATGATAAAAGTTATTGCTTTGATGTTGCTATACTAAAGCAGAGAAGAGATTGTTCGTATTCTGAATTCCTGCCTAATGGATTTCAAACAATTAAAAAGAAATAAATTATATTAATGTTTACAGATGATTAAAAGTGAATACATCCAACTAGCAATTGTCCCTAAAGTGCAATGTATGCCAAAGCCCAAGATGGATGTGGATGATTTATTTTGTAAATATTAAAACATGTCGAAAAATAAACTGTGTATAGGAAGACATGTCCAAGAGGGTCATACTCAATGTGTCAGAAATTCTGATGGTGCAAATTTATAACTTAGAATGTAAATATATAATGCATGTATAGAAAAATATTCAGGAATGGGATCAAAGGTTTTGCATAGGGAGCATATTTAGAGTTTCAATGTACAAATTTTAAAATACAAATATTTGAAAAAAATATTTCAATAGTGTTATACAGATTTTGAGGTGAGTCATTCTTAAAATATTTCCTTACTTTGTAGAAATAGATTATCCCTCATCTTTAGAATTACAATATGCTTGGATTGATAGGCTTTAATTTTTTCAGTTCTAACAATCCCATCACCTTGGTAGAGGATATTGTTATTTGCTGACATTATTCAACATTCAAATTCATTTATAGGGATAAGAACAATCAAATGATTTAGTTGTGAATAAGTCATATACTTATGGCCTTATCAGTATTTACAGATTCTTTAATATATAATGTTTAGAACTTGAAACCCTTGAATTCAAGATTATGTTCTAGAACAAGTTTTCATTTGTAGAAGTGTTTTGGGTGTAGAGCATAGGCAAAGATTGGTGTTAGAATATATATACTTTGCATGCATGTCAATCAACACTTATGTCATGTTGCCCTGTAATCTTGTCGGAATATTACAATTGACACCACCATAATCAGAGTTAAAAATGTTTTCAAGTTTACAAGAAACCCAAAAGTAATGTTTGATCATGTACAATTATAGGGCAACATGTCTATTTTTTTTTCTCTATTTAAATGAAAAAATGACTTGTTTAAACATGACTCGGGAAGAGTCAAAGGACTTATAGCCTAGAAGTCTTTAGTTTGAACAACTTCTTTATATAAAAGACTAATGTTTTCCCAGTTCACAATGATAGAAGCTATTGAACTCCCTCTATTCGACAATAATAGAGACACTCTTTTGTTGGCCCATGACCCACCCCACACCTACAATTTTTCAAACATTCATACATTATACATATTAAAAGAAATTGGTTGGTCCTTTTCAGAAAAAGATTACATTAGGTAGGCTAAATCATTGTATAGTTAATTATATCATCAACTGACAAAAATATCATACCTCAAGGTCATTGTTGGCTGACTTTCTTGCCTTGAACATCCAATGAGTCTCGATGTAGTGAAAAGGATTACGAATTGAGATAAAAATCAGCTTGAAACTTATATAACTTAATCTGATTTGATGAAATTTCAGGAGCTGACCTTGATTGACATTAATGACTTTTTTTTTTTGGTTTCCCACAATATCTATAGTTTCATGGCTAGTAGTCATTATTTCTTAACCAATCAGAAAGGGTGCTTGCAAGAGATAGAAATACTTATTGTTAGAAGCAGGGGATATTCAAAATATAACACCAGGAATATAAAGCATTGATATTGATCCTTAACTTCATTAATCTAGTGTTTTGTGTATATGAAAGTATGCTTATGTAACCTAAATTGGTTTTCTGATTTTCTATAACGTTTAGTTTTGCATTTAAAAATATCAGGAACATAAATCATCTTGGAAATGGTGGGAATGGTTATAATACATTTTTGAATTATTTGCATAAGCCATATAAATGATGTCGAGTCATGTTTGGATAACACAGAGTATGGCAATATCCATTATAAATATCCCCTATTTCAGCGTGTACAAGAATGCTAAAATAGATTTAAACAGCAACATACAAGACATATTTCCTAAGCATTTTCTCATAAATCCTTTTTATAAATTCAACAACCAATTCCATGGAAAATGGCTCCAAATTGAAAGTAGGAAAAGAAAAAACCAGCTAAAGCTTATACACTTAGCATACCACAATAATGCATAGGTTAAATCTTTAAATTATTCTTCAATTGTTATAAAAGCAGGACAGGAAAAAACCAGCTAGAGCTTACACACTTAGCAGACCACAAAAATGCAAAGGTTAAATCTTTAAATTATTCTTTATTTGTTATAATCCCTTGAGCAGAGAATCGACAGAAAATGCCACAATCCTAATCAGTTGTAAGTTTTCATATTTATCGTTCTCAACAATAAATGCATACTTCCTAATATATTATAGGAGCATCATATATCAAATAAAATTAGATGGAAACACCTCATATGATGAAATGAAACTAAGCAGAAAAAATCAATCAGATGGACCTTTATCATGTACCTTTGAAATATCTGTAGAGAATGTGTATATTCAACAGCTCATGGCAAGATAATCAAATAAGTGTTAAAAAAAGTTAGGTTTCTTTGAAATAAATTCATTCTGAGGGATTTGTCATTTGCTTACGAGAAGGGACTCTTCTTTCCAACACATTTTGATATGTAAAACAAATCCAATGAGACCCCAACAAAACCATTTCTGACACAGCAAAGAGAATCCATCGTCTTGTAAGAAAAATACAGTTGTTTCATAGATGAAAAAACAAAAATTCACAATGTTAAAACATTTTCTATTGACCTGTATCAGAACACCTTTGTATCAATTAAACAACCTATTCAGTGTCCATTTTAGATGGTTAAAGCAAAATTTATGAGAATAACATAATAAATTTCAACTGAGACATTTCTACGGTCTATGGAAAAAGTTCGCAATCAAACAATTCTAAATTTTGGACAAACTTTCATTACAAGGCCTATTCTTTCACCAAGATCTTCTTAATCCATGGGAAAAGTTGAAACAAACAATGAGATGATTAGAATTTCAAAACTGAAAAAAATGGTTCCATGGAGAAAAATGAAGAAAATCTCAGACTTAGTAGTAGAATATAAAATTTATTACCAGACAGCTGAAGTCAAGCCAAAAAAAATGGTACATGGACCAACACGTAATTTACTCCCAGCTAAAATCTTTAAATTATCCTTTAATTGTTATAATCCCTTGAGCTGAGAATGGACAGAGAATGCCACAATACTAATTAGTTGTAAGTTTGTATATTTATCGTTCTCAACAAGAAATGCATACTTAACATATTATAGTAGCATCATCTATCATTATTGTTTGCAAAAAGAAGGCATTTGATGTCTTCTCGTGCACAAAGATATTAGATTTTCGAGTTCCTTATGGCAAAGGAAACTTAATATGACATTGAATAGAAGCCAAATAAACAAAATTTTATTAATATGAAATAAACAGCTCCTTAATGCATAGTTTTAGCTACTTGTGATGGAGAAAACACCTTTCATAATCTCCTCTTGCGAATGAAAGGAAACAAAAACTTCAGAATCATATCAATTCTTTTGAAATATTTCTGTTTCCAGCTCTCTCTCTACAATAAAAAACACTACACCACCAAAACCTACTCCATATGACAATCCCAGTCCAACCTCATACCATGGTGTTTGCTTGCTGTCCTCTTCGTCATCGTCTTCATCATCAGTAGAAGCAGGAGGAGGAGGTGCAAATTCTGGCCAAGAGCAATCTTTTGGAAGTGGGCATCCCAATAAATTCAGATTTTGCAAATATAATGATTTTGTAAATGTGACCATGTGTCCTCTTTATGGTATCATGCCGGAGAGATCGTTGTTGTACAAATGTAAAAATCCCAAATAGTCTGGTGAAATAATCCCCCGTGGAATATTTCCAGAAAGCATGTTTCTAGAAAGGTCCAATGATTCTAGATCACTAATTTCTCCCAAACTGTTTGGAATAAGCCCACTAAAATTTGTTCATGGATAGATAGAGAGACTTTAACCCCTTCAATTTGCCAAAATCAGAAGGAACAAATCCATCCAATTGATTGTTCGAGAGATCTATGCATGACAGATTGGAAAGAATATATGGGTAGTATCCGTCTATACCTTTGGAAGTCATTTCCAGTTCACCATGGTACAACATATACATATTGCCATCACGTGATAATGGGACGCTTTTTCCCAACATATAGCCATCTTCTCTTGCTACAGTAATTGCTTGCCAAGATACAGTGTTGTGAGGAATAGAACCTGACAGATTATTGGACGCAACAACTAAGATTTGGAGTTGCTTCAATTTGCCAATCTCTGAAGGAGTACTGCCCCTGAAATAATTGTTCTTCACCACCAGCACTTGAAGGCCAAAGATTTCCAATTGAGCTTGGAATATACCCTGTAAATGAGTTGTGCCCAATATCAAGTTTTTGTAAATTTGTGCAATTTATTATTGAGCATGGGAATCTTCCGCTTAGCTTATTGTTGTTTACAATGAAGGACAAGGGGCAAATTCTCTTGGGCATGCTTCCCTCCAAACTGTTATCTCCCAAATTCAATGTTGCAAGTTTAGTCAAATTTCTCAAGCCTGGAGGAGTATTGCCAGTTAGCAAATTGTCATTGAGTATCAGTAATTGTAGAAAAGAAGGCCACACAAATGGTATATCTCCAGTCAATGAATTCTTAGACACGTCAAAGATTGTTAGATAATTTGAAGTATTTGGAAAAATACTACCTTGCAAATAATTCTGAGAGAGATTCAACGAACTCAAATCACGACTAAAATGCCATTGCGAAGAGGGAATTTCTCCATGAGTATTGAGATGAAATCCGTGACGGAATTTGACCATCGAAATTTCAAGATGTCAAAGACAAGGAATGTAATTGAAATATAGGAATCCAAGTAGTGCTAATATTCAACACACAATTGGACAAGACAACTCAGAAAACTTGGCAAGGTTGCAAAACAAAATTTCTGAAATCGTATGATGGTGGCTTAGTGAGAGGGAGAGACTCTATCGAGGATGGCCTTGTCCCAGATTATATTACATTTTTTTTATTTATTGCGACACAGTTCAGGGTCCATATGGTCTATTTCATAATAGTATTCCTCCTGCACAGACTGCATATATTTTATTTGAGCTAACTATACATAAATTCTTGTCAATTTACTATTTATAGGCAATTTTAAATAATGGAAATTATTTAATTATAAATTTAGGTTTTGTATATTTTGTAATTTAAATTAATTTTCAATAATTTATATGTTTAATTGACAAATCAAAATAAACACAGTAAATAAGAATGTATAATAGAATGGAGTTATTCATCCATACCTTGTATTAGATGTCTTAGGTTTGGGTTCTAGTTAGTCTATGTTTAGGTTTGGGTTCTACCTAGTCTATGCTTTAACATAGAATTACAATTTTATTAGGAATATTTTTGTAGTGGGAATAATGGTGCTGATATTTTAGTTTTATATATATATTTGTGAAGTTAAGGGTGTTGTGATTGTAATGAAGGGTTTGAATGGTGCGATAGATGGTTTGGTTGATCTCTCTTCCAACCCAATCACTCGTAGAACTATTTCCATGCATATGCATTAAAGGATGTAGACAATGATGGACGTGATCAGTCTGGGAAGGGTCTTCATTCCAACAAAACATATTTGGGAAGAGGGCAAGTTTGTTGTGGTGGGTGGCTGTTCTATGCAAATTTTCAATTTCAAAGGGTCCTTCACATAGTCTCTCATCCCGATTGATGGCCTAGGTGGTAGTGGTTAAGTGGGAGGCAGCTCCTCGATTGAGTCTTTGCAGGGGTCGGATGGTAATAAGTTGGATGCTAGCATGGTAGTGGAGTTTGACTTTCTTCTTAGTATACTTTTTTTGTTGTTATTTAGCAGTCTATTCAAGTTAGAAAGTTTGTGGTTTCTTGCTTCTTGTTGTGTCCTGCCTTTTGAGCTCTTAGTTTGTATCTAGACTTGTTTTAGTTCCAGGTTTGTTTCATGATGTCTTTTGGACTACCATTTATTTGGGTGTAAGCCGTTTTTAATGGAAAAGGTTTAGTGATTACCCCTAATCTCTTCATTTTTTCTATAATTCTCGATCTTGAGTTTTGTATGGGCGAGTGTTCCCTTTTAACCCTCAACATCGATCAAAAAAATTGAAGAATATATAAATTTGATCTTAAAATATTTAAAAATTAATAAAATTCGATAAAAATAAAATGCTAAAATATTACATTAGAGTTTTATGAAAGAATATAAATTAATTTAATTGCAACTTCTTAAATTTTAAAATATGAAAATTAAAATCAAGATTTATTTTTTGTGTATGCTTTGATGCTTCTATTATTTTTTCTATTTTTTTGTTACTCTGTTTTTTTCATTATTCATATGATTAGGCAATTTCATATTTTTTATAATGAATCAAGATTTTATTAATATTTAACTTTGCATTGCAAAAATTCAGAACATAAATTCTCTTGGAAATGGTGGGAAAAGTGCAACATAATATATTTTTGGAGAAATGCTATAAAGTCATGTTTGGAGAATACCAAAATATATCCATTATAAATATCCCTTGTTTCATCATATTCAAGTATAGCCATATTCTCTAAATAATTTCCTATAAATCTTTCTGATAAACTCAGCAATCAATTCTCTTTAAAAAAATTGGCTTCAAATTGAAAGTAAGACATGGAAAACCCAGCTACGACTTACACACTTAACAGGGCACAATATGCGTAGGTTGAATCTTTAAATTGTTATAATCCCTTAAACAAAGAATGAACAGAGAATGCCACAATTTCAGTTGTAAGTCTCCTTATTTAAAAATGCATATTTTTTATTTATTGTTTTCAACAAGAAATGCATACTTCCTTAAGATATCATGACAGCATATTTACTGTTTCTTTCCAAAGCAGCCATATAAATAAATAAAAAACATATTAAAGATTTTCAAATTCCCCTCCAAAAAAATTTTAATATCACATCTGATATAAGCCATATAAACAAAACCTTGGGTCAGAGTAGAGATCCAGAGCAAAAACAAACAATTTATTAATATGAAATCTGATTAAGGTACAAATCAATTCAAATATAGAACTCCGTTAAGGCATAGTTTTAGCTATAGTGTTGGAAAAAAGACCTTTCATAATCTCCTATTGCGAATGAAAGGAAACAAAAACTTGAGAATCGTATCAACTGTTTTGAAATATTTCTGTTTCCAGCTCTCTCTCACTACAATAAAAATCCACACACCACAAAAACCTACTCCATATGACAAGCCCAGTCCAACCTCATACCATGGCGTTTGCTTGCTATTCTCTTCGTCATCATCTTCTTCATCAGTAGAAGCAGGAGGAGGAAGAGCAAATTGTGGCCAAGAGCAATCCTTTGGACGAGGACATCCTGATAAATTCAGATTTTGCAAATATGATGATTTATCAAATGTGACCATGTGTCCTCCTTGTGGTATCATTCTAGAGAGACTGTTGTTGGACAAATTTAAACATCCCAAATAGTTTAGAGAAATAAACTCCTGTGGAATATTTCCAGAAAACATGTTTCTAGAAAGATCCAATGACTCTAGATCAGTCATTTCTCCCAAATTACTTGGAATAAGCCCGCTGAAATTGTTCATGGATAGATTGAGAGACCTTAATCCCTTCAACTTTCCAAAATTAGAAGGAACAACTCCGTTCAATTCATTGTTTGAGAGATCTATGCATGATAGAGTGGAAAGAATATATGGGTAGTGTTGGTCTATGCCTTTGGAAGTCATATCCAGTTCTTCATTGTACAACATATATATATATATATCGCCATCACGTGATAATGGCAATGTTATTCCCAACATATAGCCATCTTCCCTTGCTACAGTAATGGCTTCCAAAAATACAATGTTGTGAGGAATAGAACCTGACAGATTATTGGATGCAACAACTAAGATTTGGAGTTGCTTCAATTTGCCAATCTCTGAAGGAATATTCCCTCTGAAATAGTTGCTCTTCATCACCAGCAATTGAAGGTCTGAAAGATTTCCAATTGAGTTTGGAATATACCCTGTAAATGAGTTGTGTCCCATATAAAGTATTTGTAATTTTGTACAATTTATTATTGAGCGTGGGAATCTTCCGCTTAGCTTATTGTTGTGTACAATCAAGGGCAAAGGGCAAATTCCCTCGGGTATGCTTCCCTCCAAACTGTTATCTCCTAAATTCAATATTGCAAGTTTAGTCAAATTTCTCAAGCCTTGAGGAATATTTCCAGTTAGCAAATTGTCATTTGAGCATTAGTAAGCCTAGAAAAGAAGGCCACACAGATGGTATGTATCCAGTCAATGCATTCTTAGAAACGTCAAAGATCAACAGATTTTTTAAGGTATTTGGAAAGATACTGCCTTGCAAATGATTCTGAGAGAGATTTAACAAACTCAAATCAGGACTGAAATGCCATAGCCAAGACGGAATTTCTCCAACAAGATTGTTGTCAGCCAATGTCAAGGAACTCAATGAGTATTGCGTTGAAATCCATGGTGGAATTTGACCATCGAGATTACATAATGTCAAAGACAAGGATTTCAATTGAAATATAGGAATCCAAGTAGTGCTAATATTCAACACGCAATTGGATAAAGACAAAGAAGACAATTTGGCAAGGTTGTGAAAGAAAGTTTCTGAAATTGTTTGATGGTGGTTTAGTGAGAGGTAGAGACTCTCCACGTTGGATGGCAATGCCTTGAAAGAAATGCTCTCATTGAATGAATTTCCGTGGGCATTGAGAAAAATAAGGGAGGAAAGCTTAGCAAAGGAGAACGGAATAGTCCCACTTAAATGGTTGGAGGAAATATCCAAGAAATAAAACAAAGGGAGATTGCCCAAACAAGACGGTATAGTTCCATTGAGTTTGTTGTTTCTAACACTTAAAGAACTAAGTTTGGTGAGCAGACAAATGGATGGCGGAATTACACCCCTCAACATATTAAAGCCTAAACTCAGTTCATGGAGGTAAAACAGGTTTCCTAAGTGAGGAGGAAGAGTACCTGTGAAACTATTCCAACTCAAATCTAGATTCCGAAGATATGAGAGATTTATCAAGGAGGTTGGAAGAGTTCCTGTTAAATAATTAAAACTCAAATCTAGATTCTGAAGATATGAGAGATTTCCCAAGCAGGCAGGAAGAGTACCTGTTAATCCACTGTCAGGCATGGTCAGCGATGTGAGAAAATGAAGGTTGCACAGACTATCAGATATGACGCCTCCCTGCACATCCCTAAACAGATAGATGGCACTTACATGGTCCATGTGATTATAGCACGATATGGAAGGCCACGTGCAACAGTCACTTCCATTTCCCCAGGAACTCAGATTACCATTTAAGGAGACTTTTTCGTTAAAAATAGCATCTAATTGGGAATAGCCATGAGAGTGACTCAAGGCTGCTTTGAAGGAAAGAAGAGCTTGGGATTCGTGGGGAGGACATTTGGAAAGACATGGAAATGGCTTGGTAAAGAGGAGCAGCAGCACAGCAACGAAAAGAGCAAAATTAAAATTAAAGGGAAGAATAGTCATTGCGATTGGCAATGAAGAGCAGCGTAAGTATTGGGATATATTTGAGAGAGCAGAGTCAGTATATATGGAGAAAAAGCAGATATGAGGGACTGCCGTGTCTTGCAAGCACATGCAAAGGCTGTAGCAACAGAAGATGGGTATATTTTGAATCAAGACTTGTCATTTTATGGTCAATATGGCAGGGGGTCATATCGTGATGGATTGGATATGACTTCCAAAGGCACAAATCAATATTACCCATATATTCTTTCCACTCTAACATCCATTGATCTCTCAATCAATCAATTGAATGGAGAAGTTCCTCCCAACTTGGGAATGTTGAAGGGGCTGAGGTTTCTCAATCTATCCATGAACAATCTCAGTGGGACAATTCCAAGTAGTTTGGGAGAAATGAGAGATCTACTGTCATTGGACCTTTCTACAAACAGGTTTTCTGGAAATATTCCTTTTGAGTTTCAATCTCTGAACTATCAGGGATCCTTAAATTTGTCCAACAACAATCTCTCTGGCAGTATACCACAAGGAGGGCAGATGATCACATTTGAAAATACATCATATTCGGGAAATCCAAATTTGCAGGGATGTCCACTTCCAAAGAATTGTTCTTGGCCAAAATTTTCCCCGCCTCCACCTGTTGCTACCAATGATGATGCAGAGGATGAAGAAGAAATTCCGTGGTATGAGATTGGACTTGGACTGTCAAATGTTGTGGGTTTTACTGGTGTAGTGATATTGCTTATACTAAAAACCAAGTGGAGAATGAAATATTTCAAAGGGGTTAATACGATCTTGAAGTTTTTGTTTCCACCGCTCCGCAATAGGCAATTATGAAGGATCATCTCTACAACCAAGATGAGCCAAAACTTTGCCCTGAGCATTTTATTAGTTGGCTTCCTTTGCAGCTTAATCATCTTCCATGTAATAAAGTTTCGTATTGAAAAAAAATTTGTTTTAAATCTTTTTTATAATATTTTTTATTCGCTTATATAACAGAATATGGTAATTGTTCAGCCTAAATTACAAGCCATTTTTGAAGATTTAGTTGTTAACAGCCTCTGAATAAATCTTCTCCGCATTTTTCACTGCTATTTGTACAAAAATGGGTGCTCATGGACCTCTAGATGGAAGCAACAAAGTTAAAGCTCTCACAATCTAAGGGGAAGTAACAGTACCAAGTCACTCAAGCAGGAGAATATATAAGATAGTTGTGTGCATATAATCATTTACACAAAACAGGACTAGAATCGGTCATCATAATTATTATTTTACTTAAGTTAGATGCAAAGTTAATTACAATTTGACACCCGTTGAACAGTACTAGTCTGCTATTAGCTATAATCAAATCTGAATAGAGAGTATATAATCAATTACAACATTATTTCCTATTACAGTCCCACGTATTGGAAGTATGTTTCCCTTGGACCTTCATCAAATACACTCCACATTTGAGCTACAAGAATATTAAAGACAAAATATAGCATAATAATGAAAAAAATAAGACAAAGTACCTGCACTGGGGAGGACAAGAAATCAGTCTGGCAGGTTTGGTCAAATGGTAAGCCAGAGCAATTACCCTGTCATTGGCCACCACCAGGGTTCAGAACCTGCTGGGCAAGCCCTCAGTTTGTAGTGCTCACGTTAACATAAGCCACCTGTTAGTGACCTCGCAGGGTAAAGTGGGCATGTCAAGAAAAAGGGAAATAGAGTCTTTCTGGAGAGGAACTAAAGGACGGGACCGGGGTACTAAATATCTCAAAGATACGATAAATCATAAAACTGAGAGGCATTACTTGGATGCTGGGATCCTAAAGCAGAGAAGAGACATCGTTTATATTCTACCCAATCGATTTCCAACAATTAGATCATTGTCTTCAGTGGGATTATGCATGGTTACGGTCTGCTTGGAGGGTTGAAATTTAGTGTGAATTTTCATCTGTTTTGATGTTTTCCTAATTCTGATGTTTGGTGCTAACTTTACCTACCAGATTGGTAGGGGATTGCTTCCCATGATGGGGACTTGCATGCTGTTGCCTCAATTCATTTTTTCCCCTTATATATGTTGAGACAGTCCCCTGTTCAATACGGAGATACTGCAATAGGTTCTACTGGCTCACCTCATCTCTATAATTCTTGTAATCACATTTATGAAGTATTTTGTCATAATGAATCTTCTACAAACATGATTTTTTCATCATTTATTTGGCATCTTATTCTTAGTCATATATGCATCAGAACAAGCAATATAATACTCTGATGCATGGTGGATCTTTAAGGGTTCCATTGTGAAGGGCTGAAGTTTGAATGTGGTGTTCAAGACTTTCAGTGTCATTTGACATATTCACCTCTACAACAAATGCCTTGTGACATTACCCCTGGGTTGAAACTTGGGCATAGATGTGACATTACTTGTGGCCCGTGGGTAAGTTTCTCTATTCTAGGTCTTCTTTCTTCGATCTGAAAGGCTTTCAATTTAGGTGAAATCATGTAAATCATGACAATTTTGTGTTTTTGCTCCCCTCCTCCAACTGTTATTTCCAAGGTAGTATGGTTGGGTGTTTTCCATCTTTTTATAAAATTGTGTGAAAATTACTCCAAGGAAAGGAGGTATTTTAATTTCAAAATATTTTGCCTCTAATCTGATTGCAGAGATAAAGGTTAAAGGTGCCTTTGTGGATTTAATGTGAAATGCAAGAAAAGAGCAGTCTCTCCCAGGAAGGGTGAAGATGAAGGCGCCAATAAGCATTTCAATCTCAGAAGTAAAGGAGAGATTTAGTTGTTAGACAAGGGACTGAATTCTTGCAAGTGGAATTTAGATTAAAAATTTGACGAATGTAGGGACCTGCCCATTTTGTAGACATGGAAGTGGTTTTTATTTAGTCTGAGATGCAGATTGCAGTCACAATACTGGAATTCTTACATGCAAACTTGACTCCCTTTTCCCTAACTCTGCTACCAGTAGATCTATTAGAAATGTTCATCAGCAGACTTGCAACAGAGGTTTCTACAGCAAGTTGTTGAGCACATTTTCATTCCATAATTTGGTCAACGTGAATTCGGGTTGGTGTCTTTTCCTTTTTAATTTTTCAATATTTGGTGTCTTGATAACTTGTTCTTGAATTCTTTGCTGTCTTGCCTTCTATTGTACTCTTTAGTTTCGTTTCCTCGACTTATGTGGCTGGCAGAAATCTTCTTGCCTAACTCTATTAGCCACATTTGAGCTGCAATATACATTCTTGTAGGCTATAATATTTCCCTCTCTTTTGGAATATAGGCTATAAGTAATAGTCGCAAGTCTTCTCCATTTATGTGGAGCAATTTCCCCTGGCACAGTCACTCCATCAGGAGAATACATAAGATGATTGTGTGCATATAATCATTAGTCATCATTGTTGTTGCTTTGCTTACTTCAAAGTTTAGTTTGATGCAAAGTTACTTACAATTTGACACCTGTTGAACAATACTAGTCTGCTATTAGCTATAATTAAATCGGAATAAAGAGATCAATTACACCATAAATTCCTATTACATTCGTAAGAATTGGAAGTTAGTTTCCCTTGGACAAAATATGGCATAATAACGAGTACCTGCACTAATGAGGACAGGAAATCAGCCCAACAGGCTTGGTCGAATGGTAGAGCTTATAGTGCTCGAGTTAACATAGGCCCCCTGTGTGTGTTCCCATGGGAGTAAAGTGGGCATGTCAGAAAAATGGAATTTGAGTCTTTCTCAAAGAAAATAAAGACACAGGGCAGGGAGATTGAAGAGGCATTTATAACAGCCCTCAAAGATATGATAAAAGTTATTGCTTTGATGTTGCTATACTAAAGCAGAGAAGAGATTGTTCGTATTCTGAATTCCTGCCTAATGGATTTCAAACAATTAAAAAGAAATAAATTATATTAATGTTTACAGATGATTAAAAGTGAATACATCCAACTAGCAATTGTCCCTAAAGTGCAATGTATGCCAAAGCCCAAGATGGATGTGGATGATTTATTTTGTAAATATTAAAACATGTCGAAAAATAAACTGTGTATAGGAAGACATGTCCAAGAGGGTCATACTCAATGTGTCAGAAATTCTGATGGTGCAAATTTATAACTTAGAATGTAAATATATAATGCATGTATAGAAAAATATTCAGGAATGGAATCAAAGGTTTTGCATAGGGAGCATATTTAGAGTTTCAATGTACAAATTTTAAAATACAAATATTTGAAAAAAATATTTCAATAGTGTTATACAGATTTTGAGGTGAGTCATTCTTAAAATATTTCCTTACTTTGTAGAAATAGATTATCCCTCATCTTTAGAATTACAATATGCTTGGATTGATAGGCTTTAATTTTTTCAGTTCTAACAATCCCATCACCTTGGTAGAGGATATTGTTATTTGCTGCCATTATTCGACATTCAAATTCATTTATAGGGATAAGAACAATCAGATGATTTCTAGGTTAGTTGTGTATAAGTCATATACTTATGGCCTTATCAGTATTTACAGATTCTTTAATATATAATGTTTAGAACTTGAAACCATTGAATTCAAGATTATGTTCTAGAACAATTTTTCATTTGTAGAAGTGTTTTGGGTGTAGAGCATAGGCATAGATTGGTGTTAGAATATATATACTTTGCATGCATGTCAATCAACACTTATGTCATGCTGCCCTGTAATCTTGTCGGAATATTACAATTGACACCACCATAATCAGAGTTAAAAATGTTTTCAAGTTTACAAAAAACCCAAAAGTAATGTTTGATCATGTACAATTATAGGGCAACATGTCTATTTTTTTTTCTCTATTTAAATGAAAAAATGACTTGTTTAAACATGACTCGGGAAGAGTCAAAGGACTTACAACCTAGAAGTCTTTAGTTTGAACAACTTATTTATATAAAAGACTAATGTTTTCCCAGTTCACAATGATAGAAGCTATTGAACTCCCTCTATTCGACAATAATAGAGACACTCTTTTTTTGGCCCATGACCCACCCCACACCTACAATTTTTCAAACATTCATACATTATACATATTAAAAGAAATTGGTTGGTCCTTTTCAGAAAAAGATTACATTAGGTAGGCTAAATCGTTGTATAGTTAATTATATCATCAACCGACAAAAATATCATACCTCAAGGTCATTGTTGGCTGACTTTCTTGCCTTGAACATCCAATGAGTCTCGATGTAGTGAAAAGGATTACGAATTGAGATAAAAGTCAGCTTGAAACTTATATAACTTAATCTGATTTGATGAAATTTCAAGAGCTGACCTTGATTGACATTAATGACTTTTTTTTTTTGGTTTCCCACAATATCTATAGTTTCATGGCTAGTAGTCATTATTTCTTAACCAATCAGAAAGGGTGCTTGCAAGAGATAGAAATACTTATTGTTAGAGGCAGGGGATATTCAAAATATAACTCCAGGAATATAAAGCATTGATATTGATCCTTAACTTCATTAATCTAGTGTTTTGTGTATATGAAAGTATGCTTATGTAACCTAAATTGGTTTTCTGATTTTCTATAACATTTAGTTTTGCATTTAAAAAAATCAGGAACATAAATCATCTCGGAAATGGTGGGAATGGTTATAATACATTTTTGAATCATTTGCATAAGCCATATAAATGATGTTGAGTCATGTTTGGATAATACAGAGTATGGCAATATCCATCATAAATATCCCCTATTTCAGCGTGTACAAGAATGCTAAAATAGATTTAAACAGCAACATACAAGACATATTTCCTAAGCATTTTCTCATAAATCCTTTTTATAAATTCAACAACCAATTCCATGGAAAATGGCTCCAAATTGAAAGTAGGAAAAGAAAAAACCAGCTAAAGCTTATACACTTAGCATACCACAATAATGCATAGGTTAAATCTTTAAATTATTCTTCAATTGTTATAAAAGCAGGACAGGAAAAAACTAGCTAGAGCTTACACACTTAGCAGACCACAAAAATGCAAAGGTTAAATCTTTAAATTATTCTTTATTTGTTATAATCCCTTGAGCAGAGAATCGACAGAAAATGCCACAATCCTAATCAGTTGTAAGTTTGCATATTTATCGTTCTCAACAATAAATGCATACTTCCTAATATATTATAGGAGCATCATATATCAAATAAAATTAGATGGGAACACCTCATATGATGAAATGAAACTAAGCAGAAAAAATCAATTAGATGGACCTTTATCATGTACCTTTGAAACATCTGTAGAGAATGTGTATATTCAACAGCTCATGGCAAGATAATCAAATAAGTGTTAAAAAAAGTTAGGTTTCTTTGAAATAAATTCATTCTGAGGGCTTTGTCATTTGCTTACGAGAAGGGACTCTTCTTTCCAACACATTTTGATATGTAAAACAAATCCAATGAGACCCCAACAAAACCATTTCTGACACAGCAAAGAGAATCCATCGTCTTGTAAGAAAAATATAGTTGTTTCATAGATAAAAAACAAAAATTCACAATGTTAAAACATTTTCTATTGTCCTGTATCAGAACACCTTTGTATCAATTAAAAAACCTATTCAGTGTCCATTTTAGATGGTTAAAGCAAAATTTATGAGAATAACATAATAACTTTCAACTGAGACATTTCTATGGTCTATGGAAAAAGTTCTCAATCAAACAATTCTAAATTTTGGACAAACTTTCATTACCAGGCGTATTCTTTCACCAAGATCTTCTTAATCCATGGGAAAAGTTGAAACAAACAATGAGATGATTAGAATTTCAAAACTAAAAAAAATGGTTTCATGGAGAAAAATGAAGAAAATCTCAGACTTAGTAGTAGAATATAAAATTTATTACCAGACAGCTGAAGTCAAGCCAAAAAAAATGGTACATGGACCAACACGTAATTTACTCCCAGCTAAAATCTTTAAATTATCCTTTAATTGTTATAATCCCTTGAGCTGAGAATGGACAGAGAATGCCACAATACTAATCAGTTGTAAGTTTGTATATTTATCGTTCTCAACAAGAAATGCATACTTAACATATTATAGTAGCATCATCTATCATTATTGTTTGCAAAAAGAAGGCATTTGATGTCTTCTCGTGCACAAAGATATTAGATTTTCGAGTTCCTTATGGCAAAGGAAACTTAATATGACATTGAATAGAAGCCAAATAAACAAAATTTTATTAATATGAAATAAATAGCTCCTTAATGCATAGTTTTAGCTACTTGTGATGGAGAAAACACCTTTCATAATCTCCTCTTGCAAATGAAAGGAAACAAAAACTTCAGAATCATATCAATTCTTTTGAAATATTTCTGTTTCCAGCTCTCTCACTACAATAAAAAACACTACACCACCAAAACCTACTCCATATGACAATCCTAGTCCAACCTCATACCATGGTGTTTGCTTGCTGTCCTCTTCGTCATCATCTTCATCATCAGTAGAAGCAGGAGGAGGAGGTGCAAATTCTGGCCAAGAGCAATCTTTTGGAAGTGGGCATCCCAATAAATTCATATTTTGCAAATATAATGATTTTGTAAATGTGACCATGTGTCCTCTTTATGGTATCATGCCGGAGAGATCGTTGTTGTACAGATGTAAAAATCCCAAATAGTCTGGAGAAATAATCCCCCGTGGAATATTTCCAGAAAGCATGTTTCTAGAAAGGTCCAATGATTCTAGATCACTAATTTCTCCCAAACTGTTTGGAATAAGCCCACTAAAATTTGTTCATGGATAGATAGAGAGACTTTAACCCCTTCAATTTGCCAAAATCAGAAGGAACAAATCCATCCAATTGATTGTTCGAGAGATCTATGCATGACAGATTGGAAAGAATATATGGGTAGTATCCGTCTATACCTTTGGAAGTCATTTCCAGTTCACCATGGTACAACATATACATATTGCCATCACGTGATAATGGGACGCTTTTTCCCAACATATAGCCATCTTCTCTTGCTACAGTAATTGCTTGCCAAGATACAATGTTGTGAGGAATAGAACCTGACAGATTATTGGACGCAACAACTAAGATTTGGAGTTACTTCAATTTGCCAATCTCTGAAGGAGTACTGCCCCTGAAATAATTGTTCTTCACCACCAGCACTTGAAGGCCAAAGATTTCCAATTGAGCTTGGAATATACCCTGTAAATGAGTTGTGCCCAATATCAAGTTTTTGTAAATTTGTACAATTTATTATTGAGCATGGGAATCTTCCGCTTAGCTTATTGTTGTTTACAATGAAGGACAAGGGGCAAATTCTCTTGGGCATGCTTCCCTCCAAACTGTTATCTCCCAAATTCAATGTTGCAAGTTTAGTCAAATTTCTCAAGCCTGGAGGAGTATTGCCAGTTAGCAAATTGTCATTGAGTATCAGTAATTGTAGAAAAGAAGGCCACACAAATGGTATATCTCCAGTCAATGAATTCTTAGACACGTCAAAGATTGTTAGATAATTTAAAGTATTTGGAAAAATACTACCTTGCAAATAATTCTGAGAGAGATTCAACGAACTCAAATCACGACTAAAATGCCATAGCGAAGAGGGAATTTCTCCATGAGTATTGAGTTGAAATCCGTGACGGAATTTGACCATCGAAATTTCAAGATGTCAAAGACAAGGAATGTAATTGAAATATAGGAATCCAAGTAGTGCTAATATTCAACACACAATTGGACAAGACAACTCAGAAAACTTGGCAAGGTTGCAAAACAAAATTTCTGAAATCGTATGATGGTGGCTTAGTGAGAGGGAGAGACTCTATCGAGGATGGCCTTGTCCCAGATTATATTACCTTTTTTTTATTTATTGCGACATAGTTCAGGGTCCATATGGTCTATTTCATAATAGTATTCCTCCTGCACAGACCGCATATATTTTATTTGAGCTAACTATACATAAATTCTTGTCAATTTACTATTTATAGGCAATTTTAAATAATGGAAATTATTTAATTATAAATTTAGGTTTTTTATATTTTGTAATTTAAATTAATTTTCAATAATTTATATGTTTAATTGACAAATCAAAATAAACACAGTAAATAAGAATGTATAATAGAATGGATTTATTCATCCATACCTTGTATTAGATGTCTTAGGTTTGGGTTCTAGTTAGTCTATGTTTAGGTTTGGGTTCTACCTAGTCTATGTTTTAACATAGAATTACAATTTTATTAGGAATATTTTTGTAGTAAGAATAATGGTGCTGATATTTTAGTTATATATATATATTTGTGAAGTTAAGGGTGTTGTGATTGTAATGAAGGGTTTGAATGGTGCGATAGATGGTTTGGTTGATCTCTCTTCCAACCCAATCACTCGTAGAACTATTTCCATGCATATGCATTAAAGGATGTAGACAATGATGGACGTGATCAGTCTGGGAAGGGTCTTCATTCCAACAAAACATATTTGGGAAGAGGGCAAGTTTGTTGTGGTGGGTGGCTGTTCTATGCAAATTTTCAATTTCAAAGGGTCCTTCACATATTCTCTCATCCCGATTGATGGCCTAGGTGGTAGTGGTTAAGTGGGAGGCAGCTCCTCGATTGAGTCTTTGCAGGGGTCGGATGGTAATAAGTTGGATGCTAGCATAGTAGTGGAGTTTGACTTTCTTCTTAGTATACTTTTGTTGTTGTTATTTAGCAGTCTATTCAAGTTAGAAAGTTTGTGGTTTCTTGCTTCTTGTTGTGTCCTGCCTTTTGAGCTCTTAGTTTGTATCTAGACTTGTTTTGGTTCCAGGTTTGTTTCATGATGTCTTTTGGACTACCATTTCTTTGGGTGTAAGCCGTTTTTAATGGAAAAGGTTTAGTGATTACTCCTAACCTCTTCATTTTTTCTATAATTCTCGATCTTGAGTTTTGTATGGGTGAGTGTTCCCTTTTAACCCTCAACATCGATCAAAAAAATTGAAGAATATATAAATTTCATCTTAAAATATTTAAAAATTAATAAAATTTGATAAAAATAAAATGCTAAAATATTACATTAGAGTTTTATGAAAGAATATAAATTAATTTAATTGCAACTTTTTAAATTTTAAAATATGAAAATTAAAATCAAGATTTATTTTTTGTGTATGCTTTGATGCTTCTATTATTTTTTCTATTTTTTTGTTACTCTGTTTTTTTCATTATTCATATGATTAGGCAATTTCATATTTTTTATAATGAATCAAGATTTTATTAATATTTAACTTTGCATTGCAAAAATTCAGAACATAAATTCTCTTGGAAATGGTGGGAAAAGTGCAACATAATATATTTTTGGAGAAATGATATAAAGTCATGTTTGGAGAATACCAAAATATATCCATTATAAATATCCCTTGTTTCATCATATTCAAGTATAGCCATGTTCTCTAAATAATTTCCTATAAATCTTTCTGATAAACTCAGCAATCAATTCTCTTTTAAAAAATGGCTTCAAATTGAAAGTAAGACATGGAAAACCCAGCTACGACTTACACACTTAACAGGGCACAATATGCGTAGGTTGAATCTTTAAATTATTATAATCCCTTAAACAAAGAATGAACAGAGAATGCCACAATTTCAGTTGTAAGTCTCCTTATTTAAAAATGCATATTTTTTATTTATTGTTTTCAACAAGAAATGCATACTTCCTTAAGATATCATGACAGCATATTTACTGTTTCTTTCAAAAGCAGCCATATAAATAAATAAAAAACATATTAGAGATTTTCAAATTCCCCTCCAAAAAAATTTTAATATCACATCTGATATAAGCCATATAAACAAAACCTTGGGTCAGAGTAGAGATCCAGAGCAAAAACAAACAATTTATTAATATGAAATCTGATTAAGGTACAAATCAATTCAAATATAGAACTCCTTTAAGGCATAGTTTTAGCTATAGTGTTGGAAAAAAGACCTTTCATAATCTCCTATTGCGAATGAAAGGAAACAAAAACGTGAGAATCGTATCAACTGTTTTGAAATATTTCTGTTTCCAGCTCTCTCTCACTACAATAAAAATCCACACACCACAGAAACCTACTCCATATGACAAGCCCAGTCCAACCTCATACCATGGCGTTTGCTTGCTATTCTCTTTGTCATCATCTTCTTCATCAGTAGAAGCAGGAGGAGGAAGAGCAAATTGTGGCCAAGAGCAATCCTTTGGAAGAGGACATCCTGATAAATTCAGATTTTGCAAATATGATGATTTATCAAATGTGACCATGTGTCCTCCTTGTGGTATCATTCTAGAGAGACTGTTGTTGGACAAATTTAAAAATCCCAAATAGTTTAGAGAAATAAACTCCTGTGGAATATTTCCAGAAAACATGTTTCTAGAAAGATCCCATGACTCTAGATCAGTCATTTCTCCCAAATTACTTGGAATAAGCCCGCTGAAATTGTTCATGGATAGATTGAGAGACCTTAACCCCTTCAACTTTCCAAAATTAGAAGGAACAACTCCGTTCAATTCATTGTTTGAGAGATCTATGCATGATAGAGTGGAAAGAATATATGGGTAGTGTTGGTCTATGCCTTTGGAAGTCATATCCAGTTCTTCATTGTACAACATATATATATATCGCCATCACGTGATAATGGCAATGTTATTCCCAACATATAGCCATCTTCCCTTGCTACAGTAATGGCTTCCAAAAATACAATGTTGTGAGGAATAGAACCTGACAGATTATTGGATGCAACAACTAAGATTTGGAGTTGCTTCAATTTGCCAATCTCTGAAGGAATATTCCCTCTGAAATAGTTGCTCTTCATCACCAGCAATTGAAGGTCTGAAAGATTTCCAATTGAGTTTGGAATATACCCTGTAAATGAGTTGTGTCCCATATAAAGTATTTGTAATTTTGTACAATTTATTATTGAGCGTGGGAATCTTCCGCTTAGCTTATTGTTGTGTACAATCAAGGGCAAAGGGCAAATTCCCTCGGGTATGCTTCCCTCCAAACTGTTATCTCCTAAATTCAATATTGCAAGTTTAGTCAAATTTCTCAAGCCTTGAGGAATATTTCCAGTTAGCAAATTGTCATTTGAGCATTAGTAAGCCTAGAAAAGAAGGCCACACAGATGGTATGTATCCAGTCAATGCATTCTTAGAAACGTCAAAGATCAACAGATTTTTTAAGGTATTTGGAAAGATACTGCCTTGCAAATGATTCTGAGAGAGATTTAACAAACTCAAATCAGGACTGAAATGCCATAGCCAAGACGGAATTTCTCCAACAAGATTGTTGTCAGCCAATGTCAAGGAACTCAATGAGTATTGCGTTGAAATCCATGGTGGAATTTGACCATCGAGATTACATAATGTCAAAGACAAGGATTTCAATTGAAATATAGGAATCCAAGTAGTGCTAATATTCAACACGCAATTGGATAAAGACAAAGAAGACAATTTGGCAAGTTTGTGAAAGAAAGTTTCTGAAATTGTTTGATGGTGGTTTAGTGAGAGGTAGAGACTCTCCACGTTGGATGGCAATGCCTTGAAAGAAATGCTCTCATTGAATGAATTTCCGTGGGCATTGAGAAAAATAAGGGAGGAAAGCTTAGCAAAGGAGAACGGAATAGTCCCACTTAAATGGTTGGAGGAAATATCCAAGAAATAAAACAAAGGGAGATTGCCCAAACAAGACGGTATAGTTCCATTGAGTTTGTTGTTTCTAACACTTAAAGAACTAAGTTTGGTGAGCAGACAAATGGATGGCGGAATTACACCCCTCAACATATTAAAGCCTAAACTCAGTTCATGGAGGTAAAACAGGTTTCCTAAGTGAGGAGGAAGAGTACCTGTGAAACTATTCCAACTCAAATCTAGATTCCGAAGATATGAGAGATTTATCAAGGAGGTTGGAAGAGTTCCTGTTAAATAATTAAAACTCAAATCTAGATTCTGAAGATATGAGAGATTTCCCAAGCAGGCAGGAAGAGTACCTGTTAATCCACTGTCAGGCATGGTCAGCGATGTGAGAAAATGAAGGTTGCACAGACTATCAGATATGACGCCTCCCTGCACATCCCTAAACAGATAGATGGCACTTACATGGTCCATGTGATTATAGCACGATATGGAAGGCCACGTGCAACAGTCACTTCCATTTCCCCAGGAACTCAGATTACCATTTAAGGAGACTTTTTCGTAAAAAATAGCATCTAATTGGGAATAGCCATGAGAGTGACTCAAGGCTGCTTTGAAGGAAAGAAGAGCTTGGGATTCGTGGGGAGGACATTTGGAAAGACATGGAAATGGCTTGGTAAAGAGGAGCAGCACCACAGCAACGAAAAGAGCAAAATTAAAATTAAAGGGAAGAATAGTCATTGCGATTGGCAATGAAGAGCAGCGTAAGTATTGGGATATATTTGAGAGAGCAGAGTCAGTATATATGGAGAAAAAGCAGATATGAGGGACTGCCGTGTCTTACAAGCACATGCAAAGGCTGTAGCAACAGAAGATGGGTATATTTTGAATCAAGACTTGTCATTTTATGGTCAATATGGCAGGGGGTCATATCGTGATGGATTGGATATGACTTCCAAAGGCACAAATCAATATTACCCATATATTCTTTCCACTCTAACATCCATTGATCTCTCAATCAATCAATTGAATGGAGAAGTTCCTCCCAACTTGGGAATGTTGAAGGGGCTGAGGTTTCTCAATCTATCCATGAACAATCTCAGTGGGACAATTCCAAGTAGTTTGGGAGAAATGAGAGATCTACTGTCATTGGACCTTTCTACAAATAGGTTTTTTGGAAATATTCCTTTTGAGTTTCAATCTCTGAACTATCAGGGATCCTTAAATTTGTCCAACAACAATCTCTCTGGCAGTATACCACAAGGAGGGCAGATGATCACATTCGAAAATACATCATATTCTGGAAATCCAAATTTGCAGGGATGTCCACTTCCAAAGAATTGTTCTTGGCCAAAATTTTCCCCGCCTCCACCTGTTGCTACCAATGATATGATGCAGAGGATGAAGAAGAAATTCCGTGGTATGAGATTGGACTTGGACTGTCAAATGTTGTGGGTTTTACTGGTGTAGTGATATTGCTTATACTAAAAACCAAGTGGAGAATGAAATATTTCAAAGGGGTTGGTACGATCTTGAAGTTTTTGTTTCCACCGCTCCGCAATAGGCAATTATGAAGGATCATCTCTACAACCAAGATGAGCCAAAACTTTGCCCTGAGCATTTTATTAGTTGGCTTCCTTTGCAGCTTAATCATCTTCCATGTAATAAAGTTTCGTATTGAAAAAAAGCTTGTTTTAAATCTTTTTTATAATATTTTTTATTCGTTTATATAACAGAATATGGTAATTGTTCAGCCTAAATTACAAGCCATTTTTGAAGATTTAGTTGTTAACAGCCTCTGAATAAATCTTCTCCGCATTTTTCACTGCTATTTGTACAAAAATGGGTGCTCATGGACCTCTAGATGGAAGCAACAATAGTTAAAGCTCTCACAATCTAAGGGGAAGTAACAGTACCAAGTCACTCAAGCAGGAGAATATATAAGATAGTTGTGTGCATATAATCATTTACACAAAACAGGACTAGAATCGGTCATCATAATTATTATTTTACTTAAGTTAGATGCAAAGTTAATTACAATTTGACACCCGTTGAACAGTACTAGTCTGCTATTAGCTATAATCAAATCTGAATAGAGAGTATATAATCAATTACAACATTATTTCCTATTACAGTCCCACGTATTGGAAGTATGTTTCCCTTGGACCTTCATCAAATACACTCCACATTTGAGCTACAAGAATATTAAAGACAAAATATAGCATAATAATGAAAAAAATAAGACAAAGTACCTGCACTGGGGAGGACAAGAAATCAGTCTGGCAGGTTTGGTCAAATGGTAAGCCAGAGCAATTACCCTGTCATTGGCCACCACCAGGGTTCAGAACCTGCTGGGCAAGCCCTCAGTTTGTAGTGCTCACGTTAACATAAGCCACCTGTTAGTGACCTCGCAGGGTAAAGTGGGCATGTCAAGAAAAAGGGAAATAGAGTCTTTCTGGAGAGGAACTAAAGGACGGGACCGGGGTACTAAATATCTCAAAGATACGATAAATCATAAAACTGAGAGGCATTACTTGGATGCTGGGATCCTAAAGCAGAGAAGAGACATCGTTTATATTCTACCCAATCGATTTCCAACAATTAGATCATTGTCTTCAGTGGGATTATGCATGGTTACGGTCTGCTTGGAGGGTTGAAATTTAGTGTGAATTTTCATCTGTTTTGATGTTTTCCTAATTCTGATGTTTGGTGCTAACTTTACCTACCAGATTGGTAGGGGATTGCTTCCCATGATGGGGACTTGCATGCTGTTGCTGCAATTCAATTTTTCCCCTTATATATGTTGAGACAGTCCCCTGTTCAATACGGAGATACTGCAATAGGTTCTACTGGCTCACCACATCTCTATAATTCTTGTACTCACATTTAGGAAGTATTTTGTCATAATGAATCTTCTACAAACATGATTTTTTCATCATTTATTTGGCATCTTAATCTTAGTCATATATGCATCAGAACAAGCAATATAATACTCCGATGCATGGTGGATCTTTAAGGGTTCCATTGTGAAGGGCTGAAGTTGGAATGTGGTGTTCAAGACTTTCAGTGTATTTTGACATATTCACCTCTACAACAAATGCCTTGTGACATTACCCATGGGTTGAAACTTGGGCATAGATGTGACATTACTTGTGGCCCGTGGGTAAGTTTCTCTATTCTAGGTCTTCTTTCTTCGATCTGAAAGGCTTTCAATTTAAGTGAAATCATGTAAATCATGACAATTTTGTGTTTTTGCTCCCCTCCTCCAACTGTTATTTCCAAGGTGGTATGGTTGGGTGTTTTCCATCTTTTTATAAAATTGTGTGAAAATTACTCCAAGGAAAGGAGGTATTTTAATTTCAAGATATTTTGCCTCTAATCTGATTGCAGAGGTAAAGGTTCAAGGTGCCTTTGTGGATTTAATGTGAAATGCAAGAAAAGAGCAGTCTCTCCCGGGAAGGGTGAAGATGAAGGCGCCAATAAGCATTTCAATCTCAAAAGTAAAGGAGAGATTTAGCTGTTAGACAAGGGACTGAATTCTTGGAAGTGGAATTTAGATTAAAAATTTAAGGAGGAATGTAGGGACCTGCCCATTTTGTAGAAATGGAAGTGGTTTTTATTCAGTCTGAGATTCAGATTGCAGCCACAATACTAGAATTCTTACATGCAAACTTGACTCCCTTTTCCCTAACTCTGCCACCAGTAGATCTATTAGAAATGTTCATCAGCCGACTTGCAACAGAGGTTTCTACAGCAAGTTGTTGAGAATATTTTCAGTCCATAATTTGGTCAACATGAATTCGGGTTGGCGTCTTTCCTTTTTTATTTTTCAATATTTGGTGTCTTGATAACTTGCTCTTGAATTCTTTGTTGTCTTGCCTTCTATTGCACTCTTTAGTTTCGTTTCCTCGAGTTATGTGGCTGGCAGAAATCTTCTTGACTAATTCTATTAGCCACATTTGAGCTGCAATATACATTCTTGTAGGCTATAATATTTCCCTCTCTTTTGGAATGTAGGCTATAAGTAACAGTAGCAAGTCTTCCCCATTTATGTGGAGCAATTTCGCCTGGCACACAGTCACTCCAACAGGAGAATACATAAGATGATTGTGTGCATATAATCATTAGTCATCATTGTTGTTGCTTTGCTTACTTCAAAGTTTAGTTTGATGCAAAGTTACTTACAATTTGACACCTGTTGAACGATACTAGTCTGCTATTAGCTATAATTAAATCGGAATAAAGAGATCAATTACACCATAAATTCCTATTACATTCGTAAGAATTGGAAGTTAGTGGCATAATAACGAGTACCTGCACTAATGAGGACAAGAAATCAGCCCAACAGGCTTGGTCGAATTGTATGGTAGAGCTTGTAGTGCTCGAGTTAACATAGGCCCCCTGTGTGTGTTCCCATGGGAGTAAAGTGGGCATGTCAAGAAAAACGGAATTTGAGTCTTTCTCAAAGAAAATAAAGACACGAGACAGGAAGATTGAAGAGGCATTTATAAAAGGTATTGCTTTGATGTTGCTATACTAAAGCAGTGAAGAGAGATTGATCGTATTCTGAATTCCTGCCTAATGGATTTCAAACAATTAAAAAGAAATAAATTATATTAATGATTTATTTTGTAAATATTAAAACATGTCGAAAAATAAACTGTGTATAGGGTCATACTCAATGTGTCAGAAATTCTGATGGTGCAAATTTATAACTTAGATAAATATATAATGCATGTATAGAAAAATATTCAGGAATGGGATCAAAGGTTTTGCATAGGGAGTATATTTAGAGTTTCAATGTACAAATATTTGAAAAAAATATTCCAATAGTGTTATACAGATTTTGAGGTGAGTCATTCTTAAAATATTTCCTGACTTTGTAAAAATAGATTATTCCTCATCTTTAGAATTACAATATGCTTGGAATGATAGGCTTTAATTTTTTCAGTTCTAACAATCCCATCTCCTTGGTAGAGGATATTGTTATTTTCTGACATTATTCGACATTCAAATTCATTTATAGGGATAAGAACAATCAGATGATTTCTAGGTTAGTTGTGAGTAAGTCATATACTTATGGCCTTATCAGTATTTACAGATTCTTTAATATATAATGTTTATAACTTGAAACCCTTGAATTCAAGATTATGTTCTAGAACAAGTTTTCATTTGTAGAAGTGTTTTGGGTACAGAGCATAGGCATGCATGTGAATCAACACTTATGTCATGCTGCCCTGTAATCTTGTTGGAATATTACAATTGACACCACCATAATCAGAGTTAAAAATGTTTTCAAGTTTACAAGAAACCCAAAAGTAATGTTTGATCATGTACAATTATAGGGCAACATGTCTATAATTTTTTTCTCTGTTTAAATGAAAAAATGACTCGTTTAAACATGACTCGGGAAGATTCAGAGGACTTACAGCCTAGAAGTCTTTAGTTTGAACAACTTCTTTATATAAAAGACTGATGTTTTCCCAGTTCACAATGATAGAAGTTATTGAACTCCCTCTATTCGACAATAATAGAGACACTCTTTTCTTGGCCCATGACCCACCCCACACCTATAATTTTTCAAACATTCATACATTATACATATTAAAAGAAATTGGTTGGTCCTTTTCAGAAAAAGATTGCATTAGGTAGGCTAAATCATTGTATAGTTAATTAGATCATTAACCCACAAAAATATCATACCTCAAGGTCATTGTTGGCTGACTTTCTTGCCTTGAACATCCAATGAGTCTCGATGTAGCGAAAAGGATTACTAATTGAGATAAAAGTCAGCTTGAAACTTATATAACTTAATCTGATTTGATGAAATTTCAGGAGCTGACCTTGATTGACATTAATGACTTTTTTTTTTGGTTTCCCACAACATCTATAGTTTCATGGCTAGTAGTCATTATTTCTTAACCAATCAGAAAGGGTGCTTGCAAGAGATAGAAATACTTATTCTTAGAGGCAGGGGATATTCAAAATATAACGCCAGGGATCTAAAGCATTGATATTGATCCTTAACTTCATTAATATAGTGTTTTGTGTATATGAAAGTATGCTTATGTAACCTAAATTGGTTTTCTGATTTTCTATAACGTTTAGTTTTGCATTTAAAAATATCAGGAACATAAATCATCTTGGAAATGGTGGGAATGGTTATAATACATTTTTGAATCATTTGCATAAGCCATATAAATGATGTCGAGTCATGTTTGGATAATACAGAGTATGACAATATCCATCATAAATATCCCCTATTTCAGTGTGTACAAGAATGGTAAAATAGATTTAAACAACAACATACAAGACATATGTCCTAAGCATTTTCTCATAAATCCTTTTTATAAATTCAACAACCAATTCCATGGAAAATGGCTCCAAATTGAAAGTAGGAAAAGAAAAAACCAGCTAAAGCTTATACACTTAGCATACCACAATAATGCATAGGTTAAATCTTTAAATTATTCTTCAATTGTTATAAAAGCAGGACAAGAAAAAACCAGCTAGAGCTTACACACTTAGCAAACTACAAAAATGCAAAGGTTAAATCTTTAAATTATTCTTTATTTGTTATAATCCCTTGAGCAGAGAATTGACAGAAAATGCCACAATCCTAATCAGTTGTAAGTTTGCATAGTTATCGTTCTCAACAAGAAATGCATACTTCCTAATATATTATAGAAGCATCATATATCAAATAAAATTAGATGGAAACACCTCATATGATGAAATGAAACTAAGCAGAAAAATTCAATTAGATGGACCTTTATCATGTACCTTTGAAACATCTGTAGAGAATGTGTATATTCAACAGCTCATGGCAAGATAATCAAATAAGTGTTAAAAAGAGTTAGGTTTCTTTGAAATAAATTCATTCTGAGGGCTTTGTCATTTGCTTACTTCATTTCTTACGAGAAGGGACTCTTCTTTCTAACACATTTTGATATGTAAAACAAATCCAATGAGACCCCAACAAAACCATTTCTGACACAGCAAAGAGAATCCATCGTCTTGTAAGAAAAATACAGTTGTTTCATAGATGAAAAAACAAAAATTCACAATGTTAAAACATTTTCTATTGTTCTGTATTAGAACACCTTTGTATCAATTAAACAACCTATTTAGTGTCCATTTTAGATGGTTAAACCAAAATTTATGAGAATAACTTTCAACTGAGACATTTCTATGGTCTATGGAAAAAGTTCTCAATCAAACAATTCTAAATTTTGGACAAACTTTCATTACCAGGTGTATTCTTTCACCAAGATCTTCTTAATCCATGGGGAAAAGTTGAAACAAACAATGAGATAATTAGAATTTCAAAACTGAAAAAAATGGTTTCATGGAGAAAAATGAAGAAAATCTCAGACTTAGTAATAGAATATAAAATTTATTACCAGACAACGGAAGTCAAGCCAAAAAAAATGGTACATGGACCAACAGGTAATTTACTCCGAGCTAAAATCTCTAAATTATCCTTTAATTGTTATAATCCCTTGAGCTGAGAATGGACAGAGAATGCCACAATACTAATTAGTTGTAAGTTTGCATATTTATTGTTCTCAACAAGAAATGCATACTTAACATATTATAGCAGAATCATCTTGTTGACCATTTTTGGTCCTGCAGGCCAAAATCGGTCCTCTTCTTCCCTTGCTATTCTGAGCCAGTTCATTTTTTGATTTTGCACAAGTCTTGTTTCTACGGACTCTGCATGCTTGTTTCTACTGACTCTGCAGGCTTGTTTCTATGGACTCTGCAAGCTGATTTCTACGGACTCTGTAGACTTGTTTCTATGGACTCTGTAGATTTGTTTCTATAGACTCTACAAGAAAGAAACAAGTTCCCAACACTTAGGTGACAAAAGGACCTTTGCGACTTTTCCAAAAGGCAATTTTAGAAGCCAACGAATGCTTGAAGAAGGCAGGAAAGCACTTGGAAAGAAGGTCGAAAGGGTAAGTTTTTCTTTAGAAAAGTGAACAAGGCAAGTTGGAATTCCTTCAGATTTGTTCAAGGCAAAGAGATGGAGAATTTATTCAGACAAATTCCTTCAGACATTTTGACCGAAGAAATCCTTCGAAAGAAAATCCTACGGCAATAAAAGGACTAAGGAAAAGGCAGAAAATGATTTCCTTCAAACAAAAAGTCTGAAGAAATTCGGAGAAAGAGCTGCAGGAAAGAAAACCCGAAGAAGGATTCCAAAGGTCAAAGTAAGTGATCGAAATAATTCTTGCGGACATTTTGTCTGTAGGAAAAATAGTCGAAAGAAAAGGCGAGGAAATAAGCAAAAAAAACAAAGGAAGAAATCCTTCAGACAAAACGTCTGAAGGAATTCTTTCGGACATTTTGTCCAAAGGATTTGTGGACCAAGGAGCCCGAAGTCCCCCGAAGGGCAGGTACCCTTGCGAGGGACTCTCAGCCAAAATAAAGGGACACTTCTCCAAAGCTAAAGGGGCACCTCCCCTTTGGGAAGGATCAAACAAGAAAGCTGAAGGAATTGCCAAGGAGGGTGACGGGCCCAAAGCCGTCGATTTCAAGGAAATAAACTAGCCATTGGCTTTCAAACGGTGACAGGCACACGAACGTCAACTTTACAGCAATGAAATAGTCATTGATCTTTAAAGGCTTGAGGTCAAACCCAAATGCATTCAAAGGCCTTAAGGCCAAAAGGAAGAATCACTGAGAGAAGAGCACAAGGAGCCAGGAAGGCTGGTAAGATAGCCCCTGAGGGCTGAAGGAGCTAGAAAAGACAAAGCCAGGAAGAGACATAGTGCAGAGATGGAAAAAATAGTCCAAGTGGCAAAGGAAGGTGTCAACTCAAGGATTTACTCCAGCAGTTGACACAGTATCTGCCAAGTGGTCATCAAGGGGTGCAAACAGTGAACGACGTGACCCATTTTCTTCACTTTACATTAATGAGCAGACAAACTACGTGAATATCTGGAAAGAGCAGTCTTGTTTGTAGAAAAAGAGGCACGGCCCATGCTTTCACATTAATGTTTGAACGCCAAAGTCAAGACCGGCGATTACACAACATGGTTCTAGCAGGCCTCTTCTAGAAGGATGATATCAGCAACAACGACTTCCTCTTCCTGATGCTCTCAACACACATGGGCCAACTTGTAAAAAGGTGCCAAAGTCTTTTCCAAAGGGGCGCCTTTACTTCTTCTCTCTTTATATATTGTAAACTTCTCATTTGAGAAAGGATATCTCTTAGCTTGGAAAGTAGAACTTTGTAGAAAAGATCTCTTGGCTTGTAAGGCATAGCTCTGTTGGATTTTACCTTAAATCAAGACATAGCATTTTTACATCCATTTGAGCTTGCACTTTCGTATCTGTCTATGTTTTCATTTTGTGTTAAGTCATTTTCCTTTATGCTTTCACAAAATGATTCCAACATGTCTAGTGTATTGTGAAGTTTCTTCTTTTGCAGGTCTACTAGAAGTGTCTATAGCAGAGTATAGGTGCATGTGAATAGGCTACCATAGAGTGTCTCAGAATACCTCTGGTAGTTCTTCCTCCCTGTATCTCCACAGACCTCTGACTCACTGATACAGAAGAGTTTTCCATATCAAATGAAATGTATGCCAGCTTATTCTTGGTGTAAAGTGTAGGTTCAAGCTAAGTAGATCAACTTTTTTGGTGTATCACCATTTAGTTTAGGTTCTATTTTCAGCATCCTTCTTCCTTTTCAACCTCCCTTTTTTTATTTATCTGTTAGCAGTAGGAAATTTAGGACCACAGAGATACATCAAAGGGAGCTAGCCCTTATCTAGAGACTCTCCTCTCAGTTTTGCCAGACCCACAGGAAAAAGAGGAGTTTTCATTTTGATGCGTGGAAGACAGGAGCTCATCCTCCTGTCAAAGGTGCAATTTGCCGCATCAACAGTTTTTGGCACGCCCGATGGGACCATGTTTTAACACTCAAAAAGGTTTGAGGATTGGTGCTAGTCCTGTTATAGTAGAATGAACCATTAATACAGCATCTGACCTATAATCAGGTGATTGTGGGACAAGTGTTGTCCAAAGAGTTGAAGAATTTTGGTGGGTTCTTCAACCAACCAGCCTTTGGAGTTCTTTTTACCAACACCATTGGTGACTCTGAGTTGAATCAGCTGGTTAAGCAGTCCAGGTGCCATCAAAAAATCTCATTTTTTGTATGTATAATCCCAATTCCCAGAATCATGGGCCTTGTATTCCTTCGTATAACTTTGATGAAGCTCAAGTTTTTTATGGAATCACCTCAAGTAGCTCTCCTAGTTGCCCTTCAACAATAAGGGAAGTAGAACTAGAGTTTGAGAAGCAAGTGATGGAAATAGATAGATTAGATGAGCAGTATAGATATCATCAAGAGCTTATGTACAAAGAGGAGTGTTTGTTTAGGCAAGCTCAGGCCTTGCAATCCATGGAGGAGAAGGTAACAAAATGAGAAAGTCCATTCATTCAAGGCAGTCAGCCTTGTGTGCCCCATCTTATTCTAAAAAAATCCCCCTCTTGTGCACCAAATCTTTTCTACCAGATAGCACTTGCTCACTCTAGCTCATCTGATGCATTAATCACTCCTGCTCTTAACCCCTTGCGCCTTGCTTTCAAACATCAAAGGGCATTAGAGCAACCTCTCATGGAAATCAACCTTCTCAATTCCTTAGAATGTGAATCCTCCTTTGAAGGGAATACCATGAACCAACTCATCTCTCTTGAAGCAACTCTTCCTATGCATGAGCAGACCCTTCCTAGTCTTCCTCAACCTCCTCAAGTCTTTCAGCATGATGTCAAGATTCTAAGTTGGAAGAGGGAATATCATGAACCAGCTCAGGAACATGAAGAGGATAAAGTTACTCCCTGTTCACAAAGGAAAAAATCCAATCCCAAAGTCATGAGTTAGAAGCAAACAATGGAATCATGGGGCAGGAAGGAGGAGAAAGGTTTTGCTCAAAACCTTGAAGAAGGCGAAGCTGCTCCTACTCATCATGATGATGCTTGTGACCTCCAAGAAAAACTCTTTCAAGAAGATATAGATAGACAAATTACAGAGTTGGAGTCCAAAGTGAGATTCCTTAGCCAATGTGTGATGGATGATTTAGACCAAATAGCAGATTCCATGTCTGAACACACCCCATCTACACACCTCCAAGAAAGCTATCAGGGCACATCTGATATAGATGAAGTGCTGGCCAAATGGAAGGAGGAGAATCATTCGATTCTAGCTCAGGGACTGCCTCCTCTTCCACATGGGTTTAATCTTCAGCCTTCCACTTCATCCCTTCTAAGAGAGGAACCTGTTTTGAAAGAGGCAATTGAGGAAGAGAAGATCCAAATTATAGCTGCCCAAGAGGCTATCATGAGCAACAATGAAGATGAAATCATCATGGATGCTCCTTTTGAAGACATCATCAACAATGGAGAAGACACAGGTCATGGATACATGCAAATGTTCCAGCAATACGAAGAGGAAAATAAGCATGGTGACCTCTCTCCTCCCTTGTTTGATGAACTTCCTTGTTGCTTTGATGAGGAGTATGACTATGCCGTGGAGCTTGAGTTAGAGGAGGATCAGGAGGATGTCTTTGAACAACTAGAGACTCTGATCCTTGAGCAAGAAAATGAGAGGCTTGTACATTTTGAGAAAAGCTTTGAAGAAGAGAGTTTTGAACAAAAAGGTGATGTTCTGTGAGATGAGCAATCAGTTTGTGATTCCATTTTCGACATCACAACAATCATCTTTCTTGAAGAAAGCCATAAGAGAGCAGAGGATGAGTTTGACAGGGTCTTCAATGAAGTAGAATGGAACAAGTCAAACCATGGTGCACTACAAAGGGACTATGCATATCAAGGGGCTTATGGTGATGAGCCAACAGCCATTGATTTCCTGATGAAACACACCAGCATGAAGAGCTAGCATTCGACAAGCTTCCAAGAACAAGAAGAGTGCATATATGTTGGAAGCATGTTTGATTCTGATCCACTCGGATGTAAGCCAATCAAGGTGGCAAGCAAGAGGAGCAAGTCACCAAGTCTCCATTCCATTCAGCCACTTGTTTGGCACCATAAGTTTCCTTTCCATGAAGGAGACTTAAGAAATTTTCCCTTTGATCAAGGAGGGATGCAAATATACCTGGTTAGCTATACATAGTAGTTCACTTTCAATTTTCTTTTCCTATTTTTCCTAAGTGTTGTTTGCACAAGTAGTGTTTTTAGCCTTGTGTGTGTTTTCCTTTATGTTTGGGGCGAAAGATTCATGATTGATTCTTGGATCTATCGGCACTGTTTCTAACTTTTTTCAAGTTGCATTTTGACTCCGTGCCCAATGGACTTTAAGGCAACTAGTTTCTAAGCATAGCAGGCATGCTTCCCCTGGGAGTCACCAATTTGTTGACCATTTTTGGTCCAACAGGCCAAAATCGATCCCCTTCTTCCCTTGCTATTTTAAGCTAGTTCATTTTTTAATTTTGCACAAGTCTTATTTCTACGGACTCTGCAGGCTTATTTCTACGGACTCTGCAAGCTAATTTCTATGGACTCTGCAGGCTTGTTTCTATGGACTCTGCAGGCTTGTTTCTACGGACTATGCAAGCTTGTTTCTACAGACTTTGTAGGAAAGAAACAAGTTCCCAACACTTAGGTGACAAAAGGACCTTTGCGACTTTTTGAAAGGCAATTTTAGAGGCAAAACAACCTTTGCGGAGGGCAGGAAAGCACTTGGAAAGAAGGCCGAAAGGGTAAGTTTTTCGTCAGAATAGTGAACAAGGCAAGTTGGAATTCCTTCAAATTTGTTCAAGGCAAAGAGATGGAGAATTTCTTCGGACAAATTTCTTCAGACATTTTGTCTGAAGAAATCCTTCGAAAGAAAATCCCGCAGAAATAAAAAGACTAAGGAAAAGGCAGAAAATGATTTCCTTCGGCCAAAATGTCTGAAGAAATTTGAAGAAAGAGCCATGGGAAAGAAAACCCGAAGAAGGATTCTAAAGGTCAAAGTAAGTGATCGAAATAATTCTTGCAGACATTTTGTCCGTGGGAAAAATGGTCGAAAAAAAAGCCAAGGAAATAAGCGAAAAAAACAAAGGAAGAAATCCTTTGAACAAAATGTCTAAAGGAATTCCTTCAGACATTTTGTCTGAAGGATTTGAGGACCAAGGAGCCCGAAGTCCCCCAAAGGGCAGGTACCCTTGCGGGGGACACTCAACTAAAATGAAGGGACACTTCTCCAAAGCCGAAGGGGCACCTCCCATTTGGGAAGGATCAAAAAAGAAAGCTGAAGGAATTGGCAAGGAGGGTGATGGGCCTGAAGCCATCAATTTCAGGGCAATAAACTAGCCATTGGATTTCAAATGGTGACAAGCACGCGAATGTCAACTTTACAGCAATGAAATAGCCATTGATATTTAAAGGCTTGAGTGCGGACCCAAATGCATTCAAAGGCCTTAAGGCCAAAAGGAAGAATCACTGAGAGAAGATCACAAAGAGCCAGCAAGGCTGGGAAGATAGCCCCTGAGGGCCGAAGGAGCCAAAAAAGACAAAGCCAGGAAGAGATAAAGTGTAGAAATAGACAAAATAGTCCAAGTGGCAAAGGAAGGTGTTAACTCAAGGAGTTACTTAGTGGTTGACATAGTATCTGCCAAGTGGTCTTCAAGGGGCGCAAACAGTGAATGATGCGACCCATTTTCTTCACTTTACATTAATGAGTAGACAAACCACATGAATATCTGGAAGGAGCAGTCTTGTTTGCAAAAAAAGAGGTGCAGCCCATGTTTTCACATTAATGTTTGAACACCAAATTCAAGACCGGTGATTACACAGCATGGTTCTAGCAGGCTCTTCTAAAAGGATGATATCAGCAACAACGACTTACTCTTCCCGATGCTCTCAATGCACATGGGCCAACTTGTAAAAAGGTGCCAAAGTATTTTCCAAAGGGGCGCCTTTACTTTTCTCTATATATTGTAAACTTCTCATTTGAGAAAGGATATCTCTTAGCTTGGAAGGCAGAACTCTGTCGAAAAGATCTCTTGGCTTGTAAGGCAGAGCTCTATCAGATTTTACTCTGAATCAAGACATAGTACTTTTACCTCCATTTGAACTTGCACTTTCATATATGTCTATGTTTTCATTTTGTGTTAAGTCATTTTCCTTTATGCTTTCACAAAATGATTCCAACATGTCTAGTGTATTGTGAAGTTTCTTCTTTTGCAGGTCTACCAGAAGTGTCTATAGCAGAGTATGGGCACAAGTGAATAGGCTACCATAGAGTGTCTCAGAACACCTCTGATAGTTCTTCCTCCCTGTATCTCCACAGACCCCTGACTCATTGATACAAAAGAGTTTCCCATATGAAATGAAGTGTATGCCAGCTTGTTCTTCGTGTAAAGTGTAGGTTCAAGCTAAGTAGATCAACTTTTTATGGTGTATCATTGTTTAGTTTAGGTTCTATTTTCAGCATCCTTCTCACTTTTCAACCCCCCCTTTTTTCATTTATTTGTTAGCAATAGGAAATCCAGGACCACAGAGATACATCAAAGGGAGCTAGCCCTTATCTAGAGACTCTCCCCTCAGTTTTACTAGACCCACAGGTAAGAGAGGAGTTTTCATTTTGATGCGTGGAAGACAAGATCTCAGCCTGCTATCAAGGGTGCAATCCACTATGTCAACAGTTTTTGGCACGCCTGGTGGGACCATGTTTTAACACTCAAAAAGGTTTTTAAGAGTGGTGCTAGTTCTGTTACAGCATAATGAACCATTAATATAGCATCTGACCTTTAATCAAGCGATTGTGAGACAAGTGTTGTCCAAAGAGTTGAAGAATTTTGGTGTGTTCTTCAACCAACCAGCCTTTGGAGGCCTTTTTACCAACACCAATGGCGACTCCGAGTTGAATCAGCTGGTTAAGTAGTCCAGGTGCCATCAAGAAATCTCATTTTTTGTATGTATAATCCCAATTCCCAGAATCATGGGCCTTGTATTCCTTCGTATAACTTTGATGAAGCTCAAGTTTTTTATGGAATCACCTCAAGCAGCTCTCCTAGTTGCCCTTCAACAATAAGGGAAGTAGAACTGGAGTTTGAGAAGCAAGTGATGGAAATAGACAGATTAGATGAGCAATATAGATATCATCAAGAGCTTATGTACAAAGAGGAGTGTTTGTTCAGGGTGTTAGGTTGTGGAGCTAAAAGCTTCACCAGGATGCAAACAAGAGAAGTTAGGGAGGATCCAGAGTTGCGGGGAGTTGCTGAAGCAGTTGCAGGGAAACCGACGTCAGTCAGATCAACCGACGTCAGTCAGATAGCAAAGGGGAAGCAACCGATGTCGGTCACCAGTCGATCGACATCGGTCATGAAGGTGCCGACGTCGGCAGCCTGTGGGAGAACAGGCAGTCTGCATGACGAATCCGAGAGAGTCTATTTTTGGACTGCTAGTTTTCATGTTGAAGGCTAATCTTAGTCTTGGGTTGCGAGTCTAATTATTGTAATTAGGTTGTCTAATTATTGTAAGCATGAGATCTATATATGGACTCATGGGCTGTATTGTAAGTGTGTGCTAGAAAGCCATAGAGCTTTTAGAGAGAGCTAGTGTAGCTCCTCCTAGTTCCAAAGGGGTGCTGAGAGTGTTTGATCAGTGAGAGTTGCAAGTTGTGCAAGGTCAAGGAGCTGATCCACCGGGGTACTGGTTGAAGAATCATAAGGACTTGGTGAGGCAAGGACAAGGGTTCTTCAGGTGTGTAGAAAGGCTTCTACATGGTGAGTATGATCTAGTTATTTGCAGGTATCAACAGAGAGCAGGGGATCTACTTGGAGTGCGTGGAGCACTGGATTATTGGCAGTGAAGGATACTAACTGGTTGGTGAGGTGAACATCAATTCTGTATTGGAATTGATTGTTGTGACCAAGAGAGAGGGAAGAAGGTCTTGAGGTGTGGCAAACCTCTGAGGTGGAAGAAGAAGTGGCATCTTCTTTATTGTATATTCTTCTGAGTGATTATTAATACAATTGTGTATTGTCTCTCAATTCCTGTGTTGTTTCATATTTCTAGTTACTTGTTACTTCTGGTTAAATTCCGTGTTTAGTTGCTAATACGAGTAGTAATCATATGTGCTCTAATTGTGGTGGAGCAAAGATCCTGACACAGGGAAGCTCAGGCCTTGCAATCCATGGAGGAGAAGGTAGAAAAATGGAAAAGTCCATTCATTCAAGGTAGTCAGCCTTGTGTGCCCCATCCTATTCTAAAGAAAGCCCCCTCTTGTGCACCAAATCCTTTCTACCAGATAGCACTTGCTCACTCTAGCTCATCTGATGCATTAATCACTCCTGCTCTTAACCCCTTGCGCCTTGATTTCAAACATCAAAGGGCATTAGAGCAACCTCTCATGGAAATCAACCTTCTCAATTCCTTAGAATGTGAATCCTCCTTTGAAGGGAATATCATGAACCAGCGCATCTCTCTTGAAGCAACTCTTCCTGTGCATGAGCAAACCCTTCCTAGTCTTCCTCAACCTCCTCAAGTCTTTCAGCATGATGTCAAGATTCCAAGTTGGAAGAGGGAATATCATGAACTAGCTCAGGAACTTGAAGAGGATAAAGTTACTCCCTGTTCACAAAGGGAAAATTCCAATCCCAAAGTCATGAGTTGGAAGCAAACAATGGAATCACAGGACAGGAAGGAGGAGGAGAAAGGTTTTGCTCAAAACCTTGAAGAAGGCGAAGCTGCTCCTACTCATCATGATGATGCTTGTGACCTCCAAGAAAGGCTCTTTCAAGAAGATATAGATAGGTGAATTACATAGTTGGAGTCCAGAGTGAGATTTCTCAGCCAATGTGTGATGGATGGTTCAGACCAAACAACAGATTCCATGTCTGAACACACCCCATCTACACACCTCCAGGAAAGCTATCAGGCCACATCTAATATAGATGAAGTGCTGGCCAAATGAAAGGAGGAGAATCATTTGATTCTAGCTCAGGGACTGCCTCCTCTTCTACATGGGTTTAATCTTCAGCGTTCCACTTCATCCCTTCTAAGAGAGGAACCTGTTTTGAAAGAGGCAAGTGAGGAAGAGAAGATCCAAATTGCAGCTGCCCAGGAGGCTATCATGAGCAACAATGAAGATGAAATCATCATAGATGCTCCTTTTGAAGACATCATCAACAATGGAGAATACACAGGTCATGCATACATGCGGATGTTCCAGAAATACGAAGAGGAAAGTAAGCATGGTGACCTCTCTCCTCCCTTGTTTGATGAACTTCCTTATTGATTTGATGAGGAGGATGACTATGCCATGGAGCTTGAGTTGGAGGAGGATCAGGAGGATGTCTTTGAACAACTAGAGACTCTAATCCTTGAGCAGGAAAATGAGAGGGTTGTCCATCTTGAGGAAAGCCTTGAAGAAGAGAGTTTTGAATAAAAAGGTGATGTTCTGTGGGATGAGCAATCAGTTTGTGATTCCATTTCAGACATCACAACAGTCACCCTTCTTCAAGAAAGCCATAAGGGAGTAGAGGATGAGTTTGACAGGGTCTTAAATGAAGTAGAAGGGAATGAGTCAAACCATGGTGCACTGCAAAGGGACTAGGCATATCAAAAGGCTTATGGTAATGAGCCAACAACCATTGATTTCTTGATGAAACACACCAACATGAAGAGCCAACATTCGATAAGCTTCCAAGAACAAGAAGAGTACATATATGTTGGAAGCATGTTTGATTCTGATCCACTCGGATGCAAGCCAATCAAGGTGGCAGGCAAGAGGAGTAGGTCACCAAGTCTCCATTCCATTCAACCACTTGTCTAGCACCATAAGTTTTCTTGCCATGAAGGAGACTTAAGAAATTTTTTCTTTGATCCAGGAGGGAGGCAAATATACCTGATTAGCTATACATATTAGTTTGCTTTCAGTTTTATTTCCCTATTTTCCCTACGTGTTGTTTGCACAAGTAGTGATTTTAGCCTTGTGTGTGTTTTCCTTTGTGTTTGGGGTGAAAGCTTCATGATTGATTCTTGGATCTATCGGGGTTGTTGGTAACCTTTTTCAAGTTACATTCTGACTCCGTACCCAATGGAATTTAAGGCAACTAGTTTTTAAGCATAGCAAGCATGCTTCCCACAGGAGTCACCAATTTGTTGACCAATTTTGGTCCAACAGGCCAAAATCGGTCCCCTTCTTCCCTTGTTGTTCTGAGCCAGTTCATTTTTTTATTTTGCACAAGTCTTTTTTCTATGGACTCTGCAAGCTTGTTTCTATGGACTCTGCAGGCTTGTTTCTACTTTCTCTGCAGGGTGATTTCTACAGACTCTGTAGGCTGATTTCTACAGACTCTACAGGCTTGTTTCTATGGACTCTGTAGGCTTGTTTCTACAGACTCTACAAGAAAGAAACAAGTTCCCAACACTTAGGAGACAAAAGGAACTTTGCAACTTTTTTGAAAGGCAATTTTAGAGGCCAAACAATGCTTGCGGAGGGCAGGAAAGCACTTGGAAAGAAGGTCAAAAGGGTAAGTTTTTCTTTAGAAAAGTGAACAAGCAAGTTAGAATTCCTTCAAATTTGTTCAAGGTAAAGAGATGGAGAATTTCTTCAGATAAATTCCTTCAGACATTTTGTTCGAAGAAATTCTTCGGAAGAAAATCCCGCAGAAATAAAAGGACTAAGGAAAAGGCAGAAAATGATTTCCTTTGGACAAAAAGTTTGAAATTTTTTGGAGAAAGAGCCACGGGAAAGAAAACTTGAAGAAGGATTCCAAAGGTCAAAGTAAGTGATCGAAATAATTCTTGCAGACATTTTGTCCACGGGAAAAATGGCGGAAAGAAAAGCCGAGGAAATAAGCAAAAAAAAACAAAGGAAGAAATCCTTCGGACATTTTTTCCAAAGGAATTCCTTCGGACATTTTGTCTAAAGGATTTGGGGACCAAGGAGCCCGAAGTCCCACGATTTGGGAAGGATCAAACAAGAAAGCTGAAGGAATTGCCAAGGAGGGTGACGGGCTCGAAGCCATCAATTTCAGGGCAATAAACTAGCCATTGGCTTTCAAACGGTGACAGGCACATGAAATTCAACTTTATGGCAATGAAATAGCCGTTGATCTTTATAGGCTTGAGCGTGGACCCAAATGCATTCAAAATCCTTAAGGCCAAAAGGAAGAATCGCTGAGAGAATAACACAAGGAGCCAACATGGTTGGTAAGATAGCCCCCGAGGGCCGAAGGAGCTAGAAAAGACAAATCCATGAAGAGACAAAGTGTAGAAACAGACAAAATAGTCCAAGTGGCAAAGGAAAGTGTCGACTCAAGGAGTTACTCCAGCGGTTGACGCAATATCTGCCAAGTGGTCATCAAAGGGTGTAAACAGTGAATGACGTGACTTGTTTTCTTCACTTTACATTAATGAGCAAACAAACTACGTGAATATCTGGAAGGAGCAATCTTGTTTACAAAAAAAGAGGTGTGGCCCATGCTTTCACATTAATGTTTGAATGCCAAAGTCAAGACTGATGATTATACATCATGGTTCTAGCAAGCCTCTTCTAGAAGGATGATATCAGCAACAGTGACTTCCTCTTCCCGATACTCTCAATGCACATGGGCCAACTTGTAAAAAGGCACCAAAGTCTTTTCCAAAGGGGCACCTTTACTTCTGCTCTCTCTATATATTCTAAACTTCTCATTTGAGAAAGGATATCTCTTAGCTTGAAAGGTAGAACTCTGTCGAAAAGATCTCTTGGCTTGTAAGGCGGAGCTCTGTCGAATTTTATGTTGAATCAAGACATAGCATTTTTACTTCCATTTGAGCTTGCACTTTCGTATATGTCTATGTTTTTGTTTTTTGTTAAGTCATTTTCCTTTATGCTTTCACAAAATGATTCCAACATGTCTAGTGTATTGTGAAGTTTCTTCTTTTGCAGGTCTGCCAAAAGTGTCTACATTAGAGTATAGGCGCATGTGAATAGGCTACCATAGAGTGTCTCAGAACACCTATAGTAGTTATTCCTCCCTGTATCTCCACAGACCCTTGACTCACTGATACAGAAGAGTTTCTTATATCAAATGAAGTGTATGCCAGCTTGTTCTTGGTGTAAAGTGTAGGTTCAAGCTAAGTAAATCAACTTTTTTGGTGTATCACTGTTTAGTTTAGGTTTTGTTTTCAACATCCCTCTTCCTTTTCAACCCCTCCCTCCCTTTGTTCATTTATTTGTTAGCAGTAGAAAATCTAGGACCACAGAGATACATCAAAGGGAGCTAGCCCTTATCTAGAGACTCTCCCCTCAGTTTTGCCAGACCTACAAGCAAGAGAGGATTTTCCATTTTGACGCGTGGAAGACAGGGGCTCAGCCTCTTTTCAAGGGTGCAATCCACTGCATCAACACATCTATCCTTGTTGTTTGCAAAAAGAAGGCATTTGATGTCTTCTCATGCACACAGATATTAGATTTTTGAGTTCCTTATGGCAAAGGAAACTTAATATGACGTTGAATAGAAGCCAAATAAACAAAATTTTATTAATATGAAATAAACAGCTCCTTAATGCATAGTTTTAGCTACTTGTGATAGAGAAAACACCTTTCATAATCTCCTATTGCGAATGAAAGGAAACAAAAACTTTAAAATCATATCAATTCTTTTGAAATATTTTTGTTTCCAGCTCTCTCACTACAATAAAAAACACTACACCACCAAAACCTACTCCATATGACAATCCCAGTCCAACCTCATACCATGGTGTTTATATGCTGTCCTCTTTGCCATCATCTTCATAATCAGTAGAAGCAGGAGGAGGAGGTGCAAATTTTGGCCAAGAGCAATCTTTTGGAAGTGGGCATCCCAATAAATTCATATTTTGCAAATATGATGATTTTGTAAATGTGACCATGTGTCCTCTTTATGGTATCATGCTAGAGAGATCGTTGTTGTACAGATGTAAAAATCCCAAATAGTCTGGAGAGATAATCCCCCGTGGAATATTTCCAGAAAGCATGTTTCTAGAAAGGTCCAATGATTCTAGATCACTAATTTCTCCCAAACTGTTTGGAATAAGCCCACTAAAATTGTTCATGGATAGATAGAGAGACTTTAACCCCTTCAATTTGCCAAAATCAAAAGGAACAAATCCATCCAATTGATTGTTCGAGAGATCTATGCTTGACAGATTGGAAAGAATATATGGGTAGTATCCGTCTATACCTTTGGAAGTCATTTCCAATTCACCATGGTACAACATATACATATTGCTATCACGTGATAATGGGATGCTTTTTCCCAACATATAGCCATCTTCTCTTGCTACAATAATTGCTTGCCAAGATACAGTGTTGTGAGGAATAGAACCTGACAAATTATTGGACGCAACAACTAAGATTTGGAGTTGCTTCAATTTGCCAATCTCTGAAGGAGTACTGCCCCTGAAATAATTGTTCTTCACCACCAGCACTTGGAGGCCAAAGATTTCCAATTGAGCTTGGAATATACCCTATAAATGAGTTGTGCCCAATATCAAGTTTTTGTAAATTTGTACAATTTATTATTGAGCATGGGAATCTTCCGCTTAGCTTATTGTTGTTTACAATGAAGGACAAGGGGCAAATTCTCTTGGGCATGCTTCCCTCCAAACTGTTATCTCCCAAATTCAATGTTGCAAGTTTAGTCAAATTTCTCAAGCCTGGAGGAGTATTGCCAGTTAGCAGATTGTCATTGAGTATCAGTAATTGTAGAAAAGAAGGCCACACAGATGGTATATCTCCGGTCAATGAATTCTTAGACACGTCAAAGATTGTTAGATAATTTAAAGTATTTGGAAAAATACTACCTTGCAAATAATTCTGAGAGAGATTCAACGAACTCAAATCACGACTGAAATGCCATAGCGAAGAGGGAATTTCTCCATGAGTATTGAGTTGAAATCCATTACGAAATTTGACCATCGAAATTACATGATGTCAAAGACAAGGAATGTAATTGAAATATAGGAATCCAAGTAGTGCTAATATTCAACACACAATTGGACAAGACAACTCAGACAACTTGGCAAGGTTGCAAAACAAAATTTCTGAAATCATAGTGAGAGGGAAAGACTCTATCGAGGATGGCCTTGGCCCAGAATATTTTACATTTTTTTTTGTTACGACACAGTTCAGGGTCCATATGGTCTATTTCATAATAGTATTCCTCCTACACAGACCACATATATTTTATTTGAGCTAACTATACTTAAATTCTTGTCAATTTACTATTTATAGGCAATTTTAAATAATGGAAATTATTTAATTATAAATTTAGGTTTTGTATATTTTGTAATTTAAATTAATTTTCAATAATTTATATGTTTAATTGACAAATCAAAATAAACACAGTAAATAAGAATGTACAATAGAATGGAGTTATTCATCCATACTTTGTATTATATGTCTTAGGTTTGGGTTCTAGTTGGTCTATGTTTAGGTTTGGGTTCTACCTAGTCTGTGTTTTAACATAGAATTATAGTTTTATTACGAATATTTTTGTAGTAGGAATAATGGTGTTGATATTTTAGTTTTTTATAGATATTTGTGAAGTTAAGGGTGTTGTGATTGCAATGAAGGGTTTGAATGGTACGATAGATGGTTTGGTTGATCTCTCTTCCAACCCAATCACTCGTAGAACTATTTCCATGCATATGCATTAAAGGATGTAGACAATGATGGACGTGATCAATCTGGGAAGGGTCTTCATTCCAAAAAAACATATTTGGGAAGAGGGCAAGTTTGTTGTGGTGGGTGGCTGTTCTATGCAAATTTTCAACTTCAAAGGGTCCTTCACATAGTCTCTCATCCCGATTGATGGCCTAGTTGGTAGTGGTTAAGTGCGAGGCAGCTCCTCAATTGAGTCTTTGCAGGGGACGGATGGTAATAAGTTGGATGCTAGCATGGTAGTGGAGTTTGACTTTCTTCTTAGTATACTTTTTTTTGTTGTTGTTTAGCAGTCTATTCAAGTTAGAAAGTGTGTGGTTTCTGGCTTCTTGTTGTATCCTGCCTTTTGAGCTCTTAGTTTGTATCTAGACTTGTTTTGGTTCCAGGTTTGTTTCATGATGTCTTTCGGATTACCATTTCTTTGGGTGTAAGCCATTTTTAATGGAAAAGGTTTAGTGATTACTCCTAACCTCTTCATTTTTTCTATGATTCTCGATCTTGAGTTTTGTATGGGTGAGTGTTCCCTTTTAACCCTCAACATCGATCAAAAAATTTGAGGAATATATAAATTTCATCTTAAAATATTTAAAATTTAATAAAATTTGATAAAGATAAAATGCTAAAATATTACATTAGAGTTTTATGAAAGAATATAAATTAATTTAATTGCAACTTTTTTAATTTTAAAATATGAAAATTAAAATCAAGATTTATTTTCTGTGTATGCTTTGATGCTTCTATTATTTTTTCTATTTCTTTGTTACTCTGTTTTCTTCATTATTCATATGATTAAGCCATTTCATATTTTTTATAATGAGTAAATATTTTATTAATATTTAACTTTGCATTGCAAAAATTCAGAACATAAATTCTCTTGGAAATGGTGGGAAAAGTGCAACATAATATATTTTTGGAGAAATGATATAAAGTCATATTTGGAGAATACCAAAATATATCCATTATAAATATCCCTTGTTTCATCATATTCAAGTATAGCCATGTTCTCTAAATAATTTCCTATAAATCCTTCTGATAAACTCAGCAATCAATTCTCTTAAAAAAAATGGCTTCAAATTGAAAGTAACACATGAAAAACCCGGCTATGACTTACACACTTAACAGGGCACAATATGGTTGAATCTTTAAATTATTATAATCCCTTGAACAAAGAATGAACAGAGAATACCACAATTTCAGTTGGAAGTCTCCTTATTTAAAAATGCATATTTTTTATTTATTGTTTTCAACAAGAAATGCATACTTCCTTAAGATATCATGACAGCATATTTACTGTTTCTTTCAAAAGCAGCCATACAAATAAATAAAAAAACATATTAAAGATTTTCAAATTCCCTTCCAAATTTTTTTTAATATCACATCTAATATAAGCCAAATAAACAAAACCTTGGGGCAGAGTAGAGATCCAGAGCAAAAACAAACAATTTATTAATATGAAATCTGATTGAGGTACAAAGCAATTCAAATAAAGAACTCCTTTAAGGCATAGTTTTAGCTATAGTGCTGGAAAAAAGACCTTTCATAATCTCCTATTGCGAATGAAAGGAAACAAAAAATTGAGAATCGTATCAACTGTTTTGAAATATTTCTGTTTCCAGCTCTCTCTCACTACAATAAAAATCCACACACCACCAAAACCTACTCCAAATGACAAGCCTAGTCCAACCTCATACCATGGTGTTTGCTTGCTATTCTCTTCGTCATCATCTTCTTCATCAGTAGAAGCAGGAGGAGGAAGAGCAAATTGTGGCCAAGAGCAATCCTTTGGAAGAGGACATCCCGATAAATTCAGATTTTGCAAATATGATGAATTATCAAATGTGACCATGTGTCCTCCTTGTGGTATCATTCCAGAGAGATTGTTGTTGGACAAATTTAAAAATCCCAAGTAGTTTAGAGTAATAAACTCCTGTGGAATATTTCCAGAAAACATGTTTCTAGAAAGATCCAATGATTCTAGATCAGTCATTTCTCCCAAATTACTTGGAATAAGCCCGCTGAAATTGTTCATGGATAGATTGAGAGACCTTAACCCCTTCAACTTTCCAAAATTAGAAGGAACAACTCCGTTCAATTCATTGTTTGAGAGATCTATGCATGATAGAGTGGAAAGAATATATGGGTAGTGTTGGTCTATGCCTTTGGAAGTCATATCCAGTTCTTCATGGTACAACTGATACACATTGCCATCAGATGATAATATCACTGGTATTGCCAACATATAGCCATCTTCCCTTGCTACAGTAATTGCTTCCAAAAATACAATGCTGTGAGGAATAGAACCTGACAGATTATTGGATGCAACAACTAAGATTTGGAGTTGCTTCAATTTGCCAATCTCTGAAGGAATATTCCCTCTGAAATAGTTGCTCTTCATCACCAGCACTCGAAGGGCTGAAAGATTTCCAATTGAGTTTGGAATATACCCTGTAAATGAGTTGTGCCCCATATCAAGTATTTGTAATTTTGTACAATTTATTATTGAGCGTGGGAATCTTCCGCTTAGCTTATTGTTGTGTACAGTCAAGGACAAAGGGCAAATTCCCTCGGGTATGCTTCCCTCCAAACTGTTATCTCCTAAATTCAATATTTCAAGTTTAGTCAAATTTCTCAAGCCTGGAGGAATATTGCCAGTTAGCAAATTGTCATTGAGCATCAGTAAGCCTAGAAAAGAAGGCCACACAGATGGTATGTATCCAGTCAATGCATTCTTAGAAATGTCAAAGATCAACAGATTTTTTAAGGTATTTGGAAAGATACTGCCTTGCAAATGATTCTGAGAGAGATTTAACACACTCAAATCAGGACTGAAATGCCATAGCCAAGACGGAACTTCTCCAACAAGATTGTTGTCAGCCAATGTCAATTCACTCAATGAGTATTGCGTTGAAATCCATGGTGGAATTTGACCATCGAGATTACATGATGTCAAAGACAAGTAATCTAATTGAAATAAAGGAATCCAAGTAGTGCTAATATTCAGCACGCAATTGGATAAAGACAAAGAAGACAATTTGGCAAGGTTGTGAAAGAGAGTTTCTGAAATTGTTTGATGGTGGTTTAGGTAGAGGTAGAGACTCTCCACGTTGGATGGCAATGCCTTGAAAGAAATGCTCTCATTGAATGAATTTTCGTCCGCATAGAGATACATAAGGGAGGAAAGCTTAGCAAAGGAGAACGGAAGAGTCCCACTTAAATGGTTGAAGGAAACATCCAATAAATAAAGCAAAGGGAGATTGCCCAAACAAGACGGTATAGTTCCGTTGAGTTTGTTGTTGCTAACACTTAAAACACTAAGTTTGGTGAGCAGACAAATGGATGGCGGAATTACACCACTCAACATATTATAGTCTAAACTCAGTTCTTGGAGGTAAGACAGGTTTCCTAAGTGAGAAGGAAGAGTACCTGTGAAACTATTCTCGCTCAATTCTAGATCCTGAAGATATGAGAGATTTGTCAAGGAGGTTGGAAGAGTTCCTGTTAAATAATTAAAACTCAAATCTAGATTCTGAAGATATGAGAGATTTATCAAGGAGGTTGGAAGAGTTCCTGTTAAATAATTAAAACTCAAATCTAGATTCTGAAGATATGAGAGATTTCCCAAGCAGGCAGGAAGGGTACCTGTTAATCCACTGTCCGACATGGTCAGCGATGTGAGAAAATGAAGGTTGCACACACTATCAGATATGACGCCTCCCTGCACATCCATATCCAGATAGATGGCACTTACATGGTCCATGTGATTATAGCACGATATGGAAGGCCACGTGCAACAGTCACTTCCATTTCCCCAGGAACTCAGATTACCATTTAAGGAGACTTTTTCGTAAAAAATAGCATCTAATTGGGAATAGCCTTGAAGAAAAGACTTTTGAACAAAAAGGTGATGTTCTATGGGATGAGAAATCAGTTTGCGATTCCATTTCAGACATCACAACAGTCACCCTTCTTCAAGGAATCCATAAGGGAGCAGAGGATGAGTTTGACAGGGTCTTAAATGAAGTAGAAGGGAATGAGTCAAACCATGATGCACTGCAAAGGGACTATGCATATCAAAAGGCTTATGGTAATGAGCCAAAAACCATTGATTTTTTGATGAAACACACCAACATGAAGAGCCAACATTTGACAAGCTTCAAAGAATAAGAAGAGTACATATATGTTGGAAGCATGTTTGATTCTGATCCACTCGGATGCAAGCCAATCAAAGTGGTAGGCAAGAGGAGTAGGTCAGCAAGTCTCCATTCCATTCAGCCACTTGTCTGGCACCATAAGTTTCCTTGCCATGAATGAGACTTAAGAAAATTTTCCTTTGATCCAAGAGGGAGGCAAATATACCTGGTTAGTTGTACATATTAGTTTGCTTTCAGTTTTATTTCCCTGTTTTCCCTAAGTGTTGTTTGCACAAGTAGTGTTTTTAGCCTTGTGTGTGTTTTCCTTTGTGTTTGGGGTGAAAGCTTCATGATTGATTCTTGGATCTATCGGGGTTGTTGCTAACTTTTTTCAAGTTACATTCTGACTCCGTGCCCAATGGAATTTAAGGCAACTGGTTTCTAAGCATAGCAAGCATGCTTCCCCTAAGAGTCACCAATTTGTTGACCAATTTTGGTCCAACAGGCCAAAATCAGTCCCCTTCTTCCCTTCTTGTTCTAAGCTAGTTTATTTTTTTATTTTCTACAAGTCTTTTTTCTACGGACTCTGCAGGCTTGTTTCTACAGACTCTGCAGGCTTGTTTCTACTTTCTCTGGAGGCTGATTTTTACGGACTCTGTAGGCTGATTTCTATGGACTCTGCAGGCTTGTTTCTATGGACTCTACAGGCTTGTTTCTATAAAATCTGCAGGAAAGAAACAAGTTCCCAACACTTAGGCGACAAAAGGACCTTTGCAACTTTTCTGAAAGGCAATTTTAGAGGCCAAACAGTGCTTGCAGAGGGCAGGAAAGCACTTGGAAAGAAGGTCGAAAGGGTAAGTTTTTCTTCAGAAAAGTGAACAAGGCAAGTTGGAATTCCTTTAGATTTGTTCAAGGCAAAGAGATGGAGAATTTATTGAGACAAATTCCTTAGGACATTTTGTCTGAAGAAATCCTTCAGAAGAAAATCCTACAGAAATAAAAAGACTAAGGAAAAGGCAAAAAATGATTTCCTTCGGACAAAAAGTCTGAAGAAATTCAGAGAAAGAGCCGCGGGAAAGAAAACTCGAAGAAGGATTTCGAAGGTCAAAGTAAGTGATCGAAATAATTCTTGCAGACAATTTGTCCACGAAAAAAATGGCCGAAAGAAAAGCCGAGGAAATAAGCGAAAAAAACAAAGGAAGAAATCCTTCGGACAAAATGTCCGAAGGAATTCCTTCGAACAAATGTCTGAAGGATTTGGGGACCAAGGAGCCCGAAGTACCCCAAAGGGCAGGTACCCTTACGCGGGACTCGGCCAAAATGAAGGGACACTTCTCAAAGTCGTAGGGGCACCCCCCCTTTGGGAAGGATCAAACAAGAAAGCCGAAGGAATTGCCAACTAGGGTGACGGGCCCGAAGCCATCAATATCAGGGCAATAAACTAGCCGTTGGCTTTCAAACGGTGACAGGCGCGCTAAATTCAACTTTACGGTAATGAAATAGTCGTTGATCTTTAAAGGCTTAAGCGTGGTCCTGAATGCATTCAAAGGCCTTAAGGCCAAAAGGAAGAATCGCTGAGAGAACAACACAAGGACCCAGCAAGGCTGGGAAGATAGCCCTCAAGGGCCAAAGGAGCCAGAAAAGACAAATCCATGAAGAGACAAAGTGCAGAAATGGACAAAAAAGTCTAAGTGGCAAAGGAAGGTGTCAACTCAAGGAGTTACTCCAGTGGTTGACACATATCTGCCAAGTGGTCATCAAGGGGTGCAAACAGTGAACGATGCAACCTGTTTTCTTCACTTTACATTAATGAGCAGATAAACTGTGTGAATATCTGGAAGGAGCAATCTTGTTTACAGAAAAAGAGGTGTGGCCCATGCTTTCACATTAATGTTTGAATGCCAAAGTCAAGACTGTTGATTATACATCATGGTTCTAGCAAGCCTCTTCTAGAAGGATGATATCAGCAACAACGACTTCCTCTTCCCGATGCTCTCAACGCACATGGGCCAACTTGTAAAAAGGCACCAAAGTCTTTTCCAAAGGGGCACCTTTACTTCTCTCTCTATATTGTAAACTTCTCATTTGAGAAAGGATCTCTCTTAGCTTGGAAGGCAGAACTCTGCCGAAAAGATCTCTTGGCTTGTAAGGCAGAGCTCTGTCGAATTTTACGTTGAATCAAGACATAGCATTTTTACCTCCATTTGAGCTTGCACTTTCGTATATGTCTATGTTTTTGTTTTTTGTTAAGTCATTTTTCTTTATGCTTTCACAAAATGATTCCAGCATGTCTAGTGTATTGTGAAGTTTCTTCTTTTGCAGGTCTGGCAGAAGTGTCTACAATAGAATATAGGCGCATGTGAATACGCTGCCATAGAGTGTCTCAGAACACCTATGGTAGTTCTTCTTCCCTGTATCTCCATAGACCCTTGACTCACTGATACAGAAGATCAAATGAAGTGTATGCTAGCTTGTTCTTGGTGTAAAGTGTAGGTTCAAGCTAAGTAGATCAAAATTTTTGGTGTATCACTGTTTAGTTTAGGTTTTGTTTTCAACATCCTTCTCCCTTTTCAACCCTTCCCGCCCCCCCCACCTTTGTTCATTTATTTGTTAGTAGTAGGAAATCTAGGACCACAGACATACATCGAAGGGAGCTAGCCCTTATCTAGAGACTCTCCCCTCAGTTTTGCCAGACCCACAAGCAAGAGAGGATTTTCTATTTTGATGCATGGAAGACAGGGGCTCAGCGTCTTGTCAAGGGTGCAATTCGCCGCGTCAACACATCTATCATTATTGTTTGCAAAAAGAAGGCATTTGATGTCTTCTCATGCACAAAGATATTAGATTTTCAAGTTCCTTATAGCAAAGGAAACTTAATATGATGTTGAATAGAAGCCAAATAAACAAAATTTTATTAATATGAAATAAACAACTCCTTAATGCATAGTTTTAGCTACTTGTGATGGAGAAAACACCTTTCATAATATCCTATTGCGAATGAAAGGAAATAAAAACTTTAGAATCATATCAATTCTTTTGAAATATTTCTATTTCCAGCTCTCTCACTACAATAAAAAACACTACACCACCAAAACCTACTCCATATGACAATCCCAGTCCAACCTCATACCATGGTGTTTATTTTTTGTCCTCTTCATCATCATCTTCATCATCAGTAGAAGCAGGAGGAGGAGGTGCAAATTCTAGCCAAGAGCAATCTTTTGGAAGTGGGCATCCCAATAAATTTAGATTTTGCAAATATGATGATTTTGTAAATGTGACCATGTGTCCTCTTTATGGTATCATGCCGGAGAGATCGTTGTTGTACAGATGTAAAAATCCCAAATAGTCTGGAGAAATAATCCCCCGTGGAATATTTCCAGAAAGCATGTTTCTAGAAAGGTCCATTGATTCTAGATCACTAATTTCTCCCAAACTGTTTGGAATAAGCCCACTAAAATTTTTCATGGATAGATACAGAGACTTTAACCCCTTCAATTTGTCAAAATCAGAAGGAACAAATCCATCCAATTGATTGTTCGAGAGATCTATGCATGACAGATTGGAAAGAATATATGGATAGTATCCGTCTATACCTTTGGAAGTCATTTCCAGTTCACCATGGTACATCATATACATATTGCCATCACATGATAATGGGACACTTTTTCCCAATATATAGCCATCTTCTCTTGCTACAGTAATTACTTGTCAAGATACAGTGATGTGAGGAATAGAACCTGACAGATTATTGGATGCAACAACTAAGATTTGGAGTTGCTTCAATTTGCCAATATCTGAAGGAGTACTGCCCCTAAAATAATTGTTCTTCACCACCAGCACTTGAAGGCCAAAGATTTCCAATTGAGCTTGGAATATACCCTGTAAATGAGTTGTGCCCAATATCAAGTTTTTGTAAATTTGTAAAATTTATTATTGAGCATGGGAATCTTCCGCTTAGCTTATTGTTGTTTACAATGAAGGACAAGGGGCAAATTCTCTTGGGCATGCTTCCCTCCAAACTGTTATCTCCTAAATTCAATGTTGCAAGTTTAGTCAAATTTTTGAAGCCTAGAGGAGTATTGCCAGTTAACAAATTGTCATTGAGTATCAGTAATTGTATAAAAGAAGGCCACACAGATGGTATATCTCTAGTCAATGAATTCTTAGACACATCAAAGATTGTTAGATAATTTAAAGTATTTGGAAAAATACTACCTTGCAAATAAATTTGAGAGAGATTCAACGAACTCAAATCACGACTGAAATGCCATAGAGAAGAGGGAATTTCTCCATGAGTATTGAGTTGAAATCCGTTACAGAATTTGACCATCGAAATTACATGATGTCAAAGACAAGGAATGTAATTGAAATATAGGAATCCAAGTAGTGCTAATATTCAGCACACAATTGGACAAGACAACTCAGACAACTTGGCAAGGTTGCAAAACAAAATTTCTGAAATCGTAGTGAGAGGGAAAGACTCTATCGAGGATGGCCTTGGCCCAGATTATTTTACATTTTTTTTGTTGTGACACAGTTCAGGGTCCATATGGTCTATTTCATAATAGTATTCCTCCTACATAGACCACATATATTTTATTTGAGCTAACTATACATAAATTCTTGTCAATTTACTATTTATAGGCAATTTTAAATAATGGAAATTATTTAATTATAAATTTAGGTTTTGTATATTTTGTAATTTAAATTAATTTTCAATAATTTATATGTTTAATTGACAAATCAAAATAAACACAGTAAATAAGAATGTACAATAGAATGGAGTTATTCATCCATACTTTGTATTAGATGTCTTAGGTTTGGGTTCTAGTTAGTCTATGTTTAGGTTTGGGTTCTACCTAGTCTGTGTTTTAACATAGAATTATAGTTTTATTACGAATATTTTTGTAGTAGGAATAATGGTGTTGATATTTTAGTTTTTTATAGATATTTGTGAAGTTAAGGGTGTTGTGATTGCAATGAAGGGTTTGAATGGTACGATAGATGTTTGGTTGATCTCTCTTCCAACCCAATCACTCGTAGAACTATTTCCATGCATATGCATTAAAGGATGTAGACAATGATGGACGTGATCAGTCTGGGAAGGGTCTTCATTCCAAAAAAACATATTTGGGAAGAGGGCAAGTTTGTTGTGGTGGGTTGCTGTTCTATGCAAATTTTCAACTTCAAAGGGTCCTTCACATAGTCTCTCATCCCAATTGATGGCCTAGGTGGTAGTGGTTAAGTGGGAGGTAGCTCCTCGATTGAGTCTTTGCAGGGGTCGGATGGTAATAAGTTGGATGCTAGCATGGTAGTGGAGTTTGACTTTCTTCTTAGTATACTTTTTTGTTGTTGTTGTTTAGCAGTCTATTCAAGATAGAAAGTTTGTGGTTTCTGGCTTCTTGTTGTATCCTGCCTTTTGAGCTCTTGGTTTGTATCTAGACTTGTTTTGGTTCCAGGTTTGTTTCATGATGTCTTTCGGATTACCATTTCTTTGGGTGTAAGCCATTTTTAATGGAAAAGGTTTAGTGATTACTCCTAACCTCTTCATTTTTTCTATAATTCTCGATCTTGAGTTTTGTATGGGTGAGTGTTCCCTTTTAACCCTCAACATCGATCAAAAAATTTGAGGAATATATAAATTTTATCTTAAAATATTTAAAATTTAATATAATTCGATAAAGATAAAATGCTAAAATATTACATTAAAGTTTTATGAAAGAATATAAATTAATTTAATTGCAACTTTTTTAATTTTAAAATATGAAAATTAAAATCAAGATTTATTTTCTGTGTATGCTTTGATGCTTCTATTATTTTTTCTATTTTTTTGTTACTCTGTTTTCTTCATTATTCATATGATTAGAGCATTTCATATTTTTTATAATGAGTAAAGATTTTATTAATATTTAACTTTGCATTGCAAAAATTCAGAACATAAATTCTCTTGGAAATGGTGGGAAAAGTGCAACATAATATATTTTTGGAGAAATGATATAAAGTCATGCTTGGAGAATACCAAAATATATCCATTATTCTTTCATCATATTCAAGTATAGCCATGTTCTCTAAATAATTTCCTATAAATCCTTTTGATAAACTCAGCAATCAATTCTCTTAAAAAAAATGGCTTCAAATTGAAAGTAAGACATGAAAAACCCGGCTATGACTTACACACTTAACAGGGCACAATATGCGTAGGTTGAATCTTTAAATTATTATAATCCCTTGAACAAAGAATGAACAGAGAATGCCACAATTTCAGTTGGAAGTCTCCTTATTTAAAAATGCATATTTTTTATTTATTGTTTTCAACAAGAAATGCATACTTCCTTAAGATATCATGACAGCATATTTACTGTTTCTTTCAAAAGCAGCCATACAAATAAATAAAAAACATATTAAAGATTTTCAAATTCCCTTCCAAAAATTTTTTAATATCACATCTAATATAAGCCAAATAAACAAAACCTTGGGGCAGAGTAGAGATCCAGAGCAAAAACAAACAATTTATTAATATAAAATCTGATTGAGGTACAAAGCAATTCAAATAAAGAACTCCTTTAAGGCATAGTTTTAGCTATAGTGCTGGAAAAAAGACCTTTCATAATCTCCTATTGCGAATGAAAGGAAACAAAAACTTGAGAATCGTATCAACTGTTTTGAAATATTTCTGTTTCCAGCTCTCTCTCACTACAATAAAAATCCACACACCACCAAAACCTACTCCAAATGACAAGCCTAGTCCAACCTCATACCATGGTGTTTGCTTGCTATTCTCTTCGTCATCATCTTCTTCATCAGTAGAAGCAGGAGGAGGAAGAGCAAATTGTGGCCAAGAGCAATCCTTTGGAAGAGGACATCCCGATAAATTCAGATTTTGCAAATATGATGAATTATCAAATGTGACCATGTGTCCTCCTTGTGGTATCATTCCAGAGAGATTGTTGTTGGACAAATTTAAAAATCCCAAATAGTTTAGAGAAATAAACTCCTGTGGAATATTTCCAGAAAACATGTTTCTAGAAAGATCCAATGATTCTAGATCAGTCATTTCTCCCAAATTACTTGGAATAAGCCCGCTGAAATTGTTCATGGATAGATTGAGAGACCTTAACCCTTTCAACTTTCCAAAATTAGAAGGAACAACTCCGTTCAATTCATTGTTTGAGAGATCTATGCATGATAGAGTGGAAAGAATATATGGGTAGTGTTGGTCTATGCCTTTGGAAGTCATATCCAGTTCTTCATGGTACAACGTATACCCATGCACTTGTATTGCCAACATATAGCCATCTTCCCTTGCTACAGTAATTGCTTCCAAAAATACAATGCTGTGAGGAATAGAACCTGACAGATTATTGGATGCAACAACTAAGATTTGGAGTTGCTTCAATTTGCCAATCTCTGAAGGAATATTCCCTCTGAAATAGTTGCTCTTCATCACCAGCACTTGAAGGGCTGAAAGATTTCCAATTGAGTTTGGAATATACCCTGTAAATGAGTTGTACCCCATATCAAGTACTTGTAATTTTGTACAATTTATTATTGAGCGTGGGAATCTTCCGCTTAGCTTATTGTTGTGTACAATCAAGGACAAAGGGCAAATTCTCTCCGGTATGCTTCCCTCCAAACTGTTATCTCCTAAATTCAATATTGCAAGTTTAGTCAAATTTCTCAAGCCTGGAGGAATATTGCCAGTTAGCAAATTGTCATTGAGCATCAGTAAGACTAGAAAAGAAGGCCACACAGATGGTATGTATCCAGTCAATGCATTCTTAGAAACGTCAAAGATCCCCAGATTTTTTAAGGCATTTGGAAAGATACTGCCTTGCAAATGATTCTGAGAGAGATTTAACAAACTCAAATCAGGACTGAAATGCCATAGCCAAGGCGGAATTTCTCCAACAAGATTGTTGTCAGCCAATGTCAATTCAAACAATGAGTATTGCGTTGAAATCCATGGTGGAATTTGACCATCGAGATTACATGATGTCAAAGACAAGAAATCTAATTGAAATAAAGGAATCCAAGTAGTGCTAATATTCAGCACGCAATTGGATAAAGACAAAGAAGATAATTTGGCAAGGTTGTGAAAGAAAGTTTCTGAAATTGTTTGATGGTGGTTTAGTGAGAGGTAGAGAATCTCCACGTTGGATGGCAATGCCTTGAAAGAAATGTTCTCATTGAATGAATTTCCGTCCGCATAGAGATAAATAAGGGAGGAAAGCTTAGCAAAGGAGAACGGAAGAGTCCCACTTAAATGGTTGGAGGAAACATCCAAGAAATAAAGCAAAGGGAGATTGCCCAAACAAGACGGTATAGTTCCGTTGAGTTTGTTGTTGCTAACACTTAAAGAACTAAGTTTGGTGAGCAGACAAATGGATGGCGGAATTACACCCCTCAACATATTAAAGTCTAAACGCAGTTCTTGGAGGTAAGACAGGTTTCCTAAGTGAGGAGGAAGAGTACCTGTGAAACTATTCTCTCTCAAATCTAGATTCTGAAGATATGAGAGATTTATCAAGGAGGTTGGAAGAGTTCCTGTTAAATAATTAAAACTCAAATCTAGATTCTGAAGATATGAGAGATTTCCCAAGCAGGCAGGAAGGGTACCTGTTAATCCACTGTCCCACATGGTCAGCGATGTGAGAAAATGAAGGTTGCACAGACTATCAGATATGACGCCTGCCTGCACATCCATATCCAGATAGATGGCACTTACATGGTCCATGTGATTATAGCACGATATGGAAGGCCACGTGCAACAGTCACTTCCATTTCCCCAGGAATTCAGATTATCATTTAAGGAGACATTTTCAAAAAAAAAATATTCAAATTTGGGATAGACACGAGAGTGATTCAAGGCTGCTTTGAAGGAAAGAAGAGCTTGGGATTCGTGGGGAGGACATTTGGAAAGACATGGAAATGGGTTGGTAAAGAGGAGCAGCAGCAGAGCAACGAAAAGAGCAAAATTAAAATTAAAGGGAAGAATAGTCATTGGGATTGGCAATGAAGAGCAGCGTAAGTATTGGGATATATTTGAGAGAGCAGAGTCAGTATATATAGTGAAAAAGCAGCGTAAGAATAGTCATTGGGACTGCCGTGATTGAATAATATTTAAAAATAAAAAAATAAAAATTCACATTTTTAATTTTAAATAGTGAATAGGAATAAAATTCACATTTGTAATTGAATATATTTTACAAATTAGTAAAAAAAATATAATGCAGTACAAAGTAGTGAAAAGATAAAGTAGATTTTATAATAAAACTTCTTAATTTATTGCAATACATTCATATTTATTATATATTTAAATATAATTAATATTATATACTTTGAATTGATTTGGTTCATTAATATGTTTTGAATTTTAGTTTTTAATTGATTTGGTTTAATTAATGTTTTGAATTTTAGTTATAAATTAGATGTTTTTAATAATGTTTATAATCTATAAAAAATTTGTTATAAATATTTTGTGGATGTCCCTTGTTGATAATGCATTTTAATTAAAGAATGTTAGTTATAAGAATTAAAATAATTTATTAATCAAATTACCAATAATTATTTTAGAACAAAAAATATATTTACATAAAAGTTCTTTTTTCTATTTAAAAAAAATTATTTAAGAATAAATTTATTTAATTGTTATTTTTAAATTTTATAGAATTGTTTTTCCTTTCATAAAATGTATGATATATTTTTAATTTATTTTTATAAAAAATGTATGTTGTTTATTTTATTTTAAGTATTATTCAATCTTTTTGGCGTATGTATTGCATTCTTTCATTCATAATATGTCTTTTCCATCTTATTTATATGATAAAGATTTCCTACACTAAAATCTTTTTTTATTTATTGTTCTAGTAAATTTCCATGTTTGACTATTTACAATCATCATTTTTCTTCCATTTCTCTTGCATTATTTTCTTCCCTATATTATCTCTCTCTTACATTTCTTTTCTACCACCTTTTCATAATTTTTAGTTAAAACTAATTGTAGGAGGGCAGGGACACAACTAGTGGCATGGTGCAACATTTTTGAGCCCTCCAATAGATAGCACGATGAATTTGATCTGCTCCATCAAAAGACCATCACCCAAGGTCCCTCTCAGCGTTTTCGTCAGCATCCTCTCTCTCTTCTTCCTTCACTTCTACACCAATATTCGAACTCCCATGACCATTTCCTTTCCCGCTCCTCGTCCGCTCCATCGCTGATATTTTTCCAAGAGACTAAGTTTAATTATACTTATAAAAATTAATACTAAGTTTAATTATAATTCTTGGGGACTTAAAAATAGATTCAAAATATACAGAAACCTAGAAATTGACTATTCGTTCATAAAAAATATTCTGTTTAAAAAAGTTACTTACAACACCATCCCCAAGCTATAATCATGCACCCTAATACTCTAACAATAATATTGCATGAAATCCACCTTAATAACTCTAAATGCTAAAACTAATTCATCATTATGAATTACACTCCCACAAGTACCCCTAAAACCCATAGATATTTTTATCACCCTGTAATCATGTACCTTAGATATTTTAACAATAATATTGCATGAAATCCACCTTAATAACTCTATAAGCCAAAATTGATTCACCATTATGAATTAAACTCCCACAAATACCCTTGAAATAATAAAGAAAATTTTATTGGCCTTGAATCTAAATCTAAAAGTCGGAAATAGCCATCATTTAAAATTTTCAGTGTCCAAATGACCAAGTCTTGTAGAAAAAAAATGCCCATTTATGGATATTGTGTATGAAATAAAAAATGAAGATACACACATACAAGGCATGTTTCCTAATCAATGTGGGAAAATATGTTTATTGCTAGTTTTATAACAATCATTTCTCTAATTCAAGGACCACTTTGTGTTTTTTCCTACCACCTATTAAATCTCAAAATTGTGATCCGATGATATTCATTGATCATCAACCAATCAATATATTTCATTATTTTATTAAAGGATTGTATGTAACTCAAATGTTAGACTTAAGGAATTTCAAGAAATCATATACTCAGAGAATTTGGTCAAAATTTATAAGGCAATGCACATTTTACTAGTTCGAAGATCTAGAATCTTCAAATAGTAATTATTATTTCTCATTCATTTTATTTTTCTTTATGTATTTTTTGGAGATGCTTTTGGCACTCCTTTATTATATTAAATTAATATAATATATTTTTCAATCCAATAAATCATTTTTAATTGTTTGTGAATATTAATATCTAAATTAAGTTTTATATATAGTTTAATCAAAATTAAAGGAATGACTATTCAAATATATATATTTTAAATTTCTTATACATTTTTCATTTGTTTTCACTGAAATATAAAGTCAAGATTGGTATAGATTAAATTTAATTTTGATTAAATTAAATTGATTAATCACCTAACTAAGTTCTGAGTTTCTCGCATACAACACTACTTACCTCAATGAATCTTCCAAATCTGATTATAACAGCGAACACGCCCACTCAACAATGTAAACTGTAGACTTTAGTGCATATTATATATAACTCATAGTTGTCATGAAGAATATAAAAGTTGTTTCTTTTTATTTGTAGACAATATTATTTATTGAAGTATTTTTTTTTTAGTCTATGATGTGAATATTTTATAAATCGATTATCAATCATTCATTTATTATTTCAATCAAAGATTCTTTTATTTTGACATTTACATTGTATCAACAATAATGCTTTTTATGCATCCATGTGGCATGCACTTTACATAAGATTTGGAACTCACTTCAACCGCACCCTTTTCTCACTCCCCTGGTCACCTTTTTGGCTTTTAAACTATTTGGTTTACTTTTCTAAGACCCTTGATGCATATTCAACTTTTTCCTGGCACGTTTAAACCATCAAGGCTTTACCAAACTCAAGTGGACTCTGACACGGCTTGAGCATTCATAATTTATTAACCCGATTTCAACACATTATGCACCTGAGCTCAAAAGTAATTATCATTTGGTTGATAAACTCTCGCCCAAACCCCAAGTAAAAATCTAAAAGACCTAAGTCTTTGTCAGGTTTGGACTCTCTTGACCTCTACCAGGGTGTTAGAGTGCACAGGTCCCAATCTTAATGAGAGGAAGGCATGAAACCAAGGAAAGGTGAGCACATGAGCCTTGCTAATACCAGTCCCTCCCAGGTTGGTAGGGCAAACAGAGCCCAAGGTGAATGATTGAGTCGAGAACCAAGTGGACATGGTAGGCCAATGAAGGCCCACACAAGTAAGAGTGACATTTGTGAAGCAGAGCGAATATCTGAGAAACATGAAAGGGGTCCAAGAAGAAGTAAAGAAGTAGATGTGGAGCCCGTAGTAAGTAATATTTAACCATATGGTGAATGCAGAGCGAGGCTAGGAGATTTAACACCCAAGTCTGTAATGTGACATGTGGTGACCCCTCATGGGTCTCATGGTGGCAAGACACATAGGGCTCGGGCTCAATGAGAGAAAGGTACATTGAGGGGCGCAATTCTAATTTACCAGTTTTAATAGGGCCCAAGAATGCCTAGAATTGACAAAAGGTGAGCACGTGGCCCTTGCCAAACTTGACCCTTTCCTAGGATTGCAAGGAACTCAGACTTTTATGTGAATGAAGGCTTTCCAAGTGGCAGCCACACTTTGAAGATGGGAACCAAGTGGATATAGGATAACAGTCTAGTCAGATCTTGTTAGAAGGCAATGTGGAGCCCATATAAGGTAAGATTTTGTTATGTAGCGAATGCAAAGCAGGGCCAGAAGATATGACATACGAGTCTACAATGTGACATGTGGGAACCTCCAAATACATTCATCCCAACCCACTGATACATATTTTTTGGATCTCATTATTTTTTAAATATTTACATTGTTTTATATGAGGATATTTTCATCTAGTATCAGTAGGGCAATTTGAGAAAGTGGGAGAATTCTTATTTTTTATAATTTTTTAAGGAAGAAATATATATTTTAGAATGTTTTTTCTTCTCACATAATTGTTTGATTTAAACTATTATTTTGGGCATGGGGGCATTTGTGGTGGCCACTATAGCGGACATGCTACAACTCAGAAATGCTTACATATGGGATATTTTCTGTCCACTCTTGAAAAGGATACCATCAAATTTGGTAAAATGTGTACTCCTTGCCAACTTCATGATGATTTAATTCATTCACCTCTAGTCGAGCTTCAAACCATATAATCTCCATATCCATTCTCCATGTGGGGATTAGATCTTATAGGAAAATTACCTTGATCTCAAGATGGGCATGTCTTTATATTCACAGCCACCGAATATTTTACCAAATGGATTAAGGATATGTCCGTTGTTAATATCACTGGTACCACCATCTCCAAATTTTTCCTTAATCAAATCATTTATTGCTTTGGTATCCCTCATACTATCATTTTAAACAATGGTGGTAATTTCAAAAATGAAGATGTTGAACAACTATGTGCTAGATTTAAAATCCATCATAAATTATCCACACCCTATCATCCAAAATGTAATTGCCAAGCCAAGGCCACCAATAAAATCCTTAATAAAATTATTCAAAAGATAATTTTTGATACCTGCATGGATTGGCACCTTCATCTCTATCCTACTCTTTAGGCCTGTCATACTAGTATATGTACTACCAGTGGGGCAACATTGTTCTTTATAGTCTATTGTTCTGAATCAGTCATTCCATTAAAAGTTGAGCTTCCCTCTCTCCATATATATCTTCATGGTATCATACCCAATGAATAATTATGTGAAGCTCACCTTCATGCTCTTGATAACCTTGATGAACACCATCTTTTTGCTTTGCAACATAATCACCAATACAAGTCCTGTATTGAGAAACAACATAACAATTGAGTTAAAATTCACACATTTAGTGTTTGTGATCTTGTCTTTAAATTAAACTACACTCACAAAAAATAAGGTAACTATGCCCAAAAATGGTGGGGACCTTATTTAGTGAAATATATTCTTGGTCCAAGTACCTATCACCTTCAAACCAGTGAAGGCCATATTTTGAAAGAGCCCACCAATGCATAATTCCTCAAAAATTAATTTGCCTAAATTCTTCCCTTATTTTTCATGCTTTCTATATGATATCTATCTAACACTTTTTGTAAGATACTTACATGGGTCTGACCCTCTATAGTAGTTCTCTATTTTCACAAACCTTACTCCTTCCTTTTAGTCTTTTGGTTTCTCTTTTTCTCATGAGTTGCATGGTAAAACCATAGATAAAACTCAAATTTCCTCATGAAGTACTTTTATCCTCCTTGATTTCATAATTTTTACATACTTTTTGACATCCCTTGGATTTATCTTTTGTGATTTGTAGTGTAAGACCATGGATAGGACCTTGCTTTCCTCACAAATACCATATTTTCTTATCCTATTTATTTTTTCAATAATTTTTGGCACCCCTTTGGGTTTTTATTTTATGAGTTGCAGTGTAAGACAGTGGATAGGACTTGGCCTTCCTCATAACATCACCATCTTGTCATTCATTTTCTATAATGTGTTTAACACTGGTTACAAGTCTTGGTCCTTCATTCTTAGCTTTAGCTTTAGCTTTATATATATATATATATATATATATATATATATATATATATATATATATATATATATATATATATATATATATATATATATATATATATATATATATATATATATAATTTTCACAAACAAACTATGTTATCATGTTTTCCTACATTTCCCTCATTTTTATGATAACACATCACACTTTACTATCAATGTATCCCTTTTTCACCTTTTATCACATTTTTTGTGATTTGAAGTAATTTAAATTGTTTCATGTCTAATTCCTCTTGACTTTCTTTCCTTTCACTCCATTTTGGATAAAGCAAGGTTGAAGTCAAGATAACACTTTTAATTCACTTGACTTTACAAGACTCTTAGACACCATGCTCTCTGATTCTTCTCTTAGCAACCAAATCTCAAGTATTCAAATGAAATTCATCTTTAACACCCATGTCTTATTTTTCAAATATGTATGAAGGAGGAATAAAAAAATCCATCAAGAAAGTTAAAAGCCAAATTATTTGAAACAAAAGGCAATGATATATAAAAAGTAACATACAAATTTAAAAAGTTAAAATCACACCAAAAGATGTGATTACAAGCTCATCTCTTATATCCAATCGAAGATAAAACACCATAGTTGACCTCATAAGAGAGCCAAGGTCCATTCGGGTGAGGTAGGCTAGTAGATTGGAATAAGAGAATTCAACAAACTCTATGATACTACCTACTTTTTCATGCAAGTACCCAATCTTTGTAGTAGACTGATGGCTCTGTAAGGGGTCCTAAGGAATAGGGAAAACATTTTGGAAAGGTAAATCCATTTTAATTTCTATGTATATAGCCTTCATGGGATGATCTGCATACCTTATTTGATGACCTAAGTCTTGTGTGGCTAAGAGAAGTTCTTTAGAGTCCTTAATATCAACAGTCCTCTTTTTTTACAAAACTAAATTGAGTGTCTTTACTTTGATAAAGAGTTACTCTACCTTGGGTTTTCTTTCATTCTCCCCTCCACCCATTGCATTTCCCCCATTGATAGGTAAGTGTGTTTCTTAATCTATTTTCCCTCTTCTCTACCTTCCTTCTTACTCACATCTTACAAACATGCTAGCACTATTTTATTTTAGTTTTATCTATCCTTAGAACAAAACAATATGTTTGAACAACTATGGATTACTTTTTTTCACCATTGCTCTACATTTTTTGATATGCTTTACCATTTGTCATTGTTGTAATACCCTTTTTACTGACACCTGAGTTTATTTCTACTTTCATGTACTTTTTTAATTGTTGAGTGAGGTTGGTTTGTTACTCCTCACTCATCAATGTTGTTTTCCCCTTTTATGCAGTTTTTTCCATTCATGATTAAGGATTGTTACTAATCATTCATCAATGTTGTTCTACAATTTTTTACCTTCCCATGATTTTTTAAGTAAGGATTGTTACTACTTTCACATTGATGTTTGATTACCATCTTTTGGACATGTATCCTTGGTTTAACTTGTGCTTTCTATATGTCATTTTAATCTATGAAATAACAAAGTTTATTTGAGCAAATGTATATATATTTTATTTTGTTACAAAGAATAAATAAAAAAAATTAAACTAAAAATATGTTCACAAAGAAAATGATATATAGAAAAATACCTTGTGAACATCCATTAAGATAATCTAAAAAGAAACGTGAGAAGTCATTTTTTTTTAATTATTTTTAATTTTTATATTGGTAACCAGTTTGTTTTTAATATGGGGGAACCTTCTAGACCCGTGAGAAGTAATGCCCCACCCAAAGAGTAAGTCATAAATATTTGTTGAAAACATTTTATATTTTTACCGAATGATAAACGTTAGAGAAGAATAAACATCCTTTCCATTCCTTTATTCCTTTGTTTTCATTATGAGATAAAACTCAATTTAAGATCAATGTAAATGATTTGACTTGGGGTAATGAAATTGATGTAATTGATTTGATTTGGGGTAATGAGATTGATGTAATTGACTTGACTTGGTGTAAGATAGGCAATGTCTAAATTATTAAGACTTCTAATTGAAATGTGGACATCTTTCATTTATTACCTCCCTACCAATTGAAATAGCATGAAATCAACGAAAACTTGACTTGATATAATTGATTGACTTGATTTAAGATAGGTAAAGTCTAAATTATTGAGACTTCCAATTAAAATGTAGACGTCTTTCATTTTTAGGATCACTGCCAATTAAAATGTCATGAAATCAATGAAGACTTGACTTAACGTAGTGTAAGATGGGCAAAGTCTTGCATTATTTATACTTTGGATTGTAATTACAGTTTCGGCGTCATTGCCAATTGAAAATCAAGACTTAGACCGTGTAATAAGAAACAATAGCTATTGATTATAACCTGACCTTTACTACACGCAGGACCATGCAAAAGAAAGGTTGTTAGTCCAAGTTGCATTAGCTGGACACTCGTCATCATTCTTTCATCATGTCTTATCACTGTCCAATATTTGTCTGCTTATATGTATTCTCTCTTCCAAGCATTTAAGCCATGGAAAAAATTGTAGGCTTTGGCTTTGGATTTGATTGGGTTAAGAACTTGTTTAACACGTATGTGTTGACATATATACATAAGGTCAATAATGGAGGCAAAATAATTGTGAGGATCAAGCTAATGACGTATATACATACATCTAATGAATGAAAGATCGGATTCCTGCAACCTTTGGATTTTTAGTCTTGTTCTTTATTTGCTAAGAATTTTATATTTTATAGTAAGTGTTATGAAATGCCGATTAGCTTTATGATCACTAAATGGTTATAATTTCAAATAGGTATACCTTCTATAGTGTGGACCGTACCTATATTTATTTTAAAGGGACACTTGCATTCATATGTGGAAAATATTATAAAGTTTGCATATTTTTTTTCAATTGACTGATCACATTTTACTGTGGTGACATAAAACGTTCACATATTTAGTCAATACTTATATTATTATTTGAATGTATTATTATATTCATTATTAATCAAGAATAAAATAATATAATGATGGTTATAATAATAATATTATTCGTTAATTTATATAGTCTGATTTCATGTTGGAGAGAAGATACGGATCAAAATTTTAAAAAATGTCAGTTGTATACAAAAATCCTCATAAGTTTATATCAAAAAATATAAAAAAACAAATCTTCATCGGCATGCCGCATCCATAGAAGGAGGTCAAGGTGGATCATCCTTGGGACAATGACAAAATTCCCACACTATGACAAAGGACTCTAATCCCCCTCACACCTCCCTTCCCCCCACCTTCCACTGAGGAGGAATGGAGAAATAACTATGGTTGTGAGAGTAGCTCGAGTTGCACCTATGCAGTAGAAGAGGGGAGACATGAGGTGGTTGGTATGAAGGGAGACATGTTATAATATAAGGGAAAATATCCCAATGGTTGAGCAACACCTATAAGTGTTGAAATTTGATTTTATATTCTCAACACAACCTAGGATTTGCACAAGAGCTAAAGACATAACGATCACCCTTTTTCATTGACTTAAAACTATGAAGATCATGGTTCTTCAATGTTAAAAATAAATGAGTTCATAAATTTTGTTAGGTGAAATAAATTTAGTGAATATATTAATGAATATTTTCAATTGTATGAACTCTACCAAACAATGATTTTGGGCTTTGTAGAAGATAAAAAAGTCTTTAGTGTATTATTTTTTGTTATATTGAAACTTTGTAATAGATTGGATGGAAATCTAAAGACCTATTTGAGATTGTGTGTTTTGCGTTATCTAGTAGATGTGTTTCCCTATGATAGAGCACTTCAAATTTGGAATTCCCTCGGTCAAGGAAGAGGAGTTATTAATATAATAAATGACAAAACTAATTCAAATATTGAGATTGTATATGTGTCAAATATAGTACATACAAATGATAATTATAAAGAATGACCTAATCAAAAAAGTATTTTAGTTCCCTGAATTTTAGTATGTGTTTCAACATCCAATTTTGCAATTGAACTTTTATATTATCATTTGTATTGGAAATCACTGAAACATTGTTATCATATAAATTTCAAGACTTCATAAATTACATTATTTTACTATTTTAAAATAGTTTTGTTATAATGCAATTGTTTAAAATATATGTTTTGTTACATAATATATTTAAGTTATATGTATGGAAAATATTTATTTTACACTTTGTTTTTGATATGAAGTGATTGTTTCATGTGGTTGTGAGATGAATTATGCTCTTATAACTATACATCTTAAGTAGTTAATTTATAATATAATATAAAACTTGTCATAGATAAAATGAACTAAATAAAGAAGAAAATAGACTTACATTTAAACTTTCAATTTTCATTTAAAATATATACTTTTTTGTGTCGACATTATATATATATATATATATATATATATATAAACTCTCAATAGTTTAGCTAATTTGGATATTCCATAAATGTATTAGAGAGAAAGATACATGTAGTGAATAGACATCATTCAATATGAGGAGTTCTAGTTTTTTGTTGAGAAGCGGATGATGTTGTCTCAACTTCCCTTTTCCTTGAATTAGATTCTAAGATACCTTCTAGAACAAGATCCCAAGTTGTAGCATTAATATTTGTAAGTATTTTCCTTTCATCATGCATTGAATCTCTTGTCGATAGTATAAAGGGATCTGCATCTATTTTTTTAATAAGAACTTCAAGATCCATGCCATGTTCTTTGATGATTCTCCTTAGTGTATTATTCTATTTATTTACTAGCACAAATTTTTTGTTCCATGCAATTGATGCATTTAAGCTTTTCAATGCTTTTTTTAGATCAATATTAAGTATGTTTGCTTCATTCTTTAGGTTGTCATATTTTGACTACACTTTGGAAAAGAAAATGGATTAGATAAAATTTACAAAAGTGTGGTTAAATTTTGTAAAAAGATTATTACTTACAAAAGTTTTATCTCTCTACATTTGCAACACAATAAAGGTTTTTATCTCTTACCCATTTGTTCTAGTATGACTTTGCCTCTGTATTGAAATCTTCCAATCTATTTATTATAACCTCTAAAACACTATCATTATTGGGATTTATCACTGTAATTCATCCTAATTCAACTTGATTCACTAAGATGTCAAGTTTGGAGGGATCATTTTGAACCAAATAATATAAAAAATATCTTTGTGAATGGTTGTGATAACACTCATTAATTTCCTTTACCAGAGCCTTGCCTCGATTCTCTCATTGTTTCAATACTTTCAAATCAATTTGTACTATATCATCTAGCAAAGCAAACACATTATCTACAACAAGATTATTCAATAGAAAGGATGTCAATTTGTCAAAATATTGTTCCTCATTATTGTGTTGCTAAGGTGGTGAACTAGATGAACCACCTCCACCTATTTTTTTAGGAGTCTAGAATTGAGATCCTTAAATAATATTGTGTGCAAAAAAAATGTCTAGAGGCATCGAATAAATACCCTTAATGAAAACATCATCAAGATTGATATTTTAAAAAATTACAGTGGCACCTATTGTAATATACACTCCACCCATAGAAAAATTGGAGAAATCTGATTTTGTTATATGTATTACTCCCCTACTACCTATTGGCATTTCTAAATTCTTCCCTCTAGTCTGTATAGTTTGGGGTGGTGGTGATGGTGGCATATTACCTCTTAAGAAACATTGCCTTGCAATATGAAATGCCATCACAAATCAATAAACAAACATCACCAAAATTTAAACTAAGTTAAAAAGTTAAACTAAAGGTTAGAGATATTAGACCTAGGATCCATAATTTGAGTTGTTGATATGTTTTGTGGTGGTGGATGTGTTGTAAGTGAAGGTGAAGCTTCATTTTCTACCAAAAAATCAAAAAGTCAATTTAACATGTTGAAGTTCATGTAGTTTAATAGATAACATAATTATAAACATGAAGTCAAATACCTTGCACTAAAGGAAAATGTTAATCAGGTTGATGGCAAATGTTGCTAATGTCGGATGCCATTGTGAAATTAAATGAAACATTAATAATGCCAAAAAATTATTTTTGTTGCTACATCCAATTTAAATAAAATTTTAAAATGTTATAACTTAGATTTAGGGATATGACTAAGGGCCCTAGCTGACATGCAGTATTAGGTGAGATAGATATCTACATCTTTTTTCTTGTAAATGGTGTTATCACACTATAATATGTGTCATCATTCCTATCTGAATGAGAATCCCTAGATCCCTCAATGACATAGTATTTTTTTAGTGTAGCTTTTCTTCTTGATTGAGAAATCAATTATATTATTTGTTACAAAGATAAAAATTAATTTGAATTGTAATAAACAAATAAAATGAGGATTTTATGACTTAAAAGTAAACTTCAAACATATATCCAGGTCAGTAAGGGCCACATAATTAGATTTCATTTTTTCATGTAAGATAGTTGGAATAGTTGTTCCCTTCATCTCATGATACAACTCATAGTATAAACCCAAAATATAATTAAAACTGAAAATTATATAAGTGTCACTTTGAAAAGCAAAATACAAATAATTTCTTATCCTATTAAAATTGAATGTAAACTAATCAAATTGTTGTCTAGTAAGACAATGAGTAATGTATGCTAGATCCCAAAAGGGTATGTCTATAAGTCTTCCCTGTAAAACAATCCTCACTTAGAAATATTCAGAGGGCTTCTAGATATGGGTTTGTTAGATTTTGAATTGAAAGTCCCCTTTATTGAATGATTAGGGGTGATTATAATGCAAACAAAAAATTAATTACAAACTATGACATTTACTTTTGAAGTTCATACATAAAACATTGAATATTAATTAATGAAAAGACCATTACATTCTAAGGCAAATGTATCAATAAACAAGTGATTTTCTAGATATATTTCATCATCCTTAGACAATAACTTTCATTGATATAGGTTTGACTTTTCTATGTGTTATCCTTGACAAACCCTCGATGTCTAAAGGTGAGGTGCCAAATACAAGTTTTTGAGAGCTGAGGGCACAAGAAAAATCTTCAAATGCAAGGTTGTGACTAGACGCAAGAATGTTAAAAAACCTCATGTCCATCTCATAATAGGGAATGTAAATAAGGCCTATTAAACAACATCTGTCTATCTAGTCACTATAAGAGTTCTCATGTTCTATCAACCTCAATATTTTTGAGCAAATAAGATTTATGTAAACAAATTTGTAAATGGGGGTAGAAGATATGGTGTGGGAAGCCATTTATGAGATTTAACATAGAGGATAATATTTAGTGTAGAAGATGAGATTGAGGTTCAAACTTAACAAATGAGATAAACCAAAAAATATAAGGGGCTAGGGATATATGTAGGAATTTACCATGAATTTTGAGCATCATCCATAGGAGTTATATTTCATCAAGATAGATTGGATGTCATAAAAACATTCTAGATGATGTTTAGACAATTGGGATAGTGACCAGACAATCTAGACACCATCCACAAGCTCTAGACGACATCCACAAGGTCTAGACAATGTCTACAGGATATGGTCACCATCCATATCATATGGATCAAATTTATGGGGTTTGGATGATAGCCATAAAGTTTGGGCACTGTCAATAGACTTTGGACATTGTCCTCAAACCTTAGACGTCATCTACATGTTATAAACTCCCTTTAGAGACCTTGGACACCATCCACAAAATATAGACATTATCCATAGGGCAATGCATAGGATTCACCTTCCTGACAAAACTAATTTCCCTACATTTTGCCTTGATTTTTAAATTGATTTTTTGATATTTTCCAAAACATTACACAGGTAATTTTTTAGGGGCCCTTAGAAAACCCTAACTCTTGACACAAAATGTTTAACACTAAAAACAAAAGAAGAAAGGGAGAGAGGGAAGACATGAATAAAATATATAAATGTGTCAATAACATCTAGATTACATCAATAATAAAAAAGTATAGAAACACCTTAAAAGAATATAATTTAAAAATTAATATTTTTGTGTTCATAAGTGTGTACACCATATATAATAGTAGAAAAATATGTTGCCTCCCTACTATCCCTCACTAGGCCAATGACATCATTCATGTCCTTTATATATGTTGGTTTTACATCTATGAAATAACATAGAGCTTATTCGAAGAAATCTATATATTTTTTATTTTGTCAATATAAATTCATTAAAAAGTAGTAATAAAACATTAATTAAAGCTAAATTCATCTAAATTTTAATGACCAAAAAATGAAAAAATATGGTACCTCTAAGATGGGCACACCCTGGCCATTAAATAACTCATGAGCATGGGTTGCACTCCTTAAAAAATTGTAGGTCCTATGCTCCTAGCACAAAACCTATGACACTCAAAACAAAGGAGGGGAGACATGAAGAAAACACACACACCCACCAATAATATCCATTTTACATTGATTATTAATAAATATACAAACACCCTAAAATCATATAATTTAATGACTAATATATACTTTTTTACCAATTTTAAGGTGTCCATAAGTATGCACACCATAAATAGTGGTATCATAATTAGGTGTGTCCCTACCTACCCATAATAGGTCGATGACATTAATCATGTCTGTTCTATGTCATTTTAATCTATGAAATAACATAGAACTTATTTGAGAAAATGTATATATTTTGTATATGATAATAATACTTAAAAAATATTAATTAAAATTAAAATATATTCACAAAGAAAATGACATATAGAAAACAACCATTTGAATGTCCATTCAGATAACCCAAAAAGAAATGTCACAAGTCAAAAATCTTTACTTTTTATTTTATTTTATATTAGTAACCACTTTGTTTTAACATGGGGGAACCTTCTAGACATGTGGGAAGTAATGCCCTACCTGAGGAGTAATCCATAAATATTTGTTAAAACATTTTAATTTTTTACCAAATGATAAACACTAGAGAAGACTAAACACCCATTCCATTTTTTTAATTTTTCCTATGAGATACAAATCAGTTTAAGATAGATTTAAATGACTTGACTTGGGGTAATGAAATTGATGTAATTGACTTGACTTGGGGTAATGAGATTGATGTAATTGACTTGACTTGGTGTAAGATAGGCAAAGTCTGAATTATTAAGACTTCCAAATTAAATGTGGACATCTTTAATTTTATATGTCCATGCCAATTGAAATGCCATGAAGTCAATGATGACTTGACTTGGTGTAATGCGATTGATGTAATTGATTTGATTTGGTGTAAGATGGACAAAGTATGAATTATTAAGACCTCTAATTGATATGTAGACATCTACCAAATGTCATAAAATTAATGAAAACTTGACTGTAACATGGGTAAAGTCTGTATTATTTAGACTACCAATTAAAATGTGGATGCCTTTCAGTTTCTACATAGCTACCAATTAAAAATGTAGACTTGGACCATGTAATAAGAAACAAAAGCTATTGATTATAACATGACATTTATTATACACAGGACCATGTGAAAGAAATTTCATTTGTATTTTAATTATAGTCCAAGTTGCATTAGATGGATGACTTGTATCTCCAAGAATCTAAATGACACCACTAGTGTTTAGTAGGGTGGCACATAGGGTACTTAAATGAACAACTAGGTGACTAGAAGGTTCAAGGCTTCTATAGGCTACAAGATATCTATAGTGGTTATCTAGTTTAATAGCTTGAACTAAGTTATAGATAGACTTGTAAATCATGTTATGGATATCATGATTAAGTGCACAAAGGATGTAGGTTTCTTTGGAAGATCTAAGCATAGTAAAGCAAGTAGCTAAGACTAGAAATTCACTTGCATATAATTGTGGAAATGACAATGTTGAATAAAGAGAGCTATGAAGTAATGCATAAATTTAGAAGTAAAGGTATTTTTAGGCCAAAGAAAATATGTTTTAAGAAGTAAATACATTTTCAAGCAAGGGTGCAAGATCATGCCTAATGTAATTTTAATCCAACTCTTTACTTTCAACATTATTATTTCCTAATAATGCAATTTTTTGGTTTAACGAGAGAGAGAGAGAGAGAGAGAGAGAGAGAGAGAGAGAGAGAGAGAGAGAGAGAGAGAGAGAGAGAGAGAGAGAGAGAGAGAGAGAGAGAGAGAGAGAGAGAGAGAGAGAGAGAGAGATGAGAGAGAGAGAGAGAGAGAGAGAGAGAGAGAGAGAGAGAGAGAGAGAGAGAGAGAGAGAGAGAGAGAGAGAGAGAGAGAGAGAGAGAGAGAGAGAGAGATTGTTTTGAATATATAGGATCCTACTATGTAATGAAAAACATTTCCAATGAAATCATCACATATAAGAAATGAATATATTCTTAACCACATATAAATGCATAAACTCTAGAAACTATCTTAGATAATTCCCTAAGTAAATTAAAACAATTGAACAATCAAACCCTAGCATGTATACTATTATAAAGAAATAAGAATTTCACTTTTCATAGAAAAATACCCTCATATCAAGCTCAAAAAGAGTGTGAAGACTTTATACCAATATATTATCTAAGCTAGGAATCAAGAGAGGAAGAGGATCAAGCTATGTGTGAGCTGAGTCTAGAGCAAGAGCCAAAAGCTATGGAAGAGGTGAAGGAAAAATTGCCAATATATGAAAGAGCCAATGCAAGGAGTATAAGAACATGTGCAATGGCTCCTTGAGGGATCTAGGAGCAATAGACAAGATTTAATAACACTATATATATATATATATATATATATATATATATATATATATATATATATATATCAATGTGGATCACCAAGATAAGTTTTAGTATGATAGGTTATCCCCTGTCATAATGAAAGTTAAGTGTGTCAAGCAAGAACCAAGAGAGATTCAAGGATGCAACCAAGATTTGAGTGTAAAGATCAAGTAGGAAAATCAGAGTAAGAATATAAGAGATAATGAAGAGAGAAACTCAAAAGAATGAGAAAGTGGCATATATCTTAATCCTAATCTTCTAAAAGGCCAAAAATTAGCTATTTCTAGCCGTTTGGGCCCAAACAGGGATCTTTTTTACACGTTCTACCTAGGCCACAACCTAGGCCATGGATTTTGTGAAGGAAACATTTGGCATAGGCCATGGGTTTCCTCCCTAATCCATGGTATGGGCCAAAAGGCCACCTAGGGTAATCAAAAGGTCTTTGGAAGGGCCCTAAGAGGTGTTTAGAGAGCCTATTTGACACATAAAAGGTTTGAGATGTGTTAAGGATATATAGGGGATGAGACTATGGTGTGAGAAAGTTTTAAGTGACATATGCCTTGAATAAGGATAACCAAGGTTGGTATTATACATGTGAATTGATGTGTAATCATAGGGTGGAGTAGGGTCATGATAAATATGATTTACATATGCCCCAAAGGTATAAACAATTGGTGTTCGAATGAGCAAGAAGTGTTGTACAAGACCTGAAAGCCACACAAAATCCAAATAAAGTAAGAAATAAAAAGATAAAAGAGAACATTACCTAAACTTACTAGATAAGGATGATGGTAGAAGAAGTCAATGACACGATCTATAGGTGAGAGTACAAATACGACATAATCCAAAATCTAGCTCTAATGAAGAAGGGAAATAAGTGATATTAAATCAAATCATAAAATCTAGAAATACATTCACTAAGGCATCATCCCTAGAGTTCTCCTTATGAGGGACATGAGTGAAATGGATGTCCTTGAAAAAGGAAAGGAAATCACACACTACCTCGAGGAGGGGGAGTAATTCAGAGCTAAGGATGACCCATGCACTAGTGAGTTGAAACATGACTAAGAATGAGTCAGAAAATAAATACACATAGCACACACCTAACTCATGGGTATTGATCAAGGTGCCAATGATTGCATGATACTTGATGGCATTATTTACCTCATTTTTAAGGAAAAAACCAATTGTAATAAGCTCATGGCCCCATGGATCATCGATAACCCAAACCACATCTGCAGGTCCTAGGTTGCCCTAACTACCACCATCTATATAAATCACCACTAAGAGGTACACCATGATAGGGGTTGAGGACATAATACTAGAAATTATGGGAAGGTAATATCGAATCAAAGAAAGATAATTGAGTTGCATGAGGTAAAAAAATAATGGAACCAAGGCACAACCAAATTAGTTGACCAACACTGGGCATGAAAAGAGGTAATAAGGGAAAGTGGGGTGATGTTTGGAGATTTGATGACCAGTTGGAAAGAACAAATCAAATCCTAAATAACCATAGACATCTAACATCCCTACCTACAACCATGATGAAAAAGAGAAAGAGGGAGTTATAATGGATCGACTATAAAAAAAATAGAGAAATAACTAAATAAAAGAAGCAGGGTAAGTAACTTTTATCCTTGGGTGCCCACACGATGGGGCACAGGCTTGGGAGGTCAATGGGGACTTGAAAGGGGTCTTGGGGAGAAAAATGGGGATAAATTGGGCCCAAATAACCACTAGCTTAAAAAATGGAGGTTTTTAATGTGATCATAATGTGCCAAAACCCCTAAGATAGAGGTTTCACAGTCTAGAATGCAAAAAAAAGGGTAAAACACCTAAAGAGGATCCATAAAAAGCAAGAAAAAAGGCTAAAAAGAGGAAAAAAGAGTAAAAAGTGAATCTTTTTCACTCCTATTTTAACTTTGATAGAGGCAAAGGAGAGCCCATAAGACACCAAAGCCTAAATAGAACCAATGAGGATATATAAGCAAGTCACATATGCATAAGATGGTCTAGGTAAGTCCTATAATCAATTTTTTTATAAATTTTGTTCATTTTTAGGGTTTGGGAGGACTTAAACCCATTTTAACTAAATATGAATGATTCAATTGATGAATTGGATGGAATAATTAGTTAAAATGATGGGGAAGGAAAGAAGAACAAATTGGGACAAATGGAAAATCAAATCATGGCCCGAAGAGAGAGAAATGGGAAGCCCTAGTGCTCCTAGGGGGCCATGCCCTAGGCTCTAGCCTGGTTGGGCAAAACCATGGCTAAAGATATTGGCAAGCCCCAGGGACCATGGCTTGGTCCACTTCTAGGCCATGTATATTCTTAGAAAGTTGTGACCTAGGGCAGAGAGGCCCCAAGACAGGCCCTAGGGAGCCCAGAGGAGCATGAGAAGGCTTAGAAGGGGCCAAAATAGAAAATAAGGGGGAAACAAGAAAAATAGATTAAAAACACTATTATTTACCTAATTTTTCTCATTTCATAGCTAGTACACTAATCCATTTTATTTTTTACCAATTGTGCAGACATCCAAAAGACTTATCATACTAGAAGAGGGGGATCCCTCAAAAATGAGGGAGCATCCAGCATAGAGAGATATAATATGTGAGGCAACCAACCAAGAGAGAGTCCCATCATGATTGGTAGATGAGGAGGATGCTCTACTTGTGGTGGACCAGGATTGATTGTTGAGTGTAGAACTTTAGATATTGACATATGTACCTTCATTATGTTTCTATAGGGATTTGAATAATGTGTTGGTGACTACACAGATACTTGAGAGACATGTATTCTAGTTAGGGCTCGAGATAGAGGTTTTCCTTAGCATTAAGGATATCTATTGGCTCTACAGGGTGGAACATATGGGGAGAGAGATAAAGCTACTACATGTGCAGGATACATCCATAGTTGAGCTATACTTAGTGGGACCTCATCAAGAGAAAAATAGCCATGGAGTATAGATCATATAGCTATTTCCATGGGTACCACCACTACAAACAATGATAGTAATCACTATAGTTAGGAGGCTCTACACCGACTAGAGTATGAGGAGACTACCACTATCTTGGATAAGAGTTATCTAATGAGTAGAGGAAGGATAGAGATATGTCTGGGGCTAGTATATCCTATGTGGATTATACCAGTAGTTGGATGACTTTCAACTCACAAGGGTAGGAAGATTGACACAACCTATCTTACTCATGTCTTGGGATTATGAGAGACTCCCATTGACACAACCAAAGACACCATAGGGCAATGATGCATATCCCACACTATAGGAGGGCACTGCATAGTCTGTGTAGTTTGTAAATAGGGATAGGCCTATGTAGACCACCTTAGATATGGATGTAGTGAGTAGCTACATCCATGATCCAATAGATCCGTGGTGTGGATGGAGGATGTAGGAGTAGATATCCATGTGGGATAGGAGGAGTTTTAAGATCCATAGGGGCCATACCATTATCTAGGGAAATAGGCTCTGGTGATATGAGAGAGATGAGCATAACCTAAGATATTTGGGGCTAAACACAGAGGGCATTCAAGATAGAGCGAGGGGGTAATGCTTGAGAGAGGTATCCATGATGAAGACCACCACCATCAAGAGGGGAATGACCTATTCGAGGGCCACAAAGGACATTAGCATGACCAAATAGAAAAAATGTATTTTCTAGATAACACTTTATCTTGGTACTCATCCTTAGTGATATATGATATGTGACTAATATAGATGCTCTTTATGTGTGTACAAGAGACCAACCTAGTTGGACTAGACCCTAGGTGGACATATTACTGAGGGATCTATTCCTTAATGTGGTGGTGACACAATTCATAGAGTAGGTGATGCATCTACCAACAGGGACATAACCATGTACTCACTTCTAGTAGGTGGGTGTATAAGCCTCATTCAACTTGTTAAGTACACTACACCAAATACCATGTCTAGAGGAAGATTCAATATGACATGAGGCAGCCACCACATGACTTGAGATAGTTGCATCATAACACAAGACAATTGCATCATGATTTGATTCATGATTGGCTAGAATGAAGGCTGAAATTAACTGGCTATGGGCTGAGCTATCTTGAGACTAGACTAGAGGAACAAAGGTGCCTATAGATGGGGCAAACTGGCTAGCTACTGTGGAGTAGACTATGGATCAACTAGTCACAAGGTAGAGATCAAGATCTCCACCTAGATTAGGGATACCATATATAGAACCTAGTCATAGCTTGATTGGGATAATATCATATATACATCCATGCATGTGGTAGTTTTTGGGATTGCAAGCCCATGTTTAGAGGAATCCATATGATGTACCTGGAGAAAAACATGTATTTTTTATAGTAAATATATAGTTGTTTCTAATTATTAGCACATGTGTGTATATTATTTTGTGTGTGATGTGTATGTTTCACATGAGATAGACTACTAGATACTTGTGATTAAATAGTAAGAACTGATAATAAATAACCCAAGTGCACACACATATACAAGTAAAACATAAGTTAGTGGTGCGAGATGAGAGGAAAGGTTAACCTTACCACCATATATGACTTTTTTGGAGGACCACGGAGGCCTTAAACATGAAATATCTTTAGATGTAATCCATTAAGTGAGTGCCACAGGGGATTGCTTTCGAGGGTCGAGAGACGATAAGCCTCATTATCTAGAGAGGTAGTGATAATGAAGTGTCCAAACTACTTGTACATGATTTTTCCCTTCTTATGGTGCTCTTTGCAAAAAATGAGGACCATATCACCTACCTTGAATGGATGCAAGTACATCAATTTATCAAATTGGTGGCATTGATGGTGCTAAAAAGCACTGTTGTGCTCAAGAGCGACAAGGCATCGGTCATGCAGTTGTTCAGTCTCAACAAGGTGAGAGGCACATTCTTCCTCATCAAAGAGAGATCCAAATGTCTTAACCTACAATGAAGGGATTAAGACCTTTAAGGGAACAATAGCCTTGGACCCATACACAAACAAGTATGGGGTTGTTCCCATGGTTATCTAAAACCTAATCGAATAGGCCCAAAGGGTAGGATCAAGTATGAGATGTCAATCACACTTGGACTAGAAAATGGTATGGAGAAACATCTTTTTCAAATTTTTATTTGAAGATTCAAATTGCCCATTTCCCTTTAGGTAATAGGTGGAGGAGAAGTGGAGCTTGAACTCAAAGCATTTAGTGAGCTCATGCATCTCGGGGCTTTAGAAGATCAGGATATTATCAGAAATAATCAAAATGAGGACCCTAAACCTAATAATAATATAACTCAAGACAAACTTGGTGATGGTCTTATCACACATGCCACTAAAAATCATGGCCTCAACCCACTTCATGAAATAATTAGTGGTAGTGATGAGCCAATTATGGCCATCATAAAAGGTAGGTTTGAACTCATTGATAAAGTCAAGAGCCCAAACCTAGAAGGGCCAAGGGGTTGAGACAAAATACAAGAGGCCTACAGGGATATTGATGACATCCATGATGACTTGGCATATATTATACTTCTTGGAATATTGGATGGCATCCTTAACAAGAGTGGGTAAGTAGTAGCCCATCTTGATAATACATTGAGCGATGGCTTGCCCTCCCATGTGGCCACCACAAACACTCTTGTGAGACTCCACCAATGCAAGAGGAGTTACCTCGTGGGTGAGGAACTAAATCAACACACCATCTAGACCCTTATTAAACAATATTTTACCTATGATGACATAGTGAGTGGTAAGCTTGTAGATCTGATAGCATTCCTATGAAGGAGCATTGATGGGATGAGATTGAGTCTCAAGGTAATGAAAAATATCATGATACCAATCACACTCAGAGACCTCAATTTGGTCGATCGAGTATACCATCTCATCAAGAAAGGAATCATAAACCAACTCCATGTTAAGGTTGGGTAGTGGTCACTCATGATCTATTTAGCCACAACCAAACCATTGGTGGATTTTTGGTTAATAATATGTAGATCAAAATCTTGAAGAAGCATGATCCACCTTACAGTTTTGCCAACAAGATGTGTCTTCCTGAGGAAGTAGCGGAGTGGATCTAATTGGACAATCATGTTAGTATTTTGGCCCAACATGTAATGTCTCAAACTTCTTCACAACAAAGATAATGGAGAGTCACTTCTGCTCAATATGAAAGTATCTAATCTCAAGGCCAAATAACATGTGAGATATGTAGTAAAACTCTCTCTCTCTCTCTCTCTCTCTCTCTTTATATATATATATTATTGTCATCCTTTTGACATAACATGCCCCTAATGTAAATATCAATGATAGAGGTGTACAAGATAAAATCATACCTCTCAAATCATACCTCTCAATGGGTACCATCAGGATGAGAGGATTATGAATCATGTCCTGTAATTCCTCAAAATCCAAGAACAAAGTTTTCTTGCGTAAGAGACGTGTGAGGGGTATGGATTTATGAGAATAATTATCAAGAAAACATCTAAGGAAGTTGAGTCTTCCAATGAAGGAATACAACTAAATGAGGTTACATGGGGAGGCATCTCAGGGATCACCTTGATCTTCTTAGGATCCACTTCAATGCCCTTCTACAAAATGAGGAATCTAATAATATTTACATCAAAAACACCAAAATCATACTTTTTGGGGTTGAGGATGATGTGATACTCTTTAAGATGCTCAAAGATGATCCTGAGGTGTCACACATACTCATCACACTTTTGGGATTTAGTAATGAGTTCATCGACATAACACTCCACAATCTTATGGATGAGGACATGAAAAATGTGGGTCATGGCATGCTCATACATGACCTCAGCATTATTTAGACCAAAAGGCATGACAACATAATAAAAGGTATCCAATGTAGTAGTGAATGCCATCTTGTGTTGGTCTTCAAGTGAAATCTAGATTTGGTTGTACCCTAAGAATCCATCTATGGGGGATATGATCTCAAAACTTGCTATGGAATCAACAATCTGGTTGATCAAAAAAGTAGGAAAATTATCCTTTGGATAAGCCATATTTAGATCTCAAAAGTTGATGTAGATCTAAACTGCTTCATTCTTCTTGAGAATAGGGATGATATTGGAAATCCATCAAGGGTAGTCAATGGTTTGGATGAAACCAAATCAGATGAGCTTCTTAATCTCATCCTTGAATAATTAGGAGACTTTAATTGCCATTGGTCATTACTTTTGGTGAATGGTTTGGGTCCTATCATCCCTAATGAGGTTATTGACAATAACATTGGGATCTATGTCTTTTATATTAGTGTATTCTCAAGTGTATACATTTAAAAATTCATGCAAGAAGGTGACCAAGATATGTCGTTCCTCTAGAGCAAGGATAATACTAATTTTGATGATATTTGGCCTTGTTGAAGTGCTAAGTTTGACATCTATAGATCCTTCAACATCCGTATCATTGCCTTTTTCAAAACACTCAGGCACGAGAGGAAGTGATTGGTCTAACACCTCAGGTTTAACCACCAAGATTTTCACTATGGGATGTTAGGGGTTGGTCCATCAGTGAGAGAGATCTCTAAACCTAAATTATCAAGGGGATATTGATACTTATGGAAATCATGCATGAGCTTAACATATGCCTTTATCTCGTTGAACAGTTTATGTGATGTAACATGAATGAAATAACACTTGAGATCAGACCCAACTACTCTAGAAATCTCAGTGGGAGATGCATTGAGAGAGCCTATATTATGATGGGAAAAGTATGATGTTAGGGGAAGTTCAACATCTAGGGAAATTTATTAAAAGATGTATCTAAGAAGAGAAAATCTTACCTAGCATCATAGAGTAGAAGAGGGAGTCAACTGATGAATGTTGGACTCTGAAGGAATGAACGTTGATCGATACTCAGATAGATCATAAATTTCATCCTTAAGAAAGTGAGACTTAGAAGTAGGGGGTGTGCGGGAGTCCACAAAAACCCCATGAGGAGATAGTTAAAGACTAATTTAAGGGATTTGTATTTAAGTAGATTAATGCCCAAGGATCTAGGTTAGCCTCCATTGTATGAACCTCACCTTTATGCATGAATTGAACCATGCAAAATGTGGTCGATGTGATGATCTACATGTTAGTAGTCCAAGAATGGCCAGTAATCATATTGTATGAAATATCCAATTATAACACACAAAACACAATCCTCATGATCTTTGGGCCAAAATTCACCCAAAACTTCATGTTCCCCACCAATGAAACCATGTCATTGTTGAAGCCAACATAGTTGTGGTGAGAATTAGATAAATTCTTCTGACTAATCCCAAACTCATTAAACACACACAAGGGCATGATATTCAATGCATCTCTTCATAAATGATGCATCTCTTAACACATTAGCCATCAATGATTGTCTTAATATAGAGAGGGAACCAAGCTCTCTTTGTAAGAACAAAAGTGTCTAGCAAAGAGGTAAGGTTGAAAGATATGATGGAAGAATGAGGGTACTCAGATGCATCATAATTGAATAAAAATTCAACATCATCCTGCACCAGCACATTGCAAGATAGACTAAAAATGTCAAAGATGAGGCCCCTTTGCTCAATGCAAATGCAAAGAAGGTCCCAAATGGTGATACTAGTCGAGAGGCCCTTTAAATCCTTTATGATGGAGTAAAGACACTGTTTAGCCTGGGGAGGGATGTTATGCTAAAAATCAAATTTAACTTTGGGATTCCCTTCCCTCATGGCCTGCATAGGAGGCCCAACACCACTAATCTCTCCAACAAGGTTGGTGACCCAACCTGAGTACATGTTGACTAAGTAATTTTACCTAGTAGAGGCTATGTCAATAGTAGTAATGACCTTGATACTCTCATGCTTATCTTTCCCTCTCAGTTTAGCTTGGGAAGAAGACTAAATAGAGGTAGAAGATTAAGAAGTGGAACAAAGGGCCTTAGCCTTTGATTTTTTCTTTTTCTTATTATTCTTCTCCTTATCGTGGTTAGGTAGAGGATCCTTGAAAAAATTCAATTTACGATTGGGTTACACAAGTGGATAACTCTGAGATGGAGGTGAGGCTTGTGCACTAGACTTTTGGGTAACACAATTAGCATCATCATGCCCCTTCATCTAATGGCAATTACAAAACTTGGTGGGTTCATAAGCAAGCACCATCCATTATTTTATTGTGCTTGAGTTAGAAGCCTTCTTTTTAACCAGCTTCTTTCTCAAAACATTCACCTCATAATTTTCCTTCTTATCATTCTTCTTGGGAGGATAATCAATGAAACCATAACATTTCCACACATACTCTAGAACCATTTTGGACTTTGTATAAGATTAATGAAAAATATAAGGTTTATGGAAGATAACATGTTCATAATAGGTTCTTACACCTATTATTTGACCCAGATTACTTATGGAGACATTTAATTATCATTTTTATCTAACTAATGGAAAAAGGTTCTAGTTCTCAATTGTTTAACTATTTCCTATTGGGTAGATAGCATTGGAATATCCAAATTGGATAACACATTACCTATGATGTGTTATAGTACATTGAATTGTGTTATTATTTAATATGCTCTTTTATGATGTATTATCATTAGGAATGTGTTAAGCATTTGATGTTTTTATAGGGTTTTGAAGCACTTAATGTAAGTAAGTGGGTTTTGTGCCTATATAAGAATGTCACTTCAATGGTGTCGAGAGATAAGAGATCTAGATCTGTCAAAGACCTATCAAATGATAATAGATCATAGTGAGTATCTTTAGGTATAGATAAAATCTCAAAGACCACAAGTTAGTACGCATAGATTTGAGCATTTGATCTTGTAACACATCTCATTCGAGATTTATTTATTTATTACATTATGTGTGCAAGCTATACAATCATTTGTTAAAATCAAATAAATACCCAAGTTATCATTAGTGCATTTGACTACATTATTTGTTCTTTGAGTGTTACATGATCTAAGGTATCTCTTAATTTAGACCCATAACCATGACTACATGATAGACACATGGGCATATCATTCCTCCAATAATAAATGAATAAGTCATGACACATAATAATAGTATGCCCATGTATATTCATGACACATAATAATGAATGTACACCAATTGAATTGTTGTACACCAAGAGAATGAATAATATATGTGTTAGGACCTTACAATACAATTTGATTACTTTTGTATAAGCAACTAAATATGGAATTAAACTAGAAGTAATAAGTAACTAGAAATCAGAAACAACAAAGAATAGGAGATATAAGAAATAATACAATATGTATTAAACTCTTCCAAAAGGAAATACAATGAAGAAATCTCTCTTCCTCACACCTCTTGGGTGTACAGTAATTCTCCCTCAAGATTTCTCTCTCTCTCTCTCTCTCAATTACAACCAACTCAATTCCTGAGTTGTTCCCCCTTGAGACAATCAACTCAATTATTGTTGTGCTCCATGCTATGAGGATCTAACCCTAATATATAGTATACTACAACACTAGGGTTACATGAGCCATGCATTCTCCACCCTTAGATCCACCTCTGAATCAAAGGCTCAAATCTATTCGGCTAAAAATAGTCTGACTAAAATTAGCTCGACTAAAATTAGAAAAATTGGAAACACACAGATGACCGATGCCAGTTGGTGTCGGTCTGTAGATGACCGATGTTGGCCAACCTCTAACCAATGTCGGTTGAACCCTAACTGATGTCGGTTGGTTCTGACTGATGTCAGTGACTGTGTAACATCAGCAACCTCCACTAGCTCATCAGTGAAGCTTTTAGCTCCACAACTCAATAATATGCTATAGCCCAAAAGGGGATGTTTGCAGGTCTTCCTTATAAAACAATCCTCACATGGAAAAATTTAGTGATGAATTTTGGATATGGGTTTATTATATTTTAAACTGAAGGTGTCCTTATCAAATGATTAGGGGTGACTGTAATGCAAGCAAAAAATTAATTACAAACTATGACATTTATTTTCAAAGTTTGTACATAAAACATTGAATATTAATTAATAAAAAGAACATTACTTATTGAGGAAAATGTATCAATAGCCATATGATTTTCAAGATATACTTTGTCTTCTTTAGATAAAATAAATTTCATTGATACAGGATCAACATTTCTATATGGCAGCTCTAACAAGCCCTCGATATCTAAAGGTGAGGTGCCAGAAGTAAGATTCCAAGCACTGAGGGCACAAAAAAACTCTCTATAGGTAAGTTTGTAACTAGACATGAGAATGTTTAGTAAATTCATGTTTTTCTCATAATGGGGCATGTAAAAAAGGCCTCTTAAACAACATCTATCTATCTAATCACTGTAAGAGTTCTCATCTTCTAGTAGCCTCAATATTTTTTGGGAAAATAAGATTTATATAAAAAAATTGTGAATGGGGGTAAAAGATATGGGGTGGGAAGCCATTTATGAGATTAAGTGTAGAGGATGAGATCAAGGTTTGAACTCAGGGAATGAGAGAAATGATAAAATATAAAGATCTAAGGATATATATATATATATATATATATATATATATATATATATATATATATATATATATATATATATATATATGTATGTATGTATTTCCCATGAATTTTGGGCACTATCTAGAGGAACTCGATGTAGTCAAGATAGATTGGATGATGTCCACACACTCTAGATGGTGTCTAGATAATGTGGACGGTGACTAGATATCCTGGATGTCATCTACAAGATCTAGATGATGTCCATAAGGTCTGGATGGTGTCTATAGTATATGGTCATTATTTAGACCCTGTGGATGGCATCTAGAGGCCTGGATGATGGCCACAAAGTCTGGATTCTATCCAAAGACTCTAAATGTCATTCATATATTCTTGACATTGTCCACAAGTTATAGACTCCTTGTAGAGACCCTGGACACCATCCAAAAAATGTAGACATTGTTTGTAGGGTGACGAATAGGATTCACCTTCCAAGTAAAACTTCTTTCCCTTCATTTCACCTTGATTTCAAAACTAACTTTTCAATAGCCACTAAAAAATTACATCAATATTTTTTCTAGGGGCCCTTAAAAAAACCCAGACTCTTGACACAATCTTTGACACTAAAAACAAAATAAGAGAGGGAGAGAGGGAAGAAATGAACAAAAGGTAGAAATGTGTCAATAACATCTAGGTTACATCGGTAATCGAAAAGTAGACAAACACCTTATAAAAATACAATTTAATAATTAATATTGTTATGTTTTCATAAGTATGTACACCATAAATAAAAGTAGAAAAATTAGGTGCCTCCCTATTAACCCACACTAGGCCAATGGCATCATTTGTGTCCTTTCTATAAGTTGATTTTAAATTTATGAAATAAAATAGAGAGCTTATTTGAATAAATTTATATATTTTCTATTTTGTCAATATAAATTCATTAAAATTAGTAATAAAAAATTAATTAAAACTAAATTCATCTAAATTTTAATGAACAAAAAATAAAAAAAATACGGTACCTCTAAGACATGCAAACCCTGACCACTAAATGACTCACAAGCATGGGTTACACTCCTAAAAAAACTCATACATCCTATGCTCCTAGCACAAAACCTTTGAATTTCAAAACAAAGGAGGGGAGATATGAAGATAACACACAAACACACCAATAATATTTAGTTTAGATTGATACTCAATAAATATACAAACATCGATAAATCATATAATTTAATAACTAATATATACTTTTAGACCAATTTTAAGGTGTCCATAAGTATGCACACCATAAATAGTGGTACCATAATTAGGTGCGTCCCTCCCTACCCATAATAGATTGATGACATCAATCATGTGCTTTCTATATGTAATTGTAATCTATGAAATAGCAAAGTTTATTTGAGCAAATGTATATATATTTTATTTTTTTACAAAGAATTAAAATCTATATATATATATATATATATATATATATATATATATATATTAATTAAACAAAAAGTATGTTCACAAAGAAAATGATATATAGAAAACAACCTTGTGAACGTCCATTAAAATAATCCAAAAAAGAAACGTGAGAAGTCATTTTTTTAAAAATTATTTTTAATTTTTATATTGGTAACCAGTTTGTTTTTAATATGGGCTAACCTTCTAGACCCGTGAGATGTAATGCCCCACCTAAAGAATAAGTCATAAATCTTTGTTGAAAACATTTTATATTTTTACCGAATGATAAACGTTAGAGAAGAATAAACATCCTTTCCATTCCTTTAATCCTTTGTTTTCATTATGAGATAAAACTCAATTTAAGATCAATGTAAATGATTTGACTTGGGGTAATGAAATTGATGTAATTGACTTGATTTGGGGTAATGAGATTGATGTAATTGACTTGACTTGGTGTAAGATAGGCAATGTCTAAATTATTAAGACTTCCAATTAAAATGTGGACATCTTTTATTTTTTACCTCGCTACTAATTGAAATAGCATAAAATCAATGAAAACTTGACTTGATATAATTGATTGACGTGATTTAAGATAGGTAAAGTCTAAATTATTAAGACTTCCAATTAAAATGTAGACGTCTTTCATTTTGAGGATCACTGCCAATTAAAATGTCCTGAAATCAATGAAGACTTGACTTAACGTAGTGTAAGATGGGCAAAGTCTTGCATTATTTAGACTTTGGATTGTAATTACAGTTTCGGCGTCACTGCCAATTGAAAATGAAGACTTAGACCGTGTAATAAGAAACAATAGCTATTGATTATAACCTGACCTTTACTACACGCAGGACCATGCAAAAGAAAGGTTGTTAGTCCAAGTTGCATTAGCTGGACACTCGTCATCATTCATTCATCATGTCTTATCACTGCCCAATATTTGTCTCCTTATATGTATTCTCTCTTCCAAGCATTTAAGCCCTGGAAAAAACTGCAGGCTTTGGCTTTGGATTTGACTGGATTAAGAACTTGTTTAACACGTATGTGTTGACATATATACATAAGGTCGATAATGGAGGCACAATAATTGTGAGGATCAAGCTAATGACGTATATACATGCATCCAATGAATGAAAGCTTGGATTCATGCAACCTTTGGATTTTTAGTCTTGTTCTTTATTTGCTAAGAATTTTATATTTTATAGTAAGTGTTATGAAATGACGATTAGTTTTACGATTACTAAATGGTTATCATTTTAAATAGGTATACCTTTTATAGTGTGGACCATACTTATATTTATTTTAAAGGGACACTTGCATTCATATGTGGAAAAGATTATAAAGTTTGCATGTTTGTTTTCGATTGACTGATCACATTTTACTATGGTGACATAAAACGTTCACATGTTGAGTCAATACTCATATTATTATTTGAATGTATTATTATATCTATTATTAATCAAGAATAAAATAATAAAATGATGGTTATAATAATATTATTATTCGTTAATTTATATAGTCCAATTTCATGTTGGAGAGAAGATATGGATTATAATTTAAAAAAATGTTGATTATGTATGAAAACCCAAAGATCATAAGTTTATATCAAAAAATATAAAAAACACAAATCATCATGGGCATGCGGCATCCTTAGAATGAGGTCAAGGTGGATCATATTTGGGGCAATGACAGACTTCCCACACTACGACAAAGGACTCTAATCCCCCTCACACCTCCCTTCCCCCCACCCTCCACTGAGGAGGAATGGAGATTGAACTATGGTTGTGAGAGTAGCTCGAGTTGCACCTATGCAGTAGAGGAGGGGAGACATGAGGTGGTTGGTATGAAGGGAGACATGTTATAAAATAAGGAAAAATCTCCCAATGATTGAGCAACACCTATAAGTGTTGAAATTTGATTTTATATTCTCAGCGCAACCTAGGATTTGCACAAGAGCTAAAGAGATAACAATCACCCTTTTTCATTGACTTAAAACTATGAAGACCATGGTTCTTCATTTTTAAAAATAAATGAATTCATAAATTTTGTTAGGTGAAATAAATTTAGTGAATATATTAATGAATATTTTCAATTGTATGAACTCTACTAAACAATGATTTTGGGCTTTGTAGAAGATAAAAGAGTATTTAGTGTATTATCTTTTGTTAAATTGAAACTTTGTAATAGATTGGATGGAAATCTAAATACCTATTTGAGATTGTGTGTTTTGCGTTATCCAGTAGATGTGTTTCCCTATGATAGTGCACTTCAAATTTGGAATTCCCTCAGTCAAAGAAGAGGAGTTATTAATATAATAAATGACAAAACTAATCCAAATATTGAGATTGTATATGTGTCAGATACAATACATACAAATGATAATTACAAAGAATGACCTACTCAAAAAAATATTTTAGTTCCCTGAATTTTAGTATGTGTGTTTCAACTTCCAATTTTGCAATTGAACTTTTATATTATCATTTGTATTGGAAATCACTAAAACATTGTTATCATATAAATTTCAAGACTTCATAAATTACATTATTTTATTATTTTAAAATAGTTTTGTTATAATGCAATTGTTTAAAATTTATGTTTTGTTACATAACATATACAAGTCATATGTATGGAACATATTTATTTTACACTTTATTTTTGATATGAAGCGATTGTTTCATGTGGTTGTTAGATGAATTATGCTCTTATAACTATACATCTTAAATAGTTAATTTATAATATAATATAAAACTTGTCATAGATAAAATGAACTAAATAAAGAAGAAAATAGACTTACATTTAAACTTTCAATTTTCATTTATAATATAAACTTTTTTGTGTCAACATATATATATATATATATATATATATATATATATATATATATATATATATATATATATATATATATATATATATATATATATAACACTAAAATCAACTCTCAATAGTTTAGCTAATTTGGATATTCCATAAACGTATTAGAGAGAAAGATACATGTAGTGAATAGACATCATTCAATATGAGGAGTTCTAGTTTTTTGTTGAGAAGCGGATGATTTTGTCTCAACTTCCCTTTTCCTTGAATCAGAGTCTAAGACACCTTCTAGAACAAGATCCCAAGTTGGATCATTAATATTTGTAAGTATTTTCCTTTCATCATGCATTGAATCTCTTGTTGATAGTATAAAGGGTTCTGCATCTATTTTTTTTAATAAGAACTTTGAGGTCCATGCCATGTTTTTTGATGATTCTCCTTAGTGTATTATTCTATTTGTTTACTAGCTCAAATTTTTTGTTCCATGCAATTGATGCATTTAAGATTTTCAATGTTTTTTTTAGATAAATATTAACTATTTTTGCTTAATTCTTTAGGTTGTCATATTTTGACTACACTTTGGAAAATAAAATGGATTAGATAAAATTTACAAAAGTGTGGTTAAATTTTGTAAGAAGCTTATTACTTACCAAAGTTTTATCTCTCTACATTTGCAACACAATAAAGGTTTTGATCTCTTACCCATTTGTTCTAGTATGACTTTGCCTCTGTATTGAAATCTTCCAATCTATTTATCATAACATCTAAAGCACTATCATTATTGGGGTTTATCACTGTAATTGATCCTGATTCAACTTGATTCACTAAGATGTCAAGTTTGGAGGGATCATTTTGAACCAAATAAAATAAAAAATATCTTTGTGAATGGTTACGATAACACTCATTAATTTCCTTTACCAGAGCCTTGCCCTGATTCTCTCATTGTTTCAATACTTTCAAATCAATTTGTACTATATTATCTATCAAAGCAAAAATATTATCTACAACAAGATTATTCAATAGAAAGGATGTCAATTTGTCAAAATATTGTTCCTCATTATTGTGTTGCTGAGGTGGTGAACTAGATGAACCACCTCCACCTATTTTTTTAGGAGTCTAGAATTGAGATCCCTAAATAATATTATGTGCAAAAAATATGTCTAGAGGCATCGAATAAATACCCTTAAGGAAAACATCATCAAGATCAATATTTTAAAAAATTACAGTGGGACCTATTGTAATATACACTCCACCCATAGAAAAATTGGAGAAATCTGATTTTTTTATATGTATTATTCCCCTACTACATATTGGCATTTCTAAATTATTCCCTCTAGTCTGTATAGTTTGGGGTGGTGGTGATGGTGGCATATCACCTCTTAAGAAACGTTGCCCTGCAATATGAAATGCCATCACAAATCAATAAAAAAACTTCACCAAAATTTTATCTAAGTTAAAAAGTTAAACTAAAGGTTAGAGATATTAGACCTAGGATCCATAATTTGAGTTGTTGATATGTTTTTGGGTGATGGATGTGTTGTAAGTGAAGGTGAAGCTTCATTTTCTACCAAAAAATCAAAAATTCATTTTAACATGTTGAATTTCATGTAGTTTAATAGATAACATAATTATAAACATGAAGTCAAATACCTTGCACTAAAGGAAAATATTAATCAGGTTGATGGCAAATGTTGCTAATGTTGGATGCCATTGTGAAATTAAATGAAACATTAATAACGCCAAAAAATTATTTTTTTTGCTACATCCAATTTCAATAAAATTTTAAAATCTTAAAACTTAGATTTAGGGATGTGACTAAGGGTCCTAGATGACATGCAGTATTAGGTGAGATAGATATCTACATCCTTTTTCTTGTCAATGGTGTTATCACACTATAATATGTGTCATCACTCCTATCTAAATGAGAATCCCTAGATCCCTCAATGACATAGTATTTTTTTAGTGTAGCTTTTCTTCTTGATTGAAAAATTAATTATATTATTTGTTACAAGGATAAAAATTAATTTGAATTGTAATAAACAGATAAAATGAGAATTTTATGACTTAAAAGTAAACTTCAAACACATCTCTAGGTCAGTAAGGGCCACATAATTAGAGTTGATTTTTTCATGTAAGATAGTTGGAATAGTTATTCCCTTCAGCTCATGATACAACTCATAATATAAACCCAAAATATAATTAAAAATGAAAATTATATAAGTGTCACTTTGAAAAGAAAAATACAAATCATTTCTTATCTTATTAAAAATGAATGTACACTAATCAAATTGTTGTCCAGTAAGATAGCGAGTAATGTATGCTAGATCCCAAAAGGGTATGGCTATAAGTCTTCCCTGTAAAACAATCCTCACCTAGAAATATTTAGAGGGCTTCTATATATGGGTTTGTTAGATTTTGAATTGAAAGTCCCCTTTTTTGAATGATTAGGGGTGATTATAATGCAAACAAAAAATTAATTACAAACTATGACATTTACTTTCGAAGTTCATATATAAAACATTGAATATTAATTAATGAAAAGAACATTACATTCTAAGGCAGATGTATCAATAAACAGGTGATTTTCTAGATATATCTTTTCATCCTCAGACAATAACTTTCATTGATATAGGTTTGACTTTTCTATGTGTTATCCTTGACAAACCCTTGATGTCTAAAGGTGTGGTGCCAAATGCAAGTTTTTAAGAGCTGAGGGCACAAGAAAACTCTTCAGATGCAAGGTTGTGACTAGACACAAGAATGTTCAAAAACTTCATGTCCATCTCATAATGGGGAATGTAAATAAGGCCTATTAAACAACATATGTCTATCTAGTCACTATAAGAGTTCTCTTGTTCTAGCAACCTCAATATTTTTGAGCAAATAAGATATATGTAAACAAATTTGTAAATGGGGGTAGAAGATATGGCGTGGGAAGCCATTTATGAGATTTAATGTAGAGGATGACATTTAGTGTAGAAGATGAGATTGAGGTTCAAACTCAAAAAATGAGATAAATCAACAAATATAAGGGCCTAGGCATATATGTAGGCATTTACCATGAATTTTGAGCATAATCCATAGGAGCTATATTTCATCAAGATAGATTGGATGTCATAAAAACACTCTAGATGATTTTTAGACAATGTGGACAGTGACTAGACAACCTAGACACCATCCACAGGCTCTAGATGACATCCACAAGGTATAGACAATGTCTATAGGATATGATCACCATCCATATCATATGGATGGAAATTATGGGGTTTGGATGATAGCCATAAAGTCTGGGCAATGTCCATAGACTTTGGACATTGTCCACAAACCTTAGACATCATCCACATGTTATAAACTCCCTTTAGAGACCCTGGACACCATCACAAAATCTAGGCATTATCCATAGGGCAATGCATAGGATTCACCTTCCTGACAACTAATTTCCCTTCATTTTGCCTTGATTTTTAAATTGACTTTTCGATATTTTCCAAAACATTACACAGGGATTTTTATAGGGGCCCTTAAAAAACCCTAACTCCTGACACAAAATTTTTACCACTAAAAATAAAAGAAGAAAGGGAGAGAGGGAAGACATGAGTAAAATTTATAAATGTGTCAATAACATCTAGATTACATCAATAATCAAAAAGTATAGAAACACCTTAAAAGAATATAATTTAACAATTAATATTTTTTGTGTTTATAAGTGTGTACACCGTAAATAATAGTAGAAAAATTTTAATGACCAAAAAAATGAAAAAATATGGTACCTCTAAGATGAGCACACCCTAACCATTAAATAACTCATGAGCATGGGTTACACTCCTTAAAAAATTGTAGGTCCTATGCTCCTAGCACAAAACCTATGACACTCAAAACAAAGGAGGGGAGACATGAAGAAAACACACACACCCACCAATAATATCCAGTTTACATTGATAATTAATAAATATACAAACACCCTAAAATCATATAATTTAATGACTAATATATACTTTTTTACCAATTTTAAGGTGTCCATAAGTATGCACACCATAAATAGTGGTAGCATAATTAGGTGTGTCCCTACCTACCCATAATAGGTCGATGACATCAATCATGTACTTTCTATGTCATTTTAATCTATGAAATAGCATAGAGCTTATTTGAGAAAATGTATATAATTTGTATATTGATAATAATACTTAAAAAATATTAATTAAAATAAAAATATGTTCACAAAGAAAATGACATATAGAAAACAACCATTTGAATGTCCATTCAGTTAACCCAAAAAGAAATGTCACAAGTCAAAAATCTTTATTTTTAATTTTATTTTATATTAGTAACCACTTTGTTTTAGCATGGGGGAACCTTCTAGACCTATGGGAAGTAATTCCCTACTTGAGGAGTAATCCATAAATCTTTGTTAAAAGAATTTTAATTTTTTACCAAATGATAAACACTAGAGAAGAATAAACATCCATTCCATTTCTTTATTTTTTCTATGAGATAAAAATTAGTTTAAGATAGATTTAAATGACTTGACTTAGGGTAATGAAATTGATGTAATTGACTTGACTTGGGGTAATGAGATTGATGTAATTGACTTGACTTGGTGTAAGATAGGCAAAGTCTGAATTATTAAGACTTCCAAATTAAATGTGGACATCTTTAATTTTATATGTCCATGCCAATTGAAATGCCATGAAATCAATGACGACTTGACTTGGTGTAATGAGATTGATGTAATTGATTTGATTTGGTGTAAGATGGACAAAGAATGAATTATTAAGACCTCCAATTGATATGTAGACATCTTTCATTTTCTGTGTCGCTACCAAATGTCATAAAATTAATGAAAACTTGACTGTAACAAGGGAAAAGTTTTTATTATTTATACTTCCAATTGAAATGTGGATGTCTTTCAGTTTCTACATAGCTACCGATTAAAAATAAAGACTTGGACCATGTAATAAGAAATAAAAGTTATTGATTATAACATGACATTTATTTTACATAGGACTATGTGAAAGAAAGGTTATTTGTATTTTACTTATAGTCCAAGTTACATTAGATGGATGACTTTTATCTCCAAGAATATAAATGATACCATTAGTGTTTAGTAGGGTGGTACACAGGGTACTTAAATGAACAACTAGGTGACTAGAAGGTTCAAGGCTTCTATAGGCTACAAGAGATCTATAGTGGTTATCTAGTTTGACAGATTGAACTAAGTTATAGATAGACTTGTAAACCATGTTATGGATATCATGATTAAGTGCACAAAGGATGCAGGTTTCTCTAGAAGATCTAACCATAGTAAAGTAAGTAGCTAAGACAAGAAATTCACTTGCATATAATTGTGGAAATGATAATGTTGAATAAAGAGAGCTATGAAGTAATGAATAAATTTAGAAGTAAAGTTATTTTTAGGCCAAATTAAATATGTTTTAAGCAATAAAGACATTTTCAAGCAAGGGTGCAAGATCATGCCTAATCTAATTTTAATCTAACTCTTTACTTTCAACACTATTGTTTCCTAATAATGCAATTTTTTTGTTTAGAGAGAGAGAGAGAGAGAGAGAGAGAGAGAGAGAGAGGAGAGAGAGAGAGAGAGAGAGAGAGAGAGAGAGAGAGAGAGAGAGAGAGAGAGAGAGAGAGAGAGAGAGAGAGAGAGAGAGAGAGAGAGAGAGATTGTTTATGTAAATTATATAGATTGTTTTGAGCATATAGGATCCTAATATGTAATGAAAAAAATTTCCAATGCAATCATCACATATAATGGAATATATTTCAAGAAATGAATATATTTTTAACCACATATAAATGCATAAAATTTATAAACTATCCTACATAATTCCCTAAGAAAACTAAAATAATCGAACAATCAAACCCTAGCATGTATACTATTATAAAGAAACGAGAATTTCACTTTTCATAGAATAATACCCTCATATCAAGCTCAAAAAGAGTGTGAAGACATTCTACCAATCTATTATCTATGTTAGGAATCAAGAGAGGAAGAGGATCAAGCTATGCGTGAGCTGAGTCTAGACCAAGGGCCAAAAGCTATGAAAGAGGCGAAGGAAAAATTGCCAATCTATGAGAGAGCCAATGCAAGGAGTATAAGAATATGTGCAATGGCTCCTTGAGGGATATAAAAGAAATGGACAAGATTTAATAACACTATATATATCAATGTGGATCACCAAGATAAGTTATAGTATGATAGGTTATCCCTTGTCATAATGAAAGCTAAGTGTGTCAAGCAAGAACCAAGAGAGATTCAAGGATACAACCAAGATTTGAGTGTGATGATCAAGTAGGAAGATAATAGTAATAATATAGGAGATAGTGAAGAGAGAAGATCAAATGAATGATAAAGTGGAATATATATTAATCCTAATCTGCCAAAAGGCCAAAAATTAGCTATTTCTAACCATTTGGGCCCAAACAGGGATCCTTTTTACACGTTCTACCTAGGCCACAACCTAAGCCATGGATTTTGTGAAGGAAACATGTGGCGTTGGCCATGGGTTTCCTCCCTAATCCATGGTCTGGGCAAAAAGGCCACCTAGGGTGGTCAACAGGTCTCTAAAAGGGCCCTAAGAGGTGTTTAGAGAGCCTATTTGACACATAGAAGGTCTGAGATGTGTTAAGGATATATAGGGGATGAGACTATGGTATGAGAAAGTTCTAAGTAAGTGACATATGCCTTGAATAAGGATAACCAAGGCTAGTATTATACGTGTGAACTGATGTGTAATCATAGGGTGGAGTAGGGTCATGATAAATATGATTTACATATTGTTAGGAACTACCGACTACAATTGACTACTTTTGTATAAGCAACTAAACACGGAATTGAACCAGAAGTAATAAGTAACTAGAAATACGAAATGAAAAATAATAGGAGATACAAGAAACAACCAATCTTGTATTAAACTCTTCCAAAATACAATGAAGAAATCTCACTCTTCCACACCTCTTGGGTGTACAATATTTCTCTTGCAAGAGTTCTCTCTCTCAATCAATTACAATCAACTCAATAACCGAGTTGTTATTCCCTTGCTTCAGTTGATCTTCTTGATCTTGCACCTTGCAGATCTAATTGACCTTGCTTAATTGCAACTTAATTACAATACATGCCCCATGGGTCTCTTAAATAGGATCTAAGACATACAATAATTAGAAACACAAACTCAAGACTAAAATTAGTCTTTACATGCAAACACTCTGTCCTCCTAAAATTAGAACAAATCTAATTCTAGAAACGCATGCAAACATGCATGCACACAGGTGACCGATGCCAATCGCTGTTAGTCTGCATATGACTGATGTCGGCCGATCCTTGACTGATGTCGGTCGGTTCTGATCCATGCCTGACCGATGTCGGTGATACTACCGATGCCGATTACTGGTTAAGCCCAACAACCTCCACATTTGCATAACAGTGAAGCTTTTAGCTCCATAACTCAACAGTCTCCCAATTGGAGATAAACAGTTGCACTTATACCTGTACAGCAACATCCTCTGTCTTGTTTCTCTAGCTTGTTTCTCCATCTTCAAGTTCAATCTTGAAGACCAACAAAAGTTGAATGAAGATTCAACTTCTCCTTTGTTACCAACTTTGTTAACATATCTGCAGGGTTCTTATCCATATGGATCTTTTACAGCTTCAACTGTCCATCCTCCAATACATGTCTAATGAAGTGGTACCTAAGCTGTATATGTTTGGTTCTTGAATGAAAGGCTGAATTCTTTGCCAAATGAATTGCACTTTGACTATCACTATACAATCTAAAACTCTCTTGCTCCTTTCCCAATTCTTCCATGAACCGTGTCATCCATATCATTTCCTTGCTAGCCTCTGTGACTGCAATGTATTCTGCCTTTGTAGTAGATAGGGCAACAACCTTCTACAACTTTGAAATCCAGCTAATCGCTATTCCACCAACAGTGAACACATACCCTGTGGTGCTTCTCCTACCATCCAAGTCACATACCATATCCGAATCTACATATCCATGTAGAGAAGTGTTTGACCCTCCATAGCATAAATGCCTACTGTTGGTCCCTCTCAGATATCTAAGAATCCATTGAACTGCTTTCCAGTGTTCCTTTCCTAGATTGGCCATAAACTTGCTGACAACTCCCACTGCTTAGGCAATATCAGGTCTAGTACATACCATAGCATACATCAAGCTCCCAATTGCTGAAGCATATGGAACTTTGCTCATGTACTCAACCTCATCATATGATTTAGGACACTGTTCTTTGCTCAACTTGAAGTGTCCATCCATAGGTGTGCTTACTGGTTTTGCATCCTGCATATAAAACCTCTCCAACACCTTATTCACATAATCCTCTTGAGACAAAATCAAATTGTGATTTTTCCTATCTCTCTTAATACTCATGCCAAAGATTTTATTTGCTACTCCTAAATCCTTCATGGCAAATGTGTGAGCTAGTTTTATGTTTAGCTTAGTAATATCCTGCATGTGTGAACCTGCAACAAGCATATCATCTACATACAGTAACAGGATAATATAACTACCATTATCCAATCTGGTAAAATAAACACAATGATCATATTGACATTTACTAAAGCCATGCTCTGTCATAAACCTGTCAAACCTCAAATACCGTTGTCTTGGAGCTTGCTTAAGACCATATAAGATTTTTTTCAACCTGCACACAAGTTTCTCCTTACCTTTGACCTCAAAACCTTCTGGCTGATCCATATATATCTCTTCATTCAAATCTCCATGAAGAAATGTTGTCTTAACATCAAGCTGCTCAAGGTGCAAATCCTCAATAGCAACTAAAGACAATACAGTCCAAATAGAAGTCATCTTTACTATAGGAGAAAAAATTTCACCAAAGTCAATACCTGGTTTATGTGCAAATCCTTTTACTACCAACCTGGCCTTATGTCTCATTTGTCCATTCTCTCCTTCCTTTAACCTATAAACCCATTTGTTTTTCAGTGCTTTCTTTCTGGCTGACAACTCAACCAAATCCCATGTTTATTTCTTTTCTAGAGAATCAATTTCCTCATTCATGCCATGCTCCCACTATTTCCTGGATTCTACCTGCATTGCCTCATCAAAACTTTCTAGTTTTCCACCATCAGTGAGCAACACATAGTATAAAGAAGGGGAATAATGAATTGGAGGTCTACTTACCCTTACAGACCTCCTCATGGGCATTTGAGACTCATTTACAGCTTGCTATCCACCCAAATTCTCTGACAGTGACCGATCCTGGTCATCTCTCGGTCTGCACCCGATTGACGTCGGTTCCACCTGATCGACGTCGATTGCCGCCTAACCGACGTCAGTTCCTATTTGGTCAACGTCAATCTCTGCTTGACCGATGTCAGTATCTATGTTTTCTTGTGAGTGATGATTTTTACCCATGAGCTCATTTTGGATCATTACCTCATCCAAATCAAGATTGCCCTGCTCAGTATTATTCAGCCTCTTGAGCTGATCACTGTACATCACCTTCTCATTGAAAACTACATCACAGCTTCTAATAATTTTGTTAGTTTCTAAATTCCACAACTAGAATCTGAAATCTCCAAAGCCATAACCAATGAAAGTTCACCACATAGATTGAGCATCCAGCTTCTTTCTATTTTTTATCAATGTGCACAAAAGCTTTAGAGCCAAAAACTCTGAGAAATGAAAGATTTACCTTTTTACCTATCCACGTCTCTTTTAGAATTCCACCATCTAGTGCAGTAGAAGGTCCTCTATTAATCAAGTAAATTGTAGTATCTACAGCTTCTGCCCAAAATTGTAAGGGCAAACCAGCATGCAAACTCATACTCTGTGCACTCTCTATTATTGTTCTATTCATCCTTTTAGCAACTCCATTTTTCTAAGGTGTCCTTGGAACCATCCTTTCCCTATGTATTCCACTCATAGAATAGTAGCTGTTGAATTTAATGCTGCAGTACTCACCACCATTGTCAGATCTAAGGCACTTCAATCTCAAACCTATTTCAATCTCAACCAAAGCTTTTCATTTCTTAAATGTGTCAAAAAAATTAGATTTCCTCTTTATGCAATAAACCCATGCCTTTCTTGTAGCATCATAAATGAAAGAAACATAATACTGTGATCCTCCAATAGAAGCTACCTGAGCTGGTCCCCACACGTCTGTGTGAACAAGCTCCAACTTGTGCTCCTTCTTTGTTGACCCAGTTTTGAGAAACCTTTCTTTTGTTTCCCAAAAATACAATGCTCACAGAAATCTAGATCTATGCTTTTCAAATCTGAAAGCTTACCTTTTGACTTAAGAACATGCATTCCCTTCTCACTCATGTGACCAAGCCTACAGTGCCACAACTTTTCATCTACATTTGAAGTAGATAAAATAGAAGGAGAATAATCAGTAACACAAGTAGATAGATAAAGTGTACCTACTCTCTTACCTCTTACTAATACAAGTGCACCCTTGGAAACTTTCCAAGATTCAACTGTGAGAGTTACTGTGCAACCCTCATCACCCAAATTTCCTACAGAAATCAGATTCCTCTTCAGGATGGGTACATGCATGACATCCTTCAACACCCATGTGTTGCCATTCTACAATTTCAGCTACACTTTCCCTTTGCCAAGAATTTGACAAGGCTCATCATCCCTTAAATAAAATTTTCCAAAATCTCTATAGACATAATCATTGAAAAATGCTCTATTTGGGGTTGCATGGAAAGAAGCACCAGAATCTAAAACCCATGATTCTACTTGACTATCCAAAGAAAATATAAGAGCATCTTATGTAACAATACCTACAACATTTGCTTCCTTATTACCTTCATGCTGATTTTCTTTGTTATCCTTCAACCATCAATCTTTCTTTGCATGCCCTTTCTTTCCACAATTATAGCAGGTTATTTTTCCATTTTTGGATTTAGATCTCCTTCCCATATTTGACTTTGATTTCCCTTGCTTGCCCTTCTCTCTTTGCCTTCCCCTACTTTCAATACTTAAATCATTACTTGATGTTTCCCCTGTGCTTTTCCTGTGAATATCTTCATTCAAGATTACACTAACAACATCATCAACTTTCAAGATATTTGAAGCAGATGCAGTATTACTAACTGCCATTACCAAGCTATGCCAGTTTTTAGGTAAAGAGCATAAGATTAAGAGAGCCTTAATTTCATCATCAAAAGCTATTTTGACTAAATTTAACTGATTTACAATTTCATGGAAATCATTAAGATGACTATATACAGATCCACCTTCTTGCATTTGCAAACTAAATAATTACTTCATAAGATATACCTTATTCAAAGCTGAGGGTTTTTCATATAAGTTTGCCAGAGTATCCATTAACTCTACCGTTGTCTTTGCCTGTGATAAGTTAGAAATCACAGAAGATGCTAGGCTCAACCTTATAGATCCAAGAGCCTTTCTATCAAGAACATTCCATTCTTCATCTTGCATATCTGTGGGCTTGCTTGAAACTCCATCCAACGGTAAGTACAGATCTTTTTGATACAAATAATCTTCTATCTACATCCTCCATAATTGATAATTCTTGCCATTGAATTTCTCCATTCTTAGTTTACTTTCTTCTGCCATTACTTTACTCCCACTCAAACAGAAACCCTTATGAGTGAATTCTATAATCAACAAACACTAACCCCACTTTGATACCACTTGTTAGGAACTACTGAGTACAATTGACTACTTTTGTTAAGAAACTAAACATGGAATTGAACCAGAAGTAATAAGTAACTAGAAATAGGAAATAGCAAATAATAGGAGATACAAGAAATAACCAATCTTGTATTAAACTCTTCTAGAATATAATGAAGAAATCTCACTCTTCCACACCTCTTGGGTGTACAGTATTTATCTCACAAGAGTTCTCTCTCTCAATCAACTACAATCAACTCAATAACTGAGTTGTTATTCCCTTGCTTCAGCTGATCTTCTTGATCTTGCACCTTGCAGATCTAATTGACCTTGCTTACTTGCAACTTAATTACAATACATGCCCCAATGGGTCTGTTAAATAGGATCCAAGACATACAATAATTAGAAACACAAACTCAAGACTTAAATTAGTCTTTACATGCAAACACTCTATTCTCCTAAAATTAGAACAAATCTAATTCTAGAATTGCATGCAAACACGCACGCACATAGGTGACTAACGTCGGTCGCTGTCAGTCTACATATGACTAACATAGGCTAATCCCTGACTGATGTCAGTTAGTTTTGATCCATGCTTGACTGATGTCGGTGATACTATTAATGATAGTTACTGGTTAAGCCCAACAACCTCCACATTTGCATAACAGTGAAGCTTTTAGCTCCACAACTCAACACATATGCCCCAAAGGTATATGCAATTGGTGTTTAAATGAGCAAGAAGTGTTTTACAATACTTGAAAGCCACACAAAATCCAAATAAAGTAAGAACTAAAAAGATAAAAGAGAACATTACCTGTACTTACTAGATAAGGATGATGGTAGAAGAAGTCAATGACACGATCCATAGGTGAGAGTTCAAATATGGCATAATCCAAAATCTAGTTCCAATGAAGAAGGGAAACAAGTGATATTAAATCAAATCATAAAATATAGAAATACATTCACTAAGGCATCATCCCTAGAGTTCTCCCTATGAGGGACATGAGTGAAATGGATGTCTTTGAAGAAGGAAAGGAAATCACACACTACCTCGAAGAGGGGGAGTAATTCAGAGCTAAAGATGACCCAGGCACTAGTGAGTTGAAACATGACTAAGAATGAGTCAAAAAATAAATACACATAGCACACACCTAACTCATGGGTATTGATCAAGGCACCAATGATTGCATGATACTTGATGTCATTATTCACCTCATTGGTAAGGAAAAATCCAATTGTAACAAGCTCATGGCCCCATGGATCATCAATAACCCAAACCACATCTGTAGGTCCTAGGTTGCCCTAACTATGAGGACATAATACTAGAAATTATGGGAAGTTAATATCAAATCAAAGAAAGACAATCAAGTTGCATGAGGTAAACAAATAATAGAACCAAGGCATAACCAAAGCAGTTAACCAACACTAGGCATGGTAAGAGGTAACAAGGGAAAGTGGGGAGATGTTTGGAGAAGATGAAGACCAGTTGGAAACACCAGATCAAATCCTAAATCACCATAGCTAGCTAACAACCCTACCTAAAACCATGATCAAAAAGAGAAAGAGGGAGTTATAATGGATTGACTATAAAAAATAGAGAAATAACTAAATAAAAGAAGCATGTTAAGTAACTTCTATCCTTGGGTGCCCACACGATGGGGTACAAGCTTGGGAGGTCAATGGGGACTTGAAAGGGGTCTTGGGGACCAAAATGGGGATAAATTGGGCCCAAATAAGTACCAAATTAAAAAATGGAGGTTGTTAATGTGATCATAATGTGCCAAAACCCCTAAGATAGAGGTTTCATAGTCTAGAATGCAAGAAAGGGTAAAACACCTAAAGAGGATCCATAAAAAGCAAGAAAAAAGGATAAAAAGAGGAAAAAAGAGTTAAAAGTGAATCATTTTCACTCCTATTTTCACTTTGATAGAGTCAAAGGATAGCCCATAAGACACCAAAGCCTAAACAGAACCAATGAGGATATATAAGCAAGCCACATATGCATAAGATGGTCTAGGTAAGTCCTCTAATCAATTTTTTTTATAATTTTGTTCATTTTTGGGGTTTGGGAGGACTTAAACCCATTTTTACTAATTATGAATGATTCTATGGATTAATTGGATGGAATAATTAGTTAAAATGATGGGGAAGGAAAGAAGAACAAATTGGGACAAATGGAAAATCAAACCATTGCTCAATGAGAGAGAAATGGGGAGCCTTAGTGCTCCTAAGAGGCCATGCCCTAGGCTCCAGCCTGGTTGGGCAAAACCATGGCTAAGGATATTGGCAAGCCCTAGGGAGCATGGCTTGGCCCACTTCTAGGCTATGGATTTTCTTAGAAAGTTGTGACCTGGGGTAGATAGGCCCCAAGACAGGCCCTAGGGAGCCTAGAGGAGCCTAGGAAGGATTAGAAGGTGCTAAAATAGAAAATAAGGGGGAAACAAGAAAAATAGATAAAAACCATTGTTTTTTACTTGATTTTTCTCATTTCATGGCTAATACACTAATCCATTTTCCTGTTTATCAATTGTGTAGACATCTAAAGGACTTATCATACTAGAGGAGGGGGTCCCTCAAAAATGAGTGAGCATCCAACATAGAGAGATAGACTATGTGAGGAAACCAACCAAGAGAGAGTCCCATTATGATTGGTAGAGGAGGAAGATGCTCTACTTGTGGAGGACCAGGATTGATTGTTGAGTGTAGAATTTTAGATATTGATATATGTACCTTCATTATGTTTTTATAGGGATTTGAATTATGTGTTGGAGACTACACAGGTACCTAAGAGACATGTATTCTAGATAGGGCTTGAGATAGAGGTTGTCCTTAACATTAAGAATATATATCATCTCTACAGGGTGGAACCTATGGGGAGAGAGATAAAGCTACTACAAGTGCAGGATACATCCATAGTTGAGCTATACTTAGTGGGACCTCATCAAGAGCAAAATAGCCATGGAGTATAGATCATATAGCTAACCACCACTACAAACAATGATAGTAAGCATTATAGTTAGGAGGATCTACATCGACTAGAGTATGAGGAAACTACGACTATCTTGGATAAGAGTTATCTAATGAGTAGAGGAAGGATAGATCTATGTGTGGGGCTAGTATATCCTATGTGGATTATACCAGTAGCCAGATGACATCCAACTCATAAGGGTAGGTAGATTGACACAACCTAGCTTACTCATGTCTTGGGATTATGAGAGACTCCCATTGACACAACCAAAGACATAATAGGGCAATGATGCATATCCCACACTATAGTAGGGCACTGCATGGCATGTGTAGTTTGTAAATAGAGATAGGCCTATGTAGACCACCTTAGATATGGATGCAGTAAGTAGCTACATCTATGATCTATATAGATCCATGGTGTGGATGGAGGATGTAGGATTGGATATCCATATGGAATAGGAGTATTTTCAAGATCCATAGGGGCCATACCATTATCTAGGGAAATAGGCTCTGGTGATATGAGAGAGATGAGCATAACCTAAGATAGTTGGGGCTAAACACAGAGGGCGTACAAGATAGAGCGAGGGGGAAATTCTTGAGAGAGGTATGCATGATGAGGACCACCACCATCAAGAGGAGAATGACCTATTGGAGGGCCACAGAGGCCATTAGCATGACCAAATAGAAAAAGTGTGTTTTCTAGATAACACTTTATCTTGGTACTCATCCGTAGTGATATCTGATATGTGACTAAAATAGATGCTCTTTATGTGTGTACAAGAGACCAACCTAGTTGGACTAGACCCTAGGTGGACATATTACTGAGGGATCTATTCCTTAATGTGGTGGTGACACTATTCATAGAATAGGTGATGCATTTACCAGCATGAACATAACCATGTACTCACTTCTGGTAGGTGGGTGTATGAGCCTCATTCAACCTAGTAAGTACACTATACTAAATACCATGGATAGAGATAGATTCAACATGACATGAGGCAGCCACAACATGAATTTAGATAGATGAATCATAACACAAGATAATTTCATCATGAGTTGAGTCATGACTGGAAAGAATGAAGGCTGAAATTAACTACCTATGGGCTGAGCTATCTTGAGATTAGACTAGAGGAGCAAAGGCGCCTATAGATGGGGCATACTGGCTAGCTACTATGGAGTAGACTATGGCTCAACTAGTCACAAGGTAGAGATCAAGATCTCCACCTAGATTAGGGATACCATATATAGAACCTAGTAATAGGTTGATTGGGATAATATCATATATACATCCATGCATGTGGTAGTTTTTGGGATTGCAAGCCCATGTTTAAAAGAAGCCATATGATGTACCTAGAGTAAAACATGTATTTTTACAGTATATATATAGTTGTTTCTAATTATTATCACATGTGTGTATATTATTTTGTGTGTGATGTGTATGCTTAATATGAGATAGACTACTAGATACTTGTGATTAAATAGCAAGAACTGATAATAAATAACCCAAGTGCACACACATATACAAGTAACACATAAGTTAGTGGTGCGAGAAGAGAGGAAAGGTTCACCTTACCACCATAGATGACTTTCTTGGAGGGCCACGTAGGCCTTAAACATGAAATATCTTGAGATGTAATCCATTAAGCGAGTGCCACAAGGGATTGCCTTCGAGGGTCGAGAGATGATAAGCCCCATTATCTAGAGAGGTAGTGATAATGAAGTGGCTAAACTACTTGTATAGGATTTTTCCCTTCTTATGGTGCTCTTTGTAAAAAATGAGGACCATATCACCTACCTTAAATGGATGCAGGCACATCAATTTATCAAATTAGTGGCATTGATGGTGCTGGAAAGCACTATTGTGCTCAAGAGCGACAAGGCTTCGATCATGTAATTGCTCAAGCTCAACAAGGTAAGAGGCACATTCTTCCTCATCAAAGAGAGATCCAAATGTCTTAACCTACAATGAAGGGATTAAGACCTTTAAGGGAAGAATAACCTTGGACCCATACACAAACAAGTATGGGGTTTCCCTTATGGTTATCTAAAACCTAGTTGATAGGCCCAAATGGTAGGATCGAGTATGAGATGTCAGTCACACTTGGACTAGAAAATGGTATGGAGAAAAATCTTCTTCAAAGTTTTATTTGAAGATTCAACTTGCCCATTTCCCTGGAGGTAATGGGTGGAGGAGAAGTGGAGCTTGAACTCAAAGCATTTAGTGAGCTCATGTATCTCAGGGCTTTAGAAGATCTGGATATTATCAAAAATAATCAAAATGAGGACCCCAAACCTAAAAATAAGATATCTCAATAAAAACTTGGTGATGGTCTTATCACACATGCCACTAAGAATCATGGCCTCAACCCACTTCATGATATAGTTAGTGGTAGTGATGAACAAATTATAGCCATCAGAAAAGGTAGGTTTGAACTCACTGATAAAGTCAAGAGCCCAAACCTAGAAGGGCCAAGGGGTTGAGACAAAATACAAGAGGCCTATAGGGGTATTGATGACATCCATGATGAATTGGCATATATTATACTTCATGGCATATTGGATGGCATCCTTAACAGGAGTGGGTAAGTAGTAACCCATCTTGACAATACATTAAGTGATGGCTTGCTCTCCCATGTGGCGACCACAAACACTCTCCTAAGCCTCCTCTAATGCAATAGGAGTATCCTCGTGGGTGAGGAACTACATCAACACACCATATAGACCCCTATTAAACAAGATTTTACCTATGATGACATAGTGAGTGGTAAGCTTGTAGATCTGATAACATTCCTATGAAGGAGCATTGATGGGATAAGATTGAGTCTCAAGGTAATGAAAAATATCATGATACCAATCACACTTAGAGACCTCAATTTGGGTGATCAAGTATACCATCTCATCAAGAAAGGAATCATAAACCAACTCTATGTTAAGGTTGGGTAGTGGTCACTCAGTGAGTTATTTAGCCACAAGCAAACCATTGGTGGATTTTTGGTTAATAATATGTAGATTAAAATCTTGAAGAAGCATGATCCACCTTACAGTCTTGCCAACAAGATGTGTCTTACTGAGGAAGTAGCAGAGTGGATCTGATTCGACAATCATGTTAGTAGTCTAGCCCAACATGTAATGTCTCAACTTCTTCACAATAAAGATAAGGGAGAGGCACTTCTACTCAATATGAAAGTATCTAATCTCAAGGCCAAATAACATGTGAGATATGTAGTAAATAACTCTCTCTCTCTCTCTCTATTAGTGTCATCCTTTTGACATAACATGCCCCTAGTGGAAATATCAATGATAGAGGTGTACAAGATAAAATCATACCCCTCAATGGGTACCATCAGGATGAGAGGATTATGAAGCATGTCCTTTAATTCCTCAAAATCTAAAAACAAAGTTTTATTGTATAAGAGATGTGTGAGGGGTATATATTTATGAGCGTACTCCTCAAGAAAACATCTAAGGAAGTTGAGTCTTCCAATGAAGGACTACAACTAAGTGATGTTACATGGGGAGGCATCTCAGAGATCACCTTGATCTTCTTAGGATCCACTTCAATGCCCTTCTACAAAATGAGGAATCCAAGAATATTTACATAGAAAACACCAAAATCATACTTTTGTGGTTGAGGATGATGTGATACTATTTAAGATGCTTAAATATGATCCTGAGGTGTCACACATACTCATCACACTTGTGAGATTTACGAAGGAGTTCATCAACATAGCACTCCACAATATTATGGATGAGGACATGAAAAATGTGGGTCATGGCATTCTCATACATGACCTCAACATTATTTAGACCAAAAGGCATGACAACATAATATAAGGTATCCAATGTATTAGTGAATGCCATCTTGTGTTGGTCTTCGAGTGCAATCTAGATTTGTTTTTACCTTAAGAATCCATTTATGAGGGATATGATCTCAAAAATTGCTATGGAATCAACAATCTAGTTGATAAAAAAAGTAGGAAAATTACCCTTTGGATAAGCCATATTCAGATCTCAGAAGTTGATGCAGATCTAAACCGCTTCATTCTTCTTGAGAATAGGGATGATTTTGGAAATCCATCAAGGGTTGTCAATGGTTTGGATGAAACCAAATCAGATGAGCTTCTTAATCTCATCTTTGAATAATTAGGAGACTTTAACTTCCATTGGTCATTGCTTTTGGTGAATGGTTTGGGTCCCATCATCCATAATGAGGTTATTGACAATAACATTGGGATCTATCTCCTTTATATTAGTGTATGCCCAAGTGTATACATCTAAAAATCCATGTAAGAAGGTGACCAAGATATGTCGTTCCTCTAGAGTAAGGCTAATACTAATTTTGATGGCCTTTGGCCTTGTTGAAGTGCTAAGGTTGACATCTATAGATCCTTCAACATCCATATCATTACCTTTTTTGAAACACTCAGGCACGAGAGGGAGTGATTAGTCTAACACTTTAGGTTTAACCACGAAGACTTTCACTATGGGATGCAAGGGGTTGGTCCATCAGTGAGAGGGATCTCCAAAACTAAATTATCAAGGGGATATTGATACTTATGGCAAGCTTGCATGAGCTTAACATATGCATTTATCTCATTGAATATTTTATGTGATGTAACATGAATGAAATAACAATTGAGATCAGAATCAACTACTCTAGCAATCTCAGTGGGAGATGCATTGAGAGAGACTATATTATGATGGTAAAAGTATGATGTAAGGGGAAGTTCAACATCTAGGGAAATGTATTAAAAGATGTATCTAAGAAGAGAAAAGCTTACTTAGAATCATAGAGTAGAAGAGGGAGTCAACCGATGAATGTTAGACTCTGAAGGAATGAACGTTGATCGATACTCAGATAGATCACAAATTTCATCTTTAAGAAAGTGAGACTTAGAAGTAGGGGGGTGTGTGGGAGTCCACAAAACCCCATGAGGAGATAGTTAAAGACTCATATAAGGGATTTGTATTTAAGTTGATTAATGCCCAATGATCTAGGTTAGCCTCCATTGTATGAACCTCACCTTTATGCATGAATTAAACCATGCAAAATGTGGTCAATGTGATGACCTACATGTCCATGGTCCAAGAATGGCCAATAATCATATTGTATGAAATATACAATTCTAACACACAAAATACAATCCTCATGATCTTGGGGGCAAAATTCACCCAAAACTACATGTTCCCCACCAATGCAACCATGTCGTTGTTGAAACCAACATAGTTGTGGTGAGAATTAGATAAATTCTTCTAACTAATCCCAAACTCATTAAACACACACAAGGGCATTATATTCAATGCATCTCCTTCATAAATGATCCATCTCTTAACACAACAATCATCAATGATTGTCTTAATATAGAGAGGGAACCAAGCTCTCTTTTTAAGAACAAAAGTGTCTAGCAAAGAGGTAGGGTTGAAAGATAGGATGGAAGTATGAGGGTACTCAGATGCATTAGAATTGAATAACAATTCAACATCATCCTACATGAGGACCTTGCAAGATAGACTAAAAATGTCAAAGATGAGGCCCCTTTATTCAATGCAAATGCAAAGAAGGTCCCAAATGGTGATACTAGTCGAGAGGCCCTTTAAATCCTTTATGATGGAGTCAAGACACTGTCTAGCTTGGGGAGGGCTATTATGCTAAAAATCAAATTTAACTTTGGGATTCCCTACCCTCATGGCCTGCATAGGATGCCCAGCACCACTAGTCTCTTCAACAAGGTTGGTGACCCAACCTGAGTACATGTTGACTAAGTACTTTTACCTAGTAGAGGCTATGTCAACAGTAGTAACGACCTTGATACTCTCATGCTTATCTTTCCCTCTCGGTTCAGCTTGGGAAGAGGATTCAATAGAGGAAGAAGATTAATAAGTGGAACAAAGGGCCTTAACCTTTGATTTTTTCTTTTTCTTATTCTTCTTCTCCTTATCGTGGTCAGGTAGAGGATCCTTAAAAAAATTCAATTTATGATTAGGTTACACAAGTGGAGAACTCTGAGGAGGTGAGGCTTGTGCACTAGAGTTTTGGGTAGCATAATTAGCATCATCATGCCCCTTCATCTAATGGAAATTAAAAAACTTTGTGGTGTTATAAGCAAGCACCATCCATTATTTTATTGTGCTTGAGTCAGAAGCCTTCTTTTTAACTAGTTTCTTTCTTAAAACATTTACCTCACATTTGTCCTTCTTATCATTCTTCTTGGGAGGATAATCAATGAAACCATTTCTGGTCATGTTACAGTTATGATCTTTCAAAGAGGATAAATTTTTGGTTGGCATAGGTTGTATTCCTATATGCACCTTGAATACTTCAATCTTCAGACACTTGTTAATAACTTCATCACACCTCAAGGTGAACCTCTTACCTCAATGCTCACATGAATATGTCATAAATTTTATCATCTAAGAACCTTTTTATGCATGTATGGATGGCTAGACACCACCTATGCACAAAATCAAATTTTGACTCACCCTTGCATTACACCATGGAGGTGAGTGATTAGATACCAAGGTTGAATGGTCTAAAGATATCACAGTACTAGAGAAAGTCATATAAAAGGAGCCAAAAACTAGAAAAAGAATTTGGAGGTAAATTCTAAAACAAAACAAGATCTTCAGCTCACAAAAAATGAATGAAGAGATTCAACATCATACCTTCATCTTGTTCCCAATCCATACATGCCATCATGAATTCCATAATATGCTCTATGGGACTAGAGTCCTGAGTCCCATTGAACTTAGGTAGTTGAGGGATAGGATTAGGAAGGGGAATAACACATACCCAAGGGGATTGAGGATTCCTATAGAGATCCTCTTAGGCACAATTGATAATGAGTTAGAGATGAGATCTAGGAGGGGGATCATGATGGTGATGATGTTGCATATGCTCATAAACATCATCATAACCTTGATTTTAGAGAGGACAATGTTATATCAGCTCTTGATATGGGAGATACTCATGATATAAATCATCTCTATGATGGGATGGGGAATTACCATGAGAAGGATAACATTCCCTATGAGGATGATGGGATGATGTGTCATACTCATGGAAATAGTCATGATGACCTAAGTATCCATGATGTTGGTCACATGCCATTAGATGAGGATCAACCTAAGGATACTAGTTATCTAGATAGGCATCCCATGGATCTCTAGTTTGTAGGTGGTGACTGAAATTAGTGCACTCATTTAAAATTCTAATGGATGGGCTAGGAGGATATGAGGAATCCTCATGATGAAGATAACTTTTAAATTTTTAATACCTATTACCCATAGTATGGAGATGAGGTGGTTCTTATTGTAGAGTTTCCTATCAAGAGAGAGGTGGGTAACTCACATGAGAATTGGTTGAGACACTCAAAATTGAATGAGTACGATCTCTATCTCCAAAGGAAGCACACCACCTACTCCTAGGGGGAGAAGGGTTCACTTCATTCACCTGAAGGCATCTCAAAAAATCATCAATGATCACAAATAGCTCATCAATTCTCAATCACAAAAAGGTATCCTCATCACCTTGAATGGGTGAATGAGATGTGGCATGAGGTCGAGTGGAAACATCCTAAGATGAGTGAAGTTCAAACTAGTGAAAAGGGGACCAATTTCATTAGTTATAGACCTATCAATATTATTCCCTATGAAACATGAGAGGGCTTAAGTCACCATGATGGGTCGAGGGAACTTCCTAAATCCTATAGGGATAATGACATAAAACCAAAGCAAGAGAAAATAACCAAGGTGAGAGCCAAAACACAACTCAACTCAAAGCCTAATAGCTAATAGATGTGAATTGGCCAAGAGATATCTAAATAGGATAGAACTAGCATGGGATCATATGTAAGGTCCCACGAGGCATGCCAAAATGTAGCTCCAAGAATTTAAATGTATCCACTAGTGTTTGGTAGGGGGTACACAAGGTACTTATACAAACAAATAGGAGGCTAGAAGGTTCAATGCTTCTATAGGCTACATGAGATCTATAATTTCTATCCAGTTTGCCAGCTTGTACCAAGATATAGATATACTTGTAAACTAGGTGAGTGCTATCACAATCAAGCACACAAAGGATACAAGTATCTCTAGTGTATCTAACCATAGTAAAGGAAGTATCTAAGGCTAGAAATTTACTTGCATATAAATTGCATAAATGACAATGTTGAATAAAGAGAACTATGAAGTGATACATAAATTCTAAAGAAAAGGCACTTTTAGGTCAAATAAAAAATGTTTTAAGTAATAAAGAAATTTCTAAGCAAGGGTTCAATAGCATGCCTAGTCTAAATTTGAGATAACTCTTTACTTTCAACACTATTGTTTCCTAACAATGCAAATTTCTAGTTTAGCAAGAGAGAGAGATTGTTTATGCAAATTATATAGTTTGTTTTGAGCATATAGGATCCTACTATGAAAAGAGAAACATTTACAATTTAATCATCACATATAATGGAAGATATTTGAAATCATTAAGATATTCTTAACCACATGAAAATTCATAAACTTTAGAAAATGTCTTAGATAATTCCCTAAGTAAATCTAAATCATTAAAAAATCAAACCCTAGCATGTAACTACTGAAAACAAGTAATAATTTCATTTTTCATAGCAAAGTGTTTGAATATCAAGCTCAAAAGGAGTGTGAAAACTTTCTACCAATTGATTATCCAAGCTAGGAAGCAAGAGAGGAAGAGGATCAGGCTATGTGTCAGCTGAGTCTAGACCAAGAGCCAAAAGTTATGGAAGAGGTGAAGGACAAATTACCAGTCTGTGAGAGAGCTAATGCAAGGGAAAAAATAACATGTGAAATGGTGTTTTGAGGGAGCTACGATCAACCCACAAGCTTCAAGAACACTATAGAGAGTAATGTGAATCGTCAAGATAAGCTACAATATGGTAGGGTATCCCCTATCATAATGAAAGCTAAGTGTGCCAAACAAGAACTAAGAGAGACTCAAAAAGGCAACCAAGATTTAAGTGTGATGATCAAGTAGGAAGCTCAAAATAATAATGTAAGAGAGAGTGAAGAGATAATCTCAAATGAATGATAAAATGGCATATATCTCAACCCTAATCTGCCAAAAGGCCAAACACTAGATGTTTCTAACCATTTGGGCCCAAACAGGGACCTTTTTTACGTGTTCTACCTATGCCACAACTTTTATCAAGGAATCATGTGGCCTAGGTTGTGGGTTTCCTCCCTAATCCATGGCCTAGGTCAAAATGCAACCCAATGTGGTCAAATTTTCTCTTGAAGGGCCCCAATAGGTACTTATAGAGACTGTTTGGTGCATAAAAGTTTCAAGATGTGCTAAGGATGTATAGGGGATGAGATTATGGTTCAAAAAAGATCCAATTGAGTGATAGATGCCTCAAAGTGAGATAAATAGGGTCAGTATTCTTCACATGAGACTATGTGTAATCATAGGGAGGATTAGGGTCATGGGAAGTATGATTACACACCTCATCATCATTCATTCACCATGTCTTGTCACTATTCAATATTTGTCTACTTATATGTATTCTCTCTTCCAATCATTTAAGCCATGGAAAAATCTGCATGCTTTGGATTTGGCTTTGAATGGGATAAGAACTTGTCTAACATGTATTTACCTTGAAACATAAGACACATAAGGCACTAATATGTTATCATATACACAAAATAGATGAAAAATAATTATGAGAATCAAGCTAATGATGTATATAAATTTAATGAATGAAAACTCTGATTCCTACAACCTTTGGATTTTTAATCTTATTCTTTCTTTAACAAGAATCTTATATTTTATAGTAAGTGTTATATTAATTTTATGATCACTAAATGGTTACTATATGTGTCAAAGGAGGGGATCCATTAGGTGGTTGGTTTGGGAGGATATAGGTCATAGTGTAGGGAGTATTCTTTTAGTGGTTGAGTAGATCTTGTAAGTGTTGAAAATCGAATTCCATATTCTCAACTTGAGTTGAAGACATAATAGTGACCCTTTGTCATTACCTTAAAACTTTGAAGATGGTTCTTCATTGATAAAAATATACTATTAAATTATAGATTTCCATTGTTGAAATAATATTATAGCTCTGATTAAATTCCATAGAAAATAAATATAAACCAACCACTGAGCTTTGAAGTTCCATATAAAATTAATATAATTCATCTACTGAGCTTTCTCCCACCAAAAACCCATACACCAAGAGAAGGGTTCTAGGTGGAATGGTTGGAAAAAGGCTCTGAATCCGTTTTAAAGGAGATTGATGTCTTGAACACATCCAAAAGAGATGTTTGGAGGACTTAGGTTTATATTTTGTTAGATGTTTGGGTTGAGCAATTATAATGTGTAAGAGTCACTCCCCAAGAACAAATAACTTATATACAAGACATCAAATAAAATGTGCAAACTTGTCGTCAAGCTTAGCATTACACATTTTGCTAAGTCTTGTGAACATAGTCTTAGTCAAATATTTTAAATTCTAACACCTATATAACTTATCTAGAATAGAAGAGAATGTGCTCATGATTTGATAAATGGTACCAAGAGATTAATTTCCAAACTGAGTGTTAGAGTTCCACCTCCAATCCTTCCAAAATGGACATGGAGGTTATAAACCCATGTTATGTAATGTGAAATTGATCATCAACTCTTGCATACATGAAATAGAAGGTGAGGCAATATTAAGCAACTTATATTTTTATATTATTAGATTCCATGAAATCCAAATTTGATAAGAATTCAAATCCTTAATAGTGTGAATAGATTTTTTAAATATACATGGAGACTTTATACTTGAAATTTATGTTCAAGGAATACTAGTATTGGTCACTATAGTGGAACACTAGATATTATGGCCATTAAACAAATTACCACTATGATATCTAACTCCAATTCATTTTAGAAAAGGATTGACTATTTTAAAATCTTTCTAATTTCTCTTGGCTACAAAATAGCATTTTATCTTTACAAGGGAAATGGCAGTCAATAGAGTGTGTAAACCAATTTTTTTCAATATATTTTTACATAGGAGGTACCTATAGAGATACAATATGTTAGAAGGATTTTTCAAGTCCCATTACCTTTAATTTATCTAACCACTCACTTAAAATTAATGGCAATACTTTGTTTTTAGACATTAATGATGCTCATTACTCCTTTATCATGAGGATGGAAACATATGTCCCAAATAACCGTGTGATATCATCTAATTCGCTTAGCATGGACTAAATAAAGTCTCTTGTAACCTTTACCATTTTGTCATATAATTATTTGTAGGGGGTCCAACATGAGGAGTAGTAAACATGAGTGGCTGCAATGATTTTAGAACAAACTTGAAGTTTAGAGGCTAAATAGATGGGTTTATAAATTTAATATGAAACTTTCTTTTCCAATCTATCAATGACATACTACCATATATTTGAAGGAGATATATCAAAATCAAATGAAATACCAAGGAATTTAAAACTCTCTTATTTTTATATCCACTTTTAGTAATAATGATGGAGCCATTTAGGAAAAGACATCATTCTCTATCTATAACACTAAGTTTTATCCCATTACAAATTAGATCATAAGGTTTTACAGAAAAGGTGAAGGCATTGAAGTGCCTCTTGAAAGAATATTCTTGTTTTTCGAGTGTGAGGGAAGTATCATCAATAAAATTCCCATTGATGCACTGAGAGGAGTGATTAGAAATAACAATATTAGGTTGTTATGTTTTATATCTTATTTATGATAAATAATATAACCAAATGTAACAGTGGCCAAAACATATAAATTAGGAGCTAGAGGGAAACCCTATCTAATGGAGTGAAAATTTCCAAAGATATTGGAGTTGTGCCCATTGATGGCGAAGTAGTCTAATGCATCAAAAAAATATTTTGAACTATCAAAAGAAATAATTGGCCAAATCCTAAAGCCTCAAGCATAATGAGAATAAAAGGCCATTCTATTTGATCATAAGCTTTATCAAAATCAAGTTTGATAAATATGGTCCTATGATGAGATACCCTTGCCCATTCCATTCTTTCACAAACTCTAATTATATTATCCAAAATATATCTATTTTTATGAACACTATTTTCTCAGGCCTGATGATTATAGGTTTATGGCCAAGATAATTTCTTAGGGCCTTGGTAATGGTTTTATAAGAAATAGTCAAAAGGGTGATTGGGCACCAACTGGTACTAAGCTCTAGGTCACCAAACTTAGGGATAAATTTAATATTTCATTTTTAGATGATATATCCTAATGAATTATTTTTCATGGCTTATTTATAAACTTTAAACAATTAAAGCCCTACAAATTGCCAAATAGATTTATAGAATTCACAAGGAAAGACATCAATCCTTGGCATTTTCTCATTGGCCATGCATTACACTTTTTGAAAGTGATCATCAAGAGAAAGTGGAGAATCATAGGTTTTTTGGACAAAAGGATTACTTTGTGGGGCACCACATCCAAACATTGATGTAAATATTGTGCTCTTTCCATTGAATCTTCTTGGACTTAAAACACCAATTTGTAATGGTACAAAACATTTGAGGACATTTATGGTACATATGTGAGGTGTTTATGGGAAAGCTTTATGGATTTGATTTTTTCATTAGATTATTTATTATTTAGAGAGTTTAAAATATCCTTAAAGGAACAATCCCCAATCTTGGGCTTATGTAGATGGTCCCTAATTTGTGCCCCTCAGGTCACATGTTTGTGAAGAATTTTGATATTATGCTTGAGATAAATAGCCATGGCTTGTAAGTTTGAATCAAAAGGGTTTTTATTAAGGATGAAATAATTCCTTTGGTATTCCTTGATGATATTTCTGCCAACCCACTTCTAAACTTGTGAAATCTACTATTGCCATGGTGGTAGAGGAAGGTGTTGTTGTGGTTGATTGCCTCATTCCACCAATAAATCATAATGGCAGTATATGGTGAATGTGGATCAAAATTGCACACTATAGGGATGATTCAGACAATTCCCTCATGGCTAAGAAGGGATGTGTACGAAAATAATTAATTTTGTGGAGATTTAAGATTTCCACTTCGCCACTCCACTCTGCTATTATTGGTATTATGATTATAAAAGACACTTTTTAGATGGACTATGACAGCTTGCCCATTGGAAACTAATAAGGATAAATGTGTTTCTTGTAAATCATGCCTTGGTATAACCATTTTAGGACCCTATAAGTGTCAACATGACAATTAGACCAAGTGAACCATGGGATATTAGTTAAGGCATGTTTCTGAAGGAATGAGCCCACTAAGCCCCATCTCTATTTAAAATAATACCATGGTTCATATTCTCCCACACAACATATTATCATAAGGTAACTTATTTTTTTGCATGACTCTCATTCATATAAAAGTTTCCAAAAATCATTGATACTCAAATAAGATTGTAGAATAAATCCTAAAATCTCAACTTCTTGTAAACAAATTAAATATAGGACACCTAATAATTTACAAGTGGTATGCACATAAAATTTACATGGGGACTCTATGATGCCTCAAAAATTCTAGGAGATTAAATTCATTAGGATTAGTCCTACATAAATTATTATTCCTATCCATCCTCCATATCATCTACAAAACCAAGTGCCATAAAATGGTTTCTCGATAATGATTGTTGGTTTGAAAAAATAAAATTTCCATGTGAAATGGAGTGGTGTATACCCTCATTTACTTCAAGTTAAGATTTGTTGTTATCATGAAGAATATTTCACAACCATTATGGGGAAGGAATTCTTGTAGAGGGTGTCTCAACATGAGAATAAATTAATGGTAAATGATTAGCTTTAGAAACTTGGCTCTAAGAGGCCGCAACATCACTATGTGACATGGAATGACTATTAAGATGGGGGTAATTTTTTAGTTAGTCATTGTAGTCCAACCATCATTATTTTTTCAACCTTTTTTATTTTTAAGTGGTGCCTACTTGGTGAATGGATTTGAGAAAACCATAAGGGGAAAATCATGAATCCTATGGTAGGGTGCATGACATCTAAATCATATATTGAATAAATAGAAGTAGGTGACCTTTTATAAGAACTAACCCATCACTACTTGAATATAAATTGAATCTTCCAAGTCCTTTGTTAAATCAACCTCAATAGAGGCACACTTATTAGGGCATGTAGATTATAGTTTATAAACATTGTGACAAAGTACCCACTCTATGGATTTTAAAATATTGTTAAGGAATACCCAAAGAGGAAGTGGAAGACCTTGAAGCTCAACCCAAACATTCACATTAAGGGAGGTCTACTCAATCACTTTGAAATTTTGGGTCCAAGGGGACAAAATCATGAGGCTATACCTCAAGAACCAAAACCTCGACCTGGAAAGGAGAACATGGAACTGAGAGGGATCCTTATAGGAGAACAAAAAGCCCTTAATAAGGTTGTAGACACCAGTAACCTAATAACCTAGGGTTCTTAGTGGTGTCAAATCTATGCATTCAAGGATTCCATAAAGGGGATATGATAAATATAATAAGCAATAAGACAATAATTTTCATGCCACCTACACACGTTATCAACAACATCTACTTAGAAATAAACATAAGGTTGGGGTAGATTATTAGAATCTGTACTTCATCATAAACCTTTAGGATGAAATTTCAAGGTCATTTTGGTACCATTCTTCCCAATGACATCAATAATGGTTATAAAATATTAGTCAAGGGCTATTTAAAGAAAGAAAATATTCCCAGAGGGTGAGAAAATAAGTGTAAATGGTGAAGATAAAAGTGCAATAAATGCAACCTTAGTCTTAGAATTCCTACATAGCTGATACAAAATTAGGGAAAATAAGCTAACAAATCACAACACAGACATGCTAACCCTAGTAGATTAAGTTTCACAAGACCAAATTGTTTCTTTCCTCTTAATAGTTACAATTAACATTTGGCCCCATAAAATGATTAAATGTCAAATTAGAAGCCAATGAAACTTCAAATTTTAATAAATATATATTTTTTATTTTCACATGGTCTAAATATTCATATATTGCATGACACTTAAATTGGTAGTTATACAAAAAATGAAGACTTTGATCATGTTAAAAGAAACACAAGTTATTTATTTTATTTAATCTAGAATTAATTATGAATTGTAATTAACTCTAATTAGAAATGCAAAGGATTGAAATATGATCTAGGATATTATATAAGATAGAATACAATAAAATACAAAGATCTACAAAATTTATAGAATTTATAAATTTCTTAAAATAGACATTAGGGTTAGGGTTAAAGAATTGTCATTGTAATTGATTTATTTCAAACTATGTTAACTTAATATAAGATGTGACTATATTAAAATACCTACAAACATAGATGAATTAGAAAATAATTAATCGCTAACTACTGGGGTAAGTCTGTAGGAGGTAGATAGGAGCACAGTCATTGTTGGTTGATATTGCTATTTTATTTTATCAGACTGTGTGCTGGATTTGAAAATATGGGTTTATTTTCCTGTGTCTATATGATATATATTTTTGGGTTGATTATAATGTGATATTTATTATATGCATGATGATGTAAAATAAATATCGATTGTGCTTTACTTATAGTCTAAGTTTTATTAGATTTTGTGTCATATGTGGACAAGAACATTATTCCAAACATTAGTTGGACACCTCATCATAATTCATTTACCTTGTCTTATAATTATCCAATATTTTTTTGCATATATGTATTATCACTTCCAAGCATTTAAACCATGAAAACATTATATGATTTGGATTTTAATGGTTTAAATACTTGTATAACACATATGTGTTGTGGAACACAAGGCACAAAAGGCATGTGCATGTTGATATACACATGCAATGATATATAAACATGGTCAAGAGGAAAAATAATTGTGAGGATCATGCTAATGACATGTGTACATCAAATTAATGAAAGGTAGGGTTCACTCTCTGATTCCTACAACCTTTGGATTTTTACTCTTGTTATTTCTTTACCAAGAATTTTATATTTTATAGAAGTGTTATGAAATGACGTGTAACTTTAAGATCAATAAATGGTTACTAGTTATTTTTGTACTCATATAGGTATACCTCCTAGAGTTTGGACATTGCATTCATAAGTAGAAAAATGTATAAAGTTGACACATTTATTATCAATTAATTGATCATATTTTAGTATGGTGACATAAAATTCCCACATGTTCACTTAGTCTTTACATTAATGTTAGAAGACATCACTATATATATTAATAGAATAGATATATTAAATACATCTATCTAAAATATGCTAAGAGATATCAATCTCTTTGTGCCTATATTGGGCTTGTGGGATAGGTTAGATAGGCACCTAGAGATTGATATATTTTGGTTTTGTTTAGATACATGTATTTAAGATATCTATGATAGTGGCATCCAAAGGTGTGGCATGCATAATTCACACTAATTTGTAATTAATGCAACATTTTATATTCATCCAAATAAGAAATATATATCACATTAAATAATAATTAATGAAACATTTTATATTTATATAAATGGGTAATATACATCACAGTAAATGAGAATTAAAAATAATAATTTTATTTACAACTAAATATGAAAAGGACTATAAGATATGTGAAGGAATATTGTTTTATGAAAAGATATTAAATATATAACATTATTGTACTTCCAAGGACTTGAGTCTCTCTTCCTTAGATTTTCATTTGGAAAGTTGTTTCCCTATTTTCAACTTTTCATATCGGTCATATGAAAATAAAGACAAAATTATGAGACCTTCCAAATAATTTACACATGAGATTGCCATAAATGTTAACCTTGTTGTTTATTTATGCCTATACCAATTGTTGATTTAGAAAGAGTCAACCCTTATGATTTGTGTATTGACTATCCCCAAGCCAATCTTAAGGTTAGTTGTCATGTTTATGCCCTTTGTATGGGTGTGATTAGAATTGTATGTGGAGTTGCATCTTCAAAAGGCATTCCAGAGTAACTATAAAATTCCACCATAACATATGTGGGTTGTTCTGGTGGGGTGCTTCCAAGTTTGTATATCATAACTTGAATATATCCTAGATATCTATTTAAAAGTGTTGCTTATATCCATAGATTGGAGGTTAACATCATTCATGCATCATTATAAATTAATAGCTTCACATCCAATTCATCATTTTGACTTCATGATTTTAATTTCATTTTGTTATGGTTATGGATTGGCACTCCCTATTCTGGTTGAAATGCTTCATGCAATCAGTCATTTTAAAGATTTTAATTTAATTCTATTATGGTTATTAACATTATAATTATTTGCAAACAAATGAATAAAATTATCAAAATCTTCCTTTATGCTTGGGGGTAATTCACTATTGGTTTTTGACATCAATAAATTACAATCATCAATAGTCAGATGTGCATCCCTAAGATTTTTGAGTAGTTGACAAAATTTTTGTTGGTCCTAGCTTTTTCCTTGTTTAAATACCTTATTCAGATTAACAACTAGTTTGAATTATTCCCATAATATTTTTTCATTTTTGTTATTATTGTATGGTGATTTATCACTCACATGAATTAGCTAGCCCAAGTATCCTATTAAAATGATTAATCTACCTCTAAAACACATGTTTGCATTTTTAGGAAATACCCAACAAAGTCATGAATCTATGTTGTAAAATATATTTCTCCAATGAAGCTCATTTCATCAATCAATTTCTATTTTATATGTCAAATTTCTTCTTGGAAACTTATGAGTCATATTCCTTCTAATTCAATAAAATATATGATTGGGATTCTCAATGTTGATTGGATTATCAAAGAACCAATATTAAACATTATAAGTCCAGTTGATGCAAGTAATAGAAGTGGACAACACTGCCTAGTTCATGATTCATTTTAAAAATATTCATGAATGGTGCCAATTAGATATGATTTTCCTATTGGACTATTGTTCCTTGAATTATCATGCATAGTTCTTTGACATTTTAAGTTTGAATAAAATATGTTGTAATTACATCAAGTGCCATTTTTAGTTTGGCACCTAAGGTTCCATATGAAATATTTGTTTTCATATCATCTGGTATGAGTAATCCATTATCTTTCGTAGTTCTTATGAATTTTATAGATGAATTTATGGATTTTTCTCCTTGATATTCATGATTCCATGATGCTTGTATATCAAGATCTCTTTTGCCCCACATATTTATTTCAGATACTTCCATAATTTACCCACGATGTAGCCTTAAGATGAATTCCCACTCATGTTTTATTATATTTTGATGAATGACTTAAGCATCCTCATCTGCAGCATCACTTTAATTTCCACACTCATCCAACATAGTCCTCCACTCCACATGCTAAGGATTATAATTGAATGACTCCTAGTTTGATGTTATTATATTATCAAGTCTGATATCCCTTTGTATATCATAAAATGGATGGTAAAGAAATAAATATGATCATAATTATTTCTAACTGTGAACATCTCTATAGAATTTGTCATGTTCTATTTTATATTCTAGTTCCCTATAGACCCTCTATCTATTAAGTGTAAAGTTGTAATGTGTTCCATGTTGATCTCTTCTTTGAAAAATAGTGATTAGTAAATCTATTATTTAATGTGGTAAAACCTTAGAAATTTCTTTCACTTCTTGTGGAAAATTGATCTATGTCCTTTATATTTATATTGATGTCTAGTTTCATGTGTGACTTCTAGTATTGGATTGAATCATGCTATCAATATCTCTTCTACTTGGATTATTCATGTAATTTATAATGGATACTAACAAGGATCCATATTGGTCATTGTTGAAATTTGATGATAATTTTTCTCATGTCAACATCTATGGCAAATTGGACCTTCAGGTGTTAGGGAGATATTTATGTCAAGGTAAATTTCCTAACAAACATAACTCATACTTTTCGAAGCCAATTTTTCTAGACAATGGTGAAAAATCATCTGTAACATGCTCAAATATATTTCAATATTTACACCACTATAATGTATATTTATATTATTTTCAACATCATCATCCATGACATTTCTTTCTATAGTATCTAGTGTGTCTAACACACATTCAATCTTCATGTAATTCACTTCTTCAGAATTACCATAAACATTAGCATTATCTGATGATACCTTTGAATTGATTCATGATTACATTTTTGTAGCTGGTTTATTTCTTCCTCTGTATATCCATTTAAATGCATTTATATTTGCATTCTTCTTCTTAATATCCATTGATTGTCTTTCATGATATGCTATCATTTCTTGGACATGTTATCTCATTCCTGCTTCTAACTCTTCAGTTGGCATTTTTGCCCTACATTTTGCATGTCTTTATCTTTCATTCTCATTATGTTGTTGTCTTTATTCCTCTATCATTTGTTTTCATTATTTTTTTTGATATTGTCAAGGATATTCTCTTTGATATTCTCTTCAATGCTCTTTGGTTTTTAAATCCAATCATGGCCAAGCCATCCCTATAAAATATAGAAATATTAAATAATAACAAAAAAAATTATAAAGAGGAATTTGAGTGGGAATGTGCAGAAAGTTTTGAGAAGAATATTTTGGAGGAAGAGGAATGGACAAAAATTGGGGATTTTAGTTCAAATCTGGAAGGTTATCAGGAAAATGAAGAAAAAAGTGAGAAAGAAAATGAAGGGGATAAAACTGAGGGCAATACAGAACATAATAATTCTAATCATGAAGATAATCATAATGTGTTGGGGGGAAGTGTTAAAGATACAAATATTTTACTTGATGATCTAGCTTCGATAAGAGAAAAGGAACATATGGTTCTAGTTTCCAATCATGCTATGGAGATTAGGGAACAAGAAAAGGATGATCCTGTCCAACATGAAGACCCTGCAGAGACAAAAGAGGAAAAAATGATGGAAAGAGAGAATCAAATTGAAAAGGATAAGTCCTCTCCACAAGAGAATGTAGATGACAGTTGTGATGCTCAACAGAGGGACACTAAGCTTTCATTCAAGAATTCAGCCAAACTCAAAGCTGATGCTATTCTCCAAGTTGACTCGTGGATGTATAAGGAAATAATGGAGCTGAAGAAGAAAGTAGAAATAATGCAACATAATCAGGAAACTGATAGGATCAAAATCAATAATTTGGAGATGCAAATGAGAGATATTCCTATTAAACTTAAGGATTATGAGAATAATCTGAGAAGGCTCATCAAAGAAAGTAGAACGAAAATGGAGGAGGTTACTTCAAGCATATGTGCGGCTACAACTAACCTTGGAAAATGAGCTAATGAAGAAATAAAATCTTTGGAGGGCCCAAGTAAGAGTACCAGGCAGAGCTCGAGGAAGAAAACCCTACAAGAAGCTACTACTTTGGCTACAATATCCATACAGGATACTGCAACGATTGGAAATGAGGCTGTGAAGATGATCTTGGAATTAGAAGACTAGGGTCTTCTTTGTTGCTATTGTTTTTGTTCTGGTCCTTTCTGCTAGATGTTATAACTGGTTCTAAAATTTGGTTCTTAGTTTTAATACTTATTTTGAGTTTCTAGGTCTCTGTAAAACCTGTGATCTTTTTATGGTCTTGGTCTGTGGTTTCAGGTCCCTGTAAAACTTGATTTTGATGTTTTTTAGTATGTTTTAGGAATGCTCTTCCTGTTGGGCGTTATTGCTTATTCTTTCTTTCTCTGTTAAAGGGTTTCAAGGTCCCTTCAAAACCTGCTTTTACTTTAATCTAAAACAAAAATAATTACTAATTTATATTAAATAAAAAAAACAACTATTTTTTAACATAAATAAACTAATTAAATATGTATTACTAACTACATCTTTAAAAAATAATAATAATCCATCTAATAAAAAAAACTACGACTTTAAAAAACAAAACAAAACATATTGAATTAAATTATTAACAGCTTAATTACATTCATCCTAACATATATCCTACATACCTCTTTTTTCTACATGAGTAAATTGTTCATTCTTCATAACAGATATCCTACATACCTTTTTTTTTACATGAGTATTTTATCTTAAATAAATAGTGATAGATAGCAATGAGTAAAATAACTAGTTGTTCTACATTATAACCACTATACATGAATTTGATATCAACTTTTCCATCCACTACATCCTACTTTGGAATAGAGAAGGTTGAGGCAAGCATCATTGTAGTTTGAAATATTTAGCTCATTTACACCAAACAAAGCTACTAAATGGTTTTTATTTATTGTGCATTCAGATAGTGCAAACACAGACAAAAAACTCATTGTTGAGTCTAGGAAAGGATGTCATTGAGTATGAAAAGGTTTTATTTATTCTGACAATGGCATTGAGTCTACTCCTACTCTTGTTTTGGTGAATGACTCTCCCTAGTCAGTAAGTGTTCTTTATTCATGCAGAGGTCTCCATTCAATAAATGGGGTCATGATGTCCTTCTCATTGGTGGTTACATCCCAACATGATTAGTACTCGCTATTTCATCCTCTCTTATGGTACTATATAGTCTTTCTCTTCCCTCTCCTCAGAGGATCTAGGTTTTGGATGGCTCGATTGGTCCCTATGTTGTTATAGATCTTAGAAAATATTCACTCCTTAGTTTTCCCCCTTGTTCAGCCCATTTTTATTATTGGTCCTTTTGAAGGTCTTTCTAGTGCTCACCCTTTGGCTATTACCCTATCCCCTCCCATCCATGTCCCTCCTCCCATTTTTCTAGAGGCTTTTTCTGATGTGGCATTTGGAGAACCCAAGATCATTGACTTTACGTAAATTGTAAGAATGATCTCAACCCATTTCACCATTACACTGATTTATATAAATATTAGATCCCATCAATCTCTAATTTTATTTCCCCTCTTCTAGTGGATGAACACTCTCTATCTTTTCTAGCCTCTGTTATGGATCTTATGCTTAGTGATGTTTGAATTTAGATTGTCACATTGGTTCTTGAGCTAGTTATCTTGGACCTTCCCTTGTTGGAGATGGAAATTATTGTTGGTTACATATCCCTGATTGGAAAATGTGTGGGGTATTTCACTTATCCTTGAACACTCTCTTTTTGGGCCTAAAAGGAATGTCATTCCATTGGTCCTACCTCTATCTCCTTAATGTGTTTTGGTTTCTTCCAAGTGAAATTTCAAAGCACTATAGACCACAACTTTGTATGGAACTCTAGTTCATGGCTATTCAATAATTCTAGCCTTTTCTTCTGCCCTTGAAACCCTTTCTTCTCATCAGATTCAACTCTACTCAACATCATCCCAATGTGGATTTAACTTCATTTTCTCCTTCAAAATGAGGAGTGAGAATTTTATCAAACTTTTGGTGGATAAAGTCAAATTTTTCATGAAACTTAGTGCTTCTTCTTGGAGACTCAGTTCGATCTATATTTGTGCCTTCATTGATCTTTCCAAGCCACTCTCTTTTTTGGTGAAGTTATTTTCCTTACCAGGCTTATGGATTCAACATGTCAATTTTGAAGGCCTTCCCTTCCACTTCTTCTATTGTCACATACTAGTCATTAGATCAATGGGTGCCCTTCCAAGCACCGTAATCATCCTCAATTTATTTGGAAGAGAAAAGATGAGGAGTTTTATCCAATATTTAAGTGGCATAATCATGATAATTTTTACCACTCTCTTTTATCTCACATGTTGGATTTGATTAAATTTATTATGGTAATTCCTAGGCTTGCATCCCCTACCATCTCTCACCTCCCCCTATGCTTGTAGAGGACCCCCTTCACCACCTTAGACCATCTCCTTCATAGAACACCCTCTGTAAGATAATCTAACCTCCTGTTCACTTTCTCTTCAAGGGGACTCTTATTAGGTTCGCCCCCCCTAGGATTTTTAAGCATCACATGGTTGTTGATGTCTCTTAAAAGAAGAAATGCCATAGCAAGGTAAATTTTAGTGGTGAATATTTGTTAATTCATGGATATTTTGATTTGGGGAATATTAAATTGGCAATTTTTTTGAGTACGACATAAGGCCCATTAGCCTAAAATTTTTGGATATTATTTTTTTAGGGGTCAACTCACCAATGATTTAAAATAAATATGGGGGGTTATCCATGTGATTATAAACACACACACACACACACACACACACACACACACACACACACACACACACACACACACACACACACACACACACAAGTATATAGTACATATGTTTGCAAAGGTCATGAATTTATCACCAAAATATCTTTCTTTACTGCATCACCAAGATCTTGAGCCTTGAGATCACACTATGTTGCCCGACTAATTTTAGCTTCTTAATAGAACTATACCACCCAGTAGCACCTAAATGCCCCACAATAATACACTACATGGTATCAATACACCATTCATTAGCACTATGCCGTGTGATAACATTATGTCACACAATAGAATACTACCACCTGGTAGCACTGACCACCCTACAACAACACAATGCCTGGTAGTGACACACCATCTAGTAGCATTGTGTCATATGATACAATTATGTCACATGATAACAAACTACCACCCAATAGAAATACACTATTAGAAAACAATATGTCATGTAGCAACACTAAGATATATGGTAGTATTGTGTTGCATGATGTAGACTACCACCCAACAATAAATTCCACTTGGTAGCTCTACCCATATGATAGCTCTTTTTTTCTTAGTAACAATACCACATATTAACCTCATGGTAGCACCATGCCTTGTTGTGATCGCTCATCAACATTATACTGCCTGATACTAGTTTACTACCTAGCAACACTCAAATGCTTCAAGAAGTAATGGCATCTTGTGTATTGCATCATCATGACTTACTTAATATGGCATCAGGAAGTAATGGTAAGGGTAAAACACCACAAAAAATATCAAGAAAATCCAACATACTATCTTATTTTAGACACCCAAGAAAGAAGATTGTGCAAATGGTATGCACTCTATATATAGGTAATTCTCAAACATTTTTAAAAAAATATTAGAGATTTTTATTTAATTGTAGAATAATTTCAAAACCATTTCAACATAGAAATAGACAAGGATAACGACAATTATCCATTATAAATAATTAATCCCAATAAATTCTCACCCACTAAAGATTTTATTAATGACATGCCACCTCGAGAAAACACTTCTTTGGGAACTTTAGAAGAGAATTTTAGTTCTCTCTAGACACCAAATTTTGTTAAAATACACTCAAAAAAGTTGATAGAGTAAGGTAAGTACATGGACAATAAGAAGATCTTTTCAAGTTGACAGGGCTGCAAAATATCCATTTATAGAACCTATAGAACCAGAAAATGGCAATGAGCCTCTAATAGAAGGAAAAGAACACATAATACAACTTAAATTGGACACAATTGAGAAACATTGTGTGTGTGTGTGTGTGTGTGTGTGTGTGTGTGTGTGTGTGTGTGTGTGTGTGTGTGTGTTTCATATATATATATATATATATATATATATATATATATATATATATATATATATCCATGAATGAAATATATATGCGCGCGCACACACACACACACACACACACACACACACACACACACACACACACATCTCCTTGAAACACCTAGATGTAGAGATAAAAAGAATACAAAGATGGAAAAATGGAAAAGAATGCATGCATGTAAGATATGCGCATGAATATGAAAATAATCAAAAATGATAAAAACATCTTGTTGAAAAAGAGGGAACAATCAAAGCTCAATTTGAAAAAGTTATACAGTCCAATCTTAAGGAAAAATATGTACAATTGTCTACTATTTTCCATATCTTAAAAAAGGGTAGACCCATTTTTCATTTTTTACATTACAAACTTTTTTTTCAACATAATGGGTTTCTTGATATTCCCTAGTCACATTGGTCGGATAGTAGTGCTTGGGAAATGGCAAAATTTCCAACAATGGTTGTGAAGGAATATTTTAAAGAAAGTGTTAAGAGATGACTGTTTATCTCACTATCCATCGATGAGGTCACTATAGTTGACAACATAGCATGGGTATACCTTTGAAAACTATTTGAGGTAATTTCATCTATTAGCTATCCATAAAATGGTAGAAAATTTTAATGTATAAAAACTTCATAAATTGGTTGTATCCAATTTAAGAGAGAAATCTTGGATGGATGATTATCCCATAGTTATGAAGCTGGTGTGTGTTGGTATTAATGGTACATCAGTGATGCAGGGGCATAAAAGTAATCTTTGAGTTTGCCTTCAAACAATAGTTTCTTCATTTATGATTCCAATTAATTGTATTGCTCATAGGATGAATCTTGCATATAAATTTTTTAACATATTTAGTAATGTCACAAAAGTGGAAGACCTTATTCATGACTTGCATGCGTACATGTCAAGCAGCCCAAAAATATTTTTGTTGTTCCATAAATTTGCAATTGGAGTGACTGATGGTAAAAAACTACTAAAAGATGTTGAAACTACATGGATTTCCATGTAAGAACTTGTATGTAAATTTTTTTATGAATATCCATCTTTAACAAATTTTATGTATAAATATCATAGGGAAGTTAATAAAATAAAAGATATGTTGTATCGTTTAATAGGTTTCAAAATATTACTCACATTATGTGGTATTTTACCAATATTGAAGAAAATCAACTATTTAATGAAATATTCCCAAGAGAGATCTATCTATATTGTTGACTTCATACATTTGAGAAAACATGTATGTCAATCTTTAGATATATTATACACATTGAATGAAAGCTTTCATGGGCCTATTTTTAGAACTTGGAAAATTTTGATATTTTTTAGAATCTAGAGAGTTATTTTAAATTTTATATGCATGATCATCTTCATGTTGTGGTAAATTGAATTGAGATCATAATTCACACATGCTCTAAAAGACTTAAAGTTATGGGAGCTGAATCTAAAGATGTACCTGTGAAACTCTACTCTATGATACTATTTTATCTAAAACATGAATTAAATTAAACAAAATCTCACAAAATTTATTAGTTGAGATCAGAGAACATTTTCAAAGGAATGAGTTGTTGGAGGGCATGGGAGTTGTGAATCCTATTTTTTTATAATAATGTTAACAATCAATATTAGATGACCAGTTTGTCTCACAAATACATGGGTAAAATTGTTAAGAATTTCTATAAATTTGTAGATGTGAATGGAGTTTAGATTAATAGTATTTTAAATTAAAAATTACTGATGTCTCAGTCAACATAGTTTGGGATTATAATGATGGATCAATTTCATTATTTAAGTGATCCAACAAAAAATGGTGCCATTACACGCCTGTGGAAAAAAAATTATGCAAGTAGTGTCTTACAAAAAATCATTAGTGAATATTTCAAATTACATGAACTTGTTCAAACAATGATTTTGGGTTCTGTGGAAGATGAGCGAGTGTTTATTGCAATATCTTTCATGAAGTCAAAACTTAGAAATAGATTGGATAAAAATCTAGAGACTTACTTGAGACTATATGTTTCTCATTATTCTGTGGATAAGTTTCCTTATGATAGAGCACTGGAAATATGGAGTTTTCTAATTAACATAAGAGGCATTATTAATATAACTACCAATATATAGGATGTGAATACCGACACTGAATATGACACTATCATGGTAAATTCAAATCAAACTTCTGCTGAGTAAGTTTTTTGAGGATTGTTTCAACTACCCAAATTTTAGTTTGATAAGTATAGCGATTACTATTTTTTGAAATATTTTATATTCTTTCATCTTCACATAGTTTAAATATACCCAAATTTTAGTTTGATAAGTATGGCAATTACTATTTTATAAAATATTTCATATTCTTTCATCTTCAAATAGTTTAAATTTTGTAATCTATTTCTTGCATGTAAAAATTATGAATCTTATTGAATAGATTGGAATTAAGCACTTTATTTGTCCTATTGCAATTATGTGTATTTCAAATAGTAATTCTATATAACCTTTACAATCTAAGACATTTATTAAGAATCAATCATAATTATAATTAACATTATACAAAGCATTCACTAGATCATTCATTAAATCATACAAGTCTTATGTGTAGACATGCATGGTGCACCATTGGGACACCAGTTCTCATGCCATTAAAACTTCTCCAATTATTAAGATTTATTATTTTTATTATCTTAATTGTCTATAATAATAATTTGGAGAGCTTATACATAGATTTAATACATGAAATAAATGTTGAACCATAAGATAGACATATTTTAATCGCACCCATATTATTCTATTGCATATTCACATTAAAACCATTACACAAATATATAGGAAATATTTTTTACCTATAATTAGGGATCACATATTTCCAAATTCCATCACAATCTCCACATATCCCTATAATAGATCAATCTAACAACTATAACATAACTTATATATGTTATATTATTGTCACATAGCATTATAACTATAAATAATATCAATAGTTGAATTTCCTAACATTACCTCCACAATAATTTAGATTGAAGAATATTTAAACAATGCATTCAACCAACACTTTTTGAAATAGTACAACTATTAGAACAATATAACTCCATAGAATATTTACTTTGATTTATCTCCATAGAATATTTAAATTTGACTACAATACTTTTAAAATATTAAAATTATATACCCAGAGTATTTGGAACAAGTGTAAAATATCATTGACATTATAAATTGTATTGAAAAAACAAGCATTTTTGAAACAAACATGATATAAATCATTGTCATTTTGAACATTATAAACTTTTTAAAACAAACTAACATTTATCTAGAATAGACTCTCCACCCACTTGTTGCTTTCCATCACCCTCCATTGAAACTGTGTTAACTTGATATGCCTATGTATCCTCCATAATAACTCCTTCCTTCTCAAGATCCTCTACACCAGAATTGATATTTGTAAGATTTTCCCTCTCCTCATTCACTACATCACCATATGAAAGAATAGTTAGATCCACATCTATTTTTTTCTTCAATAAAATGTTTGGATGCATCTCATGCTTTTTACTAATTTTATTTAAAGTGTTATTTTGTTTATTCAACAAAACAAGATTTTTCTTGAATGCAATCATTGAGGTGATACTTTTATAGGCATTTTTCAAATTCATATTAAGTTGTGCTTATTTCTTCAGATTTTCATATTTTTCTTAAAATTAACAAGTAATATAATTCTCAATCACATACAAAGTTTAGTTACTAAAATACACATTATAGATAATGAAAATTTACCTCAACTTTCTCCTTCTCTGTTTGTTCAATGGTAATAAGGTTTATATCTTTAGACTATTTATTGAAATAGGCCTAGGCTTCTCCATTTAAATTTTCTAGCCTATTTATCATAATCCTCCAAACATTATCATTGTAAACATTGTTAACATAAATTACTCTAAATTGAGCTTACTAGAATAAAACAACAATCTTTGAGGGTTAACTTTGAACAAGCAAAAATAAACTAACTCTTTGGGAGTGATTGTGATAACGGGCATTGATTTATTTGATCAGTGTTTTTACCCTTATCTCCCATTATTTTAAAACATTAAATTCCTTAATAACACCCTTCTCATATTAAAAGCATATTTTTTGAAAATAGATTATCTAATGAAAAATTAATTATGAAATCATCAAAGATGTTTAAAATAGTGGGGGCGAGATAGATGGGGAAGAGGTAGCTATAGAAGGCACTACTGAAGGGATATTAACAAATTGAATAAAATCATGTGGATTGAATCCACCTTTATTTAGGTCCCTACTTTCGATCCCGATAAAATTTTCATATAGATCAATTTGATGCAAACATATAAGACCCTATGTGATAGAAATGTCACCAAGAGAGAAATTTGGGAAATAAAAAAAAATTAGGGTTCCTGTATTCTATGCAGAGAGGGAGATATTATTTACTCTTCTCTAAGTCTGGATGGGTGGTGGGGGTGGTGGCATACTTCTTGGTCTCCTCACAAATGTAGGGTGGCCTAAAAAACAAAAATTTAATCAAAACTAGTAAATTCAAAAACATTAAATTAATGAAAATTCAAAATGAATATGTTATTATGTGTAGTCGAGGTGATTGCATTTTTCATTCTAATGTTTCTTGTGGGTGTTGCCTCTTCCATTATGATTGTCCTTGATTGATTTGCATCTTCCCCTCTTATTGTCCTTGTGGGATCAATAGGGGTGGTTTTACTTGCAAAGTGAGCAAATTATCTAGTTAATAAACTACCCAATTCTAAGAAACTTCAATCCAAAAAAAAAAAGATGTAAGGTGGAAAACATTTATTGTATTGGCAGGAGAATCCTCAATGGCTACAATTCAAGAGTCAACTAAAAAAAATTAAAAAACTAATATGAAAAAAAATCCATTAAATAATACAAGAAATAAACATTCAAGGACATTTGGGTGAACCTAAAAGTGGAGATGAAATAGAATCACATCTTAGGCATTTAAAAAATTGAAATGAACTGAACAAAGACTCCATGGACTCAGTATCACTAGAGCCCTCTAGAGCACATTGAAATTTGGATGCTACCTATTTCTTGTGGCATATCAATGCACTCTTACCTGTAACAACTAAAAAGCCATGAAATTTAAAAATTAAAAATATGTATAAATCAACATGGGTGATTATTATGAAAACTAAACTTACCTCCTATTCATTTATAGGTAAAAAATTAGTTTTCATTTTTTGATGGAGGGTAGTGGGAATTGCAGTATTTTGTATCTCATATAAGGCCTCAAAATACAAGTCTAAAATATAGTTAGAGGATAAAATGGTGCAAGTGTCCTTGGAAAATGCATAATTAAACTCAGCCTTAATCATACTAGATATAACCATGTACCAATCACATTTGACATCTGATAGAGAATAAATAATGTATTAAATATCCCAAAAGGGAATGTTCGATGGTCTTCCTTGCAAAACAATTCTAACTTGGAATAAATGCACAATATATTTCAGAAATAAATTAGAGATTTTTTCAATGGGGATTCCCCTTCAGAGCCTACTATCTACAAAAAAATAGAAAACATGTAATTACAATTAGGACAACAAACTAATTATAATAAATGATTAACAAATAATTTAAAAATGTTAATATAATTAATAAATTTAACACTTACCAATTAGGTTTATGGCCAATTTGTAGATAGAGTCAAAGTACCTTTTGTCGATGTCAAATAAGAAAACCTTGGTACTAATAGGGCTTGCATTACAATGTGAAAGGCCTATTGAATTATGGATATCCAATGGAGAGGTGCCAAAGGAGATTAATTTATTATTAAACTAGACATAGAAATGGGTCTCAGTATAGTTATAGTACACAACAAAAGACTACAACATGTTATGGTTGATCATCATATCATGTTGAGGCATCTCTACAAGGCCTCTGAGTTCATATTGATCTATCCAATCCACATAAGATTATGGTTGTTATAACATCTAGAGCAAGTCCGAACATAATATGTTCTTAAAAATAAAGTTTTGGATGACCTCTATTTTAGTTTTTTTGGATCTAGAAGCCATTAAAACTTTATTGTAGACTTGGAAGTTGTAGGTTAAGCTTGAAAAAAAAGGGAGGGATGGAAAAACCTTACAAGAAAGTGTGAAAATGAGGGCGCTAGAGGGTGTTTATAAGCCATGAGGGGAACTAAAAGAAATTGGTTAGTGTGACTAATGAGAGACAATCATGTTATGTCCTGACTATGGCAATCCCAAAGATAACATCAATCATAGTAGGAAAAATTGATGTGGATGGTAGTGAGGGGGAAGATGAAACAATGGTATAAACATAATCCTCCTCTATCTTGGGAGTGATCAAAGGTATGTGAAAGAAAGTAGAAGAGGACAATGAAACATTAAGGGTGGATGTGACATCTTCCACCTTGGCAATTCTCAAAATAAAATTAATTAGAACTTAGCCACAAATAGGAACATATAAAGAAACTAGGGAATTAGGATTTGAAGGCTAAGCCTTCTTACCTATTGAGTTATCTTTCTTAGTTCCTCCCCTTTATCAGTAATATAGATTAATGCCTTGGCTCTTTTTATATATTCTTCTTCATCTAGTTATTGTTCAATTCCACCTATTGTTAAGGAACTGAAGGTAGGCTCTATGGTTGATCGACTATTGGACTCTCTGGTAGTAGAGCCATTGGTTTCCTCTTATATAAAATAATGGTGTTTATATCTAGGGAGCAAGCTTGTTGAATTGAGGTAGTATCTTCCTCTGGCATGATAGATTCCTATAATTGGGGTGTAGTTGTAGGTACTTACATTGGAAAGGTAGTTGGGTGCTCTTTTTCTTCATCATTAGAGGAATCCAAGTCAATTAGATCCCCTAGATCTCCCTTGAGATTAGTCTCTCTCAACCCAAGCTACTTCTTAACATCCTTTAATAGAAAGGGAAGTTATTGGGAAGGCTCCCCTTCTACCTTTATTTGTTGTGGGGGCTAGCTATTTCATAAATCTAAAGTTATCCATATTTTAGGAGGTGGTAGACTAATATTCATTTCTTGTACTGATATTGAGGGATCTAACTGAATTATCCTTTTATGATCTTCATTTAGACCTACCAATTTTATCCTCTCTGTGATATGGGCATCATATTTTGAATTTAGAAATAGAAAATCATGGTCATAGGGGACATGTCAAAAAGGGATACCAAATCCTTGAATATGCTTTTGTATATGACCATGGGGATCCCAGTCCCTATGTGGAATAATATTCAAGTTATATCTCTTTCTCCTATTATCAATGTTTCTAAAATGCTTCCTCTGCATGTAACACATTCTACCAATGATCATACATGATCCATAAAATGTTATTTTCTTGTGTTTTATCAAATCCTCCTCAACACTCCACCAGAGGTGATACATAATTTATTGTTATTATAGTTTTTATAGTACATACTTTGGGAGGTGTAAGGGGTGGACCTTATGACCAAAAACCATGATCACCATGTAGTTTGGATACAACCAGTAGTCACCCCTACAATCTAGTGTAGTCACTATGCTCTTCCCAATTCTAGGTAGTGGAGTCCCATGAATTACCTACCATACTTTAGGATAGATGTCTTCATCAATTTAGACCATATGATTTGTGTATGCATAAATATGCATGAGCTAATAATAATCACAAATGCAATTCTTATCACAATCTATGGCTGGGATCCAATACTCTCCAAGGTCCTTATATATCATGCCCATTACAACATATAAAGAGAAGATGTAATGTAGAAGTGGCCAGTTGGAGTGGGCCACTTGATTTTATGTAGAATTTATTCTCTCAGTTGGAATTTGATGACTTCTCCCAAGGTAAAATTTACATCACTAGTAATTATCATATGCAGTAATGAGACTCAATCCAAATTGATGAAATAGATGTTAGGCATGCCATACATCCTAATTAATAATTACATCTCAATCTGCACCCACATTTTGAATTTGTTAATGAGGGTGGGATTATTTCCATTTAAGACCATTGTCTCCCCATGGATAAGCCATGAGCTTAGCACTTTATCCATTTAATTTTGTTGGTTTCATAAAATCAACATATGTTTATCAAAGATTGCATCTATAACTAGAAGAGATAAATACCTTTGAAAGTCATCTCTAGTGATGCAAGACATGAATATATATTTATCCATGTGGTTTGAAAATGAATCCTATATAATTTTCATAGCAAAAAATAAATCCTATTGAAAGTCGATGTAGGGCATGATCTCAGGTTCGGCCACCACATAGTTAGTCTTTATCTTTTGAGAACTAACAAGTATGTAAAAAATTGGCACTATGTGGAGGATAAATTTTCTTCAAGTGAAAACATGTAAACATCCATAACAATATTCCATAGTTATGAGTAATCACCGTACCTATTGTCGAAGATAGTTGCATCATATACTGTGTCTATGAACTCTGTTAAATCCTTGATAGAGAATAGGGATGGTGGAAGTACTTTCTTGAATACCTTGGATGATGATGCCATTTTAATTATGTACAGTGATCAAATTCTATTTACATGCTTTTTGTAAACTCTTTTTTGGTAGTTTCTTATTTTCTTGTAATGGATTCAAGGGTAGCTATGAATTTCATTTGTAAGATAGCAATTGAGTTTGAATTCATTTTATGATCAATGATTATGTTTTTTGGGTGAATGTTTTGTCAGTCAACTATTTGATTGAGAAAAATAGGTCTTATCATCCACAACAAAGGAGATTGGTCAGCCCAGTGTGCAGTTTTACTACATCAGAGGTGGACAAATCTCTCCTCTCATCAAGGGAAGGTTCCCTATAAATATGTAGGAGCTATATACTATAAATATATGTAGAAAATAACACTCAGGGGTAGGATACACCATTCATCTCTCTTCTTTCAGAAATGATGTTCACAAACAAAGGAGAAAATCCTAGTGAAAACACTAAAGGCACTTCTCTTCTTTTAGAAGTGTTCTTGCAGGGGACAACAAGAGTTATTTCAGGTATGATAAGTGACTGGTAATAGGGTGCAATAACTGACAGAATGAAGTGTAGCACAAATTATCCACTTCAGCTACCCAAAGAGTCAGATACAAAGGATAATGGGGGCACAAAGTCATCCCAGAATCCTCAACATAGAAGGAAAAGAAAAACACACACTGAAAACAATTGTAAAAGCACAAAGTCTTCCCACAGTTGGCTTCAAAACACCTTCCTTATTACTTTCACTAATTTTGCATGCCAAATTAAATAAACAAGAACACATTTAGAAAACAGACATAAGAACAATCTCCTAAAATGATACAAGCTATGATAGCACAAAGTCTGCAAACAACTTGCTTTCTCATTCAGATAAAATGAAATGAACAACAATCTAAGCTCAAAGTCTCAGTATTCTCCTTTCAATTGGGTAGAGTTTTGCTTTTGTAAAAAATGAAAAGTCCCTCTTGATAATGAGATAAATTACAACGTAGAACAATCATGGAAGGCTTGGCTCTCTTTCCCATGGGATGGCCCATGCTACAGTCAATATCTTCAATGCACCTTTAGTTCTATCTGGAGGGACCATGCTAAGAACATCACATTGCCTTAACTATGGCATGTCCATTCATCTAATATGTCTCTTTCTTGGTATGGACTATTTGGTCCTTTTCCTGATGTCAACATAGCTATCTAATTTGTCTTTACTTCATGGAATAAAAATAGGCCACGTCCTTGATTTGGTGTGCTCAGAAGTCTACTTGATCCACTGTTTCACCTAATATAAATAACTCCCTTAAAGATATTTCTAATCTTTTGCATTGATCTTCTCTCCCCTATAGCAATTTGAGCCTTTGGGCTTTCTTTTCAACCAGTCGCTTGGTTCTTCCTTTAAATTCCACACTCTATTTGAATTTCCATAGATATTCCCTTACTTTAAATTTGATGTCTACGGGGCCATCAATGGGCACTAGCTGCTTGAACCATGTTAAACCTTGAACTTGTGAACCCACTGACTATACATTGGTTCATTCTATCTCTTTTGTTATATCGCTTCTTAGTTTAATCGCTTTCCTGCTCCTTGGTTGAACCATCCATTGAACCACCTGTTTGCTGCTTCTTTCTTTGCTTGAGGCTGCCTTTGAACCTTTGAACCCATGAACCATTAAACTTTGAACTCTTTCAGTTCAAGGTTCAATCAGTTCATTGGTTCATCCTTTGTCTTTCACTTCCTTGTTCTTTCTAAGCTCTTTGATCTTCATCGCACTGGTTGAGCCTTTAAACCTGTGAATTCGTTGAACCTTTTGGTTCAAGGTTCAACAATTCAATCAGTTCATTCTTTTTATTTGGCTAAGTCTTTTGATCACTTAAACAAAACACTTTGAACCATATGGTCTTTGAACCTGTTAAACCATTGAACCCATTGAACCTTTAAACCAAAGTGGTTCATTGGTTCAACAGTTCAATGGTTCAAGCCTTCTTCTCTTTGATAAGTGTTTTGAAGCCATTGTACCTTGAAGCAGTTAAACTTGTTGAACCTTGCTAAAGTGCTTAACTCTTGCTGATGACATTGAACCTTTGAACCCATTAAACCTATTGAACCAAAATGGTTCAAGTTTCAATGGTTCAATGGTTCAATGGTTGGATCCTTGCTTAAAAGCTTGTCGATGAACTTTTTGGTTGAACCTTGACATTGAACCAACCTTGAAATGGCCTAAGTGTTGAAAGCTTGCTTCTTTCTTGCAGAGTCCATAGAAATCAACCTGCAAAGTCCATAGAAAATGAGTTTGTAGTTTTCTTTGAGTTTTCTCTTGAGCCTTGAAAAAGTCTGTAGAATCCTGCCTACAGAGTCTGTAGAAATGAGCCTGCAGAGTCCATAGTTTCAAGCCTACAGAGTCCATAAATTCAAGCCTATAGAGTCCTTAGATTTCTGAAAGAGCTTTTAAAAAGGAAGAACTTGAATGCTCAGAACAATTTTTTGAAAAGCGGAGAGAGGATTTTGGTCTATTGAACCAAAATAGTTCATAGGTTGTTCCCAAGAAGAGTGATATTTTTGGGGGACAATAGTTGGCTCTAGTTGAAGAACTTCCCTTAGTTAAAATTTTGAAACAATTGAGGGAAGTAGAAACTAGAATCTTTAGTGCCTTGAAGTATGCCATTGGGCTATGGAGTCATGCTACCCAAAAAGAAAGGGTCCAAAAAATGAAAACAAAAAGCACAAAATAGAACTAAAGACTATACAAATGTATATATGTATAGGTGAACTTATCTGATACTTCAAGAATTGAAGTGATTCAGATGCTACCCATTGTGAGACAATGAAGATGGTGTTTTGTCCTGATAAACTAGTAGGAAACCATTTTTTCCCCAAAATCAGTGATGAGTGAATGGAACTCTCCAGAAGGAATCACATTTTCTGTGCACTCCTTTTGCCTCTCTCCTCTTGCTCCATGGCAAGACGTGGTCTTCTCTTTGAAAATCATAACTCTTTGCTCTCTCTACGAAGAGTTCCTTTTGCTAACTTTGGAGTACAGCAGTATGGTCCACTACCATAGCTTGTTGTTCTGTGGGTTCAGTCCAGCAAATGTTTTGATTGATAGCATCAAACTCCTAACAAACCATCATCTCAACATCTCTTTGGGTATGAAGGAGTTTGACATCTTCATCCTGAGCAGCCTTCAACCTGAGTAACAAAGATTCATACTCGATAGTGTTTTTGGTGTTGCTAAACTGCAACTCATGTGAAGGAGGAAGAATATCTCCTTGAGGAGATATCAACACCATCCCAACTCCAGCATTGGTAGAAGAATTACTGCCATCAGATTTTAGGATCTAAACATCATCAAAAACTAATCTGTCAGGATGCGAAACACCGGAAGCACACAATTGATTACCAAACCAAGCAAATTAATATGCGGAAATAACCAGAATCAACAAGTAACTAGAATTCAGAATAACACAGAATATGAGAGACAATACACAACTTGTATTAATAAATCTTACAAAAAAGAATACAATAAAGAAGATGCCACCTCTTCTCCACCACCTCTTCAGAGGTTTCTCACACCTCAAGTGAACAGTAATTCTCTCCTCAAAGCTCTCTCTCCTAGGTCCCAACACCCAACTCAGACATAGAGTTGGTGTTCACCTTACACCTGTGCTCCACGCACTCCACAAGTGCTCCATGCACTCCACAAGTACACACCTATACTCCAAGTAGATCCTGCCTGATCTTGCTCCCTGTTGTGTTGCTGTCCTATCTGATCTCCAACCTACAGATCAATACTGGTTCTGCACACCTGTGAACCTTGACCTTGCACACACACACACACCTGGAGATCAACGATCTTACTTACCATGTAGATCTCCTATCGTAGCCATGCTCACCTGATGACCAAGATCATACATACTTGAAGAATCCAGCTGACTCTCCAATCCAACACCAACACACCTGGTACTGTGGCACTAGGAGGAACGCACCATTGCTCTACCTCTCTCTAAAGGAGCTTAATTGCTCTCTTACTCCCTAGCACAAGTTTCCAATACAACCATGAGTCTAATATATAGAACTCATCCAAACAATAATTAGACACCTAGTACTATAATTAGCACTAAGCATGAAAACACTTGGTTCGTCAACCAACTGCCCGTAATAAACTCGCAGTCGAACCACACAGGCGACCGACGCTGGTCCCTATCCGCCTGGGGGTCACCGACCCTGGCTGATATCTGACCGACGTTGGTTGCTCTCCTGCCCTATCCTGCCGACGTCGGTTGGCCTAACCGACGCTGGTGTCTGTGACACTTAGCAACCCTTTTGCACCCTCCTCCATGTCTGCGTTAGTGAAGCTTTTAGCTCCACAACCTAACAATCTCCCACTTGGAGATAAATAGCTGCACTGTACCTGTACTTGTATCCCGTCTAATCTATTTCCTAGTTTGTATCCCTCTTCAAGCTCAACCCTGAAGACCACCCACCACACATCCCGTGGTGTACCTCCTGTCATTCAAGTACCCTGCCGCATCCAATCCTACAATCTCATGTAGTGAAGTCCTGACCCTAAATAGCATGAATCCCTGCTGCTGGTTTCTCTCAAATACCTGAGAATCCATTTCTCTGAATTGGCTCCTAACTCTCTGACAGCTCCCACTGCATGGGAATACTCAGGTCTATCCCAGACCTCATGTGATTTCAGACACTGAAATGTCCAGCCCTTAGTGTGCTCCAGCCCTGCATCCTGAACCTCGCCAACACCTGATTCACATCAGCTCCCACTGGAGACAAAATCAACCTGTAATCTCCATGTCTCCCATGCTAAAGAATTTCGCTGCTCCAAATTCTTCATGCAAAACCACTGAACTAATCTTACCCTTAGCTCAGCAAAACCCTGTATGTCTGAACCTGCACCAAGCTCATCCTCCACATACAACAATAGAATGATGTTGCGACCATCATCCACCTGGTAAGTCAAACACAATGGTTATACTGACATTGACTAAAGCCCTACTTTGTCATCCACCTAGTACCACCTTTCAGTCCTGTCCCACTGTCCTGCAGCTCCCTCAAGACCATATGATCGGCCTTTCGTCTCACGTGTCCGTTCTCTCTATTCTTCAACTAAGGAATCCATTTGTCTCGCAGTGCTAACATACCGGCTGGCAACCCTACCAAATCTCCTGTCTGGTTCTGCAATCTCTCCATGCCACGGTCCCACTGTTTCCTGGATCCTTCCTGCTCTGTAGTCAGCAACTAGTATAAAGAAGAGGAACAACAAATTTGAGGCCTACTTACGTCTTCAGTCCTCTATATGGGTGTTTGAGACTCCTTGACAACTCGCTGTCCACCCAAAATCCGTTACAGTGACTGACCTCGATCACTCCACAGTCTGCATCTGACTGACGTCGGTTCCCATGCATCTGTCCCTGACTATCGACCCTACTGACGTCGGTGTCCCTGTTGCCGACATCGGTCCTTCTGACCAATGTCAGTCTTATCTACTGCCGACGTCGATCCTCCTGACCGACGTCGGTCTTACCCTACCTGACACTGCCAACTTCGGTCTGCACATGACCGACATCGGCACCTATCTGTTTGATGTCGGTTCCTCCTAACCGATGCCGGTATCTGTGTTCACCTGTGAGTGATGAATTTTTACCCACGAGCTCCTTTGAATCAACCTCCATGTCCAAACTGCTCTACTCAGAAGTATCCAGGACCATCCACTGGTTTCTGTCTGCCATCTCCTCTAAGAACACCAAGGCTTTCCGGTTCTTAATCCTATCAAATATATCTGTCTTCCACTTAAGAACATGCATCTCCTTCCTGCTCATGTGACCAAGCCTACGAAGCCACGTCTCCACAACAAAAGAAGAATCAGTAATATAAACAAGTAGATAAAGAGTACCTATGTTTTTACCACCAGCTAATTCAAGTGCACCCGCTGTGAGAGTTCTTGTGCATCTCTCATCACCCAATCTTTCTGAAGAAATTAGCCATATCTCCAAATCTGGGACCTGCATGACCTTCTTCAACACCTGTGTGTTGGCCGCCTGCAATTTCAGCTTCACTTCCCCTTTGCTAATTCTTTGGCAAGGCTCACCAGCTCCTCTACCTGGGGCTGCATGGAAAGAGGCAACCGAATCTATTAACCAAGATTCAACTTTATCCAAGAAACCTCCCAGAGCATCCTGTGCCACATCACCTGCAACATCTGCTTCTACAGTTCCTTCTTGCTGATCTTCCACAAACCAACAATATTCTTTTACCTGCTCTTTCTTTTCATGGGACCTTAAGTGACCATCTATGCTTTTCAACTCCTCCATCCTTAGCTTACTTTGATCTGCCGTTGCTCTACTCCCACTCGATCAAAAACCCTTGAGAGTGCCCTGTAACCAAAAACAAACCCTGCTCCGTGCAACCTTAGCTCTAATACCACTTGTCAGTATCAGACTCTTGAACCTACAACCAGGCTCTGATACCACTTGTCAGGATGTGAAACATTGGAAGCACACAATTGATTACCAAACCAAGAAACTTAATATGCAGAAATAACCAGAATCAACAAGTAACTAGAATTCAGAATAACACATAATATGAGAGACAATACACAACTTGTATTAATAACTCTTACAGAAAAGAATACAATAAAGAAGATGCCACCTCTTCTCCACCACCTCTTCAGAGGTTTCCCACACCTCAAGTGAACAGTAATTCTCTCCTCAAAGCTCTCTCTCCTAGGTCCCAACACCCAACTCAAACACAGAGTTGGTGTTCACCTTACACCTATGCTCCATGCACTCCACAAGTACACATCTGTACTCCAAGTAGATCCTGTCTGATCCTACTCCCTGTTGTGTTGCTATCCTATCTGATCTCCAACCTATAAATCAATACTGGTTCTGCACACCTGTGAACCTTGACCTTGCACACACACACACACACCTGCAGATCAATGATCTTACTTACCATGTAGATCTCCTATCGTAGCCATGCTCACCTGATGACCAAGATCATACATACTTGAAGAATCCAGCTGACTCTCCAATCCAGCACCAACACACCTGGTACTGTGGCACTAGGAAGAATGCACCATTGCTCTACCTCTCTCTGAAGGAGCTTAATTGCTCTCTTACTCCCTAGCACAAGTTTCCAATACAACCATGAGTCTAATATATAGAACTCATCCAAACAATAATTAGACACCTAGTACAATAATTAGATCCGCAGCTCTCAGTCTATAATTAGCACTAAGCATGCAAACACTTGGTTCGTCAACCAACTGCCTGTAATAAACTCACAGTCAAACCACACAGGCAACCGACGCCGGTCCTTGTCTGCCTGGGGGTTACCGATGCCGACCGATATCTGACCGACATCAGTTACTCTCCTGCCCTATCCTACCGACGTCGGTTGGCCTGACTGACGCCGGTGTCTGTGACACTCAGCAACCCTTCTGCACCCTCCTCCATGTCTGCATCAGTGAAGCTTTTAGCTCCACAACCTAACATAATCTTCTATTAGATTTCTCTTCATTAGAAGTGGAAGATGCCTTTTCATCTATACTATGCCCTACTAATTCTTCTGATGTCTTGTTTGAATCAATTTTTGGATTTCCAGCTATAAGAATTTCACCTATGAAAACATGAACATCCTCTATGGACAAAAAATAATTACCACTACCTGGAGACTCAAATAAAATCTGAGCTTTAGGTGCTGATGTCTGAGTGACAACATATTTTGCCTCCTTTTCAGGGAGTAGCCTCTTCATAACACCTTTGACAGGGATCCTTACCTTAGATAGGTCCATGCTCAACTCACCACCCACATCCTCACAAAAATTTCATCCAAACAGAATGCCATAGGATGCTGGGATGTCAGCCACCAGAACTATCATCTTGATTCTTTTGTCTAAGAATGTTGCAAATGCGAATTGAGCATCCTTGATTTGTCCTCATAGTGGTACTTGCTTATTCTCCATGGAGAAGCATCTCCCAAATGTCTTGGTTGGTGTGAGTCCAAGAGATTCTACCACTTTGGTGGGCATGATGTTGTCAGATGCATTGGAATCAATGATGCAGTTACTCAGCTTGTGACCATTTATCAATAGGGAAACATAGAAAGGCTCTATTTTCCCAGGGGAAGTAGGAGGAGTAATGACAAGATTGTTTGGGATGGACATGTTCCTTGAGGGATCATGAGTTACCTTTCTAATCGCTTGTCCTACAAGGATGGCAGTATTCTTCACACACTCCACTAACCTATCCAACTGCTCAGCGTTGGCTTGTAGGAATTCAAATTTAGTCATTTAAATTTTAGTTTTCTTGACGTGGTCGATTATGTCAAATGACTGAAATGGACTAGGAAGAGAGGATGGGAGTTCATCCTTTTGATTTTTGGGAGGGGGATGACTGATCTGTGAGTTAGAAGTAGAAGGCATGGGGATGTTTGATGTATTCACCTTTTTAGCGGTCACCAGTTCCTTTAGCTAGAAGGGCAAAGTGGTTCCTCATTTGGAAATTGAAATTATAGGCTAAGCTCACTCCTCTGTTCTTTCTTTATCAGCTTGTTGGGTTGACTAATTCTTGGACTGGGTGAACACAATGTATGATCCCTCTACTACTTCACCTTCACTTCTGGGTTCATCTTGGTAATTCAAGAAACCAATGTTGGAGTCACTAGTTGATTCTTCTTGGTCTACTGCAAAGAGATTAGCATCATTTTCTTGATCAAACTTAGGTTGGAAAGAGAAATCATGTTCAGTTTCTAGGTATCCAACTGTTGAGTTGGTTGGAGGTGCTTCAAAGGCAAGGTTCCTCTGTGGGGGAGGAAGATGATTTGACTACCCTTAATTCCTGGAAGCATTGCCTTGATATGGTTGATTCTGAAATGTCCTCCTGGGTACATCTCTGTATGAAGGAACAAACATACCTTGGGCCACTTATCTTTTCAAGGCTAGCAGTTCATTTTCCAATTTTTGCACCATTTAATCTGTGGTGCCTATAGATGGATACTTAGAAGATGAAGAGGATTTACCTCTATTTGGATCTCTCCTTATCTTTCCTACCAAGATAAGGTCATCTTCCACTTCATTAGCCAAGTCTTGAGTAGCCTCAAGGTGTATGTGGCCAGCACGTCTTAGTAGAAAACTCACTTCAGGCAGTTGTGAGTTGATGAAGAACAATTTAAAGTTTTCGAGTGTCAACTAAGCAATAACAAGAATTTAGTTCCTCAGCTTGTCAAACTTTGCTATGAAATCCCTCATATATTCACGAAGTTCTTCTTTATCTGTGTGAGTTGGGCTACCCAAGTATGTGCATCTTCTACAGGCTTGAACCTAGCTTCAAATTTGGCTTTGAGTGTGTCCTAATCAGTCACTAACCAAGCTTGTAGATTTTAGAACTAGTCTATAGTAGCACCTTATAGGGTTTCCATGAAAAGCTTGACTACCACGTCTTCAAATTCCACCCCTATCACACCACAAGCTATGCTGAAGGCTACAATGTGTTCATCAGAGTGAACTCTCCCATCCCTAAATAATTTGGGGAAGTTATTTCTTGAGTTGCATGAAAGTTCATGCAGGGGTGGGGTCAAATTGAGTGGGCCAAATGAGTTACCCCAGGGGCCTTGAATTGCCATGACTAGATTATGAAAAAGAGGGATAACAAATCTGGGTGGAGGGAGATGGTAAGGCTATAATGATAATAGGTAGGAGCAAGATGAGAGTCACCAAAGTCTATAATGGATAAGGGTAGTGATTGCTTTAATCTAAAACTTGAGGCTTCAGACTGCATGTTCATCCCCATCAGAGTCACCAAAAACTATTACACAAAGCTAGGAGGAAATATTATGAATGGGAAAGCACTGGAGTAGTTCATTCTTCCATAGTGGGATAAATGGATAAGGCTAAATGATAATGAGTAAGACATAGGTGATGTTTCAATTTGAAGCTTGAGGCTTCAAATTACACAAAATTACTGTGTCCCCAGCAGAGTCACCAAAAAGACTGTTTGGGTGAATATTTTGTCAGTCAGCTGTCTGATTGAGAAAAATAGGTCTTATCATCCATATAAAATGAGATTGGTCAGCCCAATGTGCAAGTTTACTGCATCAGAGGTGGACAATTCTATCCTCTCATCAAGGGGAGGTTCCATATAAATATGTAGGAGCTATATACTATAAATATACGTAGAAAATAACACTCAGGGGTAGGATACACCATCCATCTCTATTCTTTTAGATATGATGTTCACAAACAAAGGAGAAAATCTTGGTGAAAACACTGAAGTCACTTCTCTTCTTTCAGAAGTGTTCTTGTAGGGGATAGTAGGAGGTCTTTCAAGTATGATAAGTGACTAGTAACAGGGTGCAATAATCGGCAGAATGAAGTGTAGCACAAATTCTCCACTTCAGCTTCTCAAAGAGTGAGATACAACGGATAATGGGGGCACAAAGTCATCCCAAAATCCTCAACACAGAAGGAAAATAAAAACACACACTAAAAACAATTGTGAAAGCACAAAGTCTTCCCACAGTTGGCTTCAGGACACCTTCCTTATTACTTTCACTAATTATGCTTGCCAAATAAAATAAACAAGAACACATTCAGAAGATAGACATAAGAACAACCTCCTAAAATGATACAAGATATGATAGCAAAAAATCTGTAAACAACTTGCTTTCTCATTCAGATAAAATGAAATGAACAACAATCTGAGCTCAAAATCTCAGTATTCTCCTTTCTATTGGGCAGAGTTTCGCTTTTGTAAAAAATGAAAAGTCCCTCTTCATAATGAGAGAAATTACAATGTATAGCAATCATGCAAGGCTTGGTGCTCTTTCCCATGGGATGGCCCATGCTGCAGTCAACATCTTCAATGTGCCTTCATTTTTGTCTAGAGGGACCATGCTGGGAATAGTGCATTGCCTTAACTATGGCATGTCTATTCATCTAATATGTCTCTTCCTTGGTATAGACTATCTAGTCTTTTTCCTAATGTCTGTGCAACTATCTAATTTTTTTTTATTTCATGGAAGAAAAATAGGCCGTGTCCTTGATTTGGTGTGCTCAGAAGTCTACTTGATCCACCATTTCACCTACTGTAAATAACTCCCTTGACGATATTTTTGATATTTTGCATTGATCTTCTCTCCCCTGTAGAAATTTAAGCCTTTAGGCTTTCTTTTCAGCCAGTCACTTGGTTCTTCCTTTAAATTTTGTGCTTTATTTGAATTTCCATGGATATTCCCTTACTTTAAATTTGACGTCTGCAGGGCTGTCAATGGTTTCTAGCTACTTGAACCATGTTGAACCTTGAACCTGTGAACCCGCTAAAAGTACATTGGTTCATTGGTTCATCAGTTCATTCTATCTCTTTTGTTCCATCGCTTCCTAGTTCAATCACTTTCCTGCTCCTTGGTTGAACCATCCATTGAACCACCTATTTGCTTCTTCTTTCTTTGCTTAAGGCCACCTTTGAACCTTTGAACCCATGAATCCATGAACTTTGAATTTTTTCAGTTCAAGTTTCAATCAGTTCATTGGTTTATCCTTTGTCTGTCACTTCCTTATTCTTTCTAATCTCTTTGATCTTCATTGCACTGGTTGAGCCTTTAAACCTATGAATTCATTGAACCTTTTCATTCAAGGTTCAACGGTTCAATTGGTTCATTCTTTTTATTTGGCTAAGTCTTTTGATCACTCGAATAAAATGCATTGAACCATATGGTCATTGAACCTGTTGAACCATTGAACCCGTTGAACCTTTGAACCAAAGTGGTTCAATGGTTCAAGCCTTCTTCTCTTTGATAAGTGTTTTGAAGCCATTGAACCTTGAAGTGGTTGAACTTGTTGAACCTTTATAAAAGGGCTTAACTCTTTCCAATGACGTTGAACCTTTGAACCCATTGAACTCATTGAACCAAAGTGGTTCAAGGTTCAATGGTTCAATGGTTTGATCCTTGCTTAGAAGCTTGCTGATGAACCTTTTGGTTGAACCTTGACATTGAACCAACCTTGAAATTGCCTAAGTGTTGAAAGCTTGTTTCTTTCTTGCAGAGTCCATAGAAAGCAACCTGTGAAGTTAGTAGAAATTGAGTCTGTAGTTTTCTCTAAGTTTTCTCTCGAGCCTTGAAAGAGTCCATAGAATCCCGCCTATGGATTCCATAGAAATGAGCTTGCAGAGTCCATAGTTTCAAGCCTAAAGAGTCTATAGATTTCTGGAAGAGCTTTGAAAAAGGAAGAACTTGAATGCTCAGAACAATTTTTTGAGAAGGGGAGAGAGAATTTTGGTCTGTTGAACCAAAATATTTCATAGGTTGTTCCCAAAAAGAGTGATATTTCTGGGGGACAATAATGTTGATGGCTAAACATTATGTATATAGCCTTAGCATTCAATTCAATTCATGTGTTATAAATGTCCAATGTTCATATATTTAATTTACTTGTATAGTTCAAATCTCATTAGTTTAGTTCATAGGTATCCTTGGCAAGTATCAGGAAGTAGTTTTACTTTGTTGTCTAAGTCTAGTGGGATTTTGATAGTTAGTTTTTGTGTTGTGATTGAGCCAATAAAATATCTAAACAAATCTTCCAAACAAAAATTTTGAACAAAAATCCCAAAGACTAAATCCCTTAGAATAAATGTTCAAACAAAATTTCCAAATAAAATCTCTAAGCAAAGTATCTAAATCACATAAAGCTGATGATGACTATTTCAAACAATTTATCTAATGAAAAGTTTCAAAAAGAAATTTTGACTAAAAGGTCTGAACAAAATTTCTTAAGACCAAGTATGAATACAGAGTCCTAAAAAACTAAGTCCTTTGTAACATTTCTTATAAAAAAATCCCTACACAAAAACTTTGAACAAAATGTCTGATATAAAAAACCTAATGAGCAAACACCGAACAAAAGTCATGAAACTCAAATTCCAAACATAATCTTCGATGAGTGAAACTCGAACACAAGTTCTGATTAAAAGGTCTAAATAAAATGTATGAAGACCAAGTCTGAATAATTTCTCCTAATAAAACTAAGTCCCAAAAATTTGCATAGTACAAAACTCTCAAAAGGCATTACTAAGTTATTTCAAAAATTTTAATACCACTGTTTATATTTCTGAGTGTAAATATTTAAGGAGCATTTTGATAGAATTTATTCAAATAAGTAGAGGAAAAATCCAAAAACAAAGGCCAAATCACAAAAAAGTGGGTCCCCATTTCTTTAATAATAAAAGGTTAATGTTGGGTACAACATTTATGTACCCCACTTAATATTTCCACATGCCAAATTGACTATTGTGATGTTGTAAGATGATTAAGGATGAATCTTTGAGATTTTATTATTGCATACGATAAGATACACCAATTATATACTTTTTAGTGTGGTTTTAAGATTTGATGAATAATGGATAATCAAATTTGGGACATTTAGTGATTCTTAAGCTTTATTTGCAATGGTTGATAAGAATCAGTTTGAAGTTCAGTTGGAGGATAATTGTGGCCAGTTTTAGGTGTCTACGTAGGTAGGGCATACTCAAGTACAAGTAGGTAGGTAAGTAAAGATAGGTAGGTATTACATACTCAAGTACAATAAGGTAGGTAGGGTATAGTCCTGATCAAGATATGGCTCGAGTATTTAGGTAGGGTATACTCAAGATCAATATAAATGGCTCACATATTCAATCATGTAAGGCATACTCAATTAGGTAAAGTAGGTAGGGAATACTCAATGGTATAAATCTATTACATGCATATCATGATTCATAAATTTATTTCTCATTCTATCTATTGGGAAGTAAGCTTCTCTTTCCAACAATAAAAGCTAAGCAGGTAAGGCACAACTAACTAGGTAGGGAAATAATTTATGAAATTTATAGATACGGAAGTAAGATTCCTTGATAGCTAAGAATCTACTCTAGAAAGGGAAAGTAGGTATTACAAGAACAAAGCTATATATTGAGAAGGAATCTTCTCTTTCCTTATCGAATAGGGTGTTGTTAATTAGGTAGGGTAAGAATAAAGTTATCTATTAGAAAGTAAGTTTCCTTTGATTGTCATATCTTAATCTAGATGTAAAACAAAGATAGATACCAAGAAGGAAAACATACTTTGATAGTTTTACCTTACTCCCTTACTATCCATTGAGTAGGAAATCTTCCCTTAATATGTTATTAGGTTAAACAAAGTTAGATATCAAAAAGGCAAGATTCTATTACCTTAATCCTTAGCATAGATGAAGTATGTAGGGAAAGATTTAATTTCCTTGATGAGTAGTAAAAGTTTGAGATTGGGGTAAGGCCTTTAGAATGGATCTCCATATATATCTATGTCATATCCCCCATTCCTATGCTATCTTTTGATATAGTATATAGTATGAGGGAGTGGTTAGGGAGGATAAGGGAGTGATGAGGGATAATGAGGGTCAATGAGGGAGTGATTAAAGGTGATGAGGGATAAGGAAGGAGTGATTAGGGATGATGAGGAATGATTAAGTAGTTATTATTGATGATGAGGGATGGTGAGGGTTAATTAGGGAGTGATTAAAGATGGTGAGTGAGTGATTAGAGATTATGAAAGATGGTGAGGGTCGATGAAGGAGTGATTAGGATGATAAGGTATGATGAGGGAGTGATGAGGGATGATGAGAGATGATGAAGTGGTGATTAAGGATGATGAGGGATGGCGAGTTTCAATGAGATAATTATTATGGATGATGAAAAAGTGATTAGGGATGAGGGATGGTGAGGGTCAATGAGGGAGTGATTAGGGATGATGAGGGAGTGAGTAAAGATGATGAGGTATGGTGAGGGTCAATAAGAGAGTGATTATGGATAATGAGATATGAGGAGAGAGTGATTAAGGGTGATTAGGGATGATAAATTAGTGATTATGGATGATGAGGGTCAATGATAGGGTCATTAGGGATGATGAGAGAGTGATTACAGATGATGAGGGATTGTGATGGTTAAATAAGAAGTGATTAAGGTCAATGAAGAATGAGGAGAGAGTGATTATGGGTGATGAATAATGATGGATAAATGATTAGGGATGCGAGGGATGATGAGTAAGTGAAATTAAAATAAATTGATCATTTGATGTGTACAAGTCATCAATATGACCTATGCTACCCCAATCACACCACTTTGGTTTGAGTTCGAAGTGAGTGGTTTATAAACTTCAATTTTGATAAACCTAAGACTCCTAAAAATGCCAAGAAGTAATTTAGAAGGTATAAAAACCTTAAAATGACTATATGCTTACTAAAAATGGACATCAATTGCAAAAGTTATGCCCTAAAATCCCTAATTTCAATATTGAGATCTTGAAAATACCTAAGTATTGACCAAATTAGATTTTGAAAGTTTATCTTCTACATCATAATATGTGCAATATAAGACCAAATATATTATATGTAGAGTGAGCTTAGTTTCTTATATTTACTAAAATAAATTTAAAGTATAAGGATTATAAATGTAACAATATAAATTACACACATGCACTATAATGTGAGTGTTATTTTTACTAAATAAAATGTTTACACATTATAACACATAAATTTAGGTTCTGTATTTTGTAGCCTAGTTTTAAATAGTACATATGTGATATGTACATTACGGGTGTGTGTAATGTTTATAACACATACACATTATTTAAAACTAGGATTAGAAATACTAAACTTAAACACATACACATTATAACACGTAGACATTTTGTTTAGTGAAAATAATATGTACACATTATATCAGGTACAAGTAAATTATATTTTTACATTTATATTGGAAATTAAGTGTATTCATAATCTATATAATGTGTACATGTTATGGAAAATATACATGTAATTATCCCCCAAATCCATACACTTACCCCATGGTTATTTTAGTTTAGGTGCATAGCATATAACTTTGAGATACCTGCACACTCCACCATTATGTGTGTGTATCCATTTTAGATTTCAATATGGTTCAATTATTTGGGTTACAAAGACTAGCATAGATAAATCAAGGTTTTAATATCCCCAGTTGAGTGTTTTTTATATCCTAGAAGTGTAAGTTCAAGCTGGGATTTGATCATCCCCAATCCTCTCTAATGGTTTATCTAAGGAATTATCTTCTCCAAGTGCTTCATGAGAGGCATTAATCCTCCTATGTTTCAAGAAAGCATCATCATCAATCAAAGTCACAAAAATAAACAATGGTTTAACACATACATGCTTATTCCGTCCATGCTCTCATTTCAAATTCAAATTTGGAAAATTCAATTAATTTTAAGTTTTCAAACATTTACGTAATTTTCAAATTTTTAATTCAAGATTTTTGAATTATAGTTTTAAAAATAAAAAAGTAACTACTTGAGATGTTTTGTAGGGTTTTTCAAAGCATACAATACTATGCATGATTGAATTACTAGCTCAAAGACAAAGTGTGTCTTACACACTAAGGTATAACTTTACTTTAATGTAGTAATTTCATTTCTAGACTAAAGGGCCTACAAATATAATAACCTAAATCTGATCATGAATATTTGATCATATCATTTTTATCTCATTTATGTTTAATTAACTTGTGCACATAATTAGTACCTAATTTTGCATTTCACACTATCCTAAGCACAAGAGAGGACCCATCTTTATGCTAATGCCTTCATCTGTCACTTATAAAAATATTTTAATTACTAAAAATACCATTATGTATCTATAAGACTTAACATACATCCAAAACCCAACACTTTTCCTTAGGGGACAATAATTCCCAATATAGATAAGTATGGTAAACATTCTTATCCTTGTACAATTGTTTTGTCCTTCTCTCGCCAATAATCAAAATTTCAAATTAAACCCTCCATTAGGTCATCTTCTATGTTTTTAGGCTTAATAATATGTGGTCATCCCTTTTGAATTTTTATAAATTCACACTCAAATCACTTATTATTTCAATTTGAAATTTTAATACAGAGGCTTATTTACACAAGTTCACCTTGAGTAAAAGTTCACGTGGGTGAATAAAATGGCATCATTGGTGATACAATGAGAATGTGATGGTGGAGGAGTCGTTAGTTGAGAGAAAAGGTGGTCGATTAATGATCAATCCCATTTGGTAGGTAGCGTTGGTAGGTTTAATTCTCATGCATTAGGGGGTGCACACATCATATGGTTAAAAGAGTAATATTCTCTAGAAATGAAAAAAATAATTACAAAAAATCTCAAAAAATAAATTGCACCTTTTGGGCAACTGCAAGTGAAAGAATTTTTATCAAAAAGAAAAAAGTGAATCACATAATCCATCAAAGTTCAGTGCTAGGTACCTTGTGATAAAATCAAATTTCAATAAAGAGTAAACATGTAGAATCCCATAGATAAATTTGTTCTATCATGCACATTTAATTGACAAGCATTAACATTAGAATTTTCTTGTCACATAGAATAGACTATTTTTATGCTCACACAAAATTGTAATGTTTATTGGTCGGTTAAAACATAAAATGTAGGGTCCCATGTAATAAGGTGATATCCTATTTTTTTGACTGAAAAGCACAGTTCTATTAATTTAAAATAAAACTTAGAATATAACACTCTTAATAAAAAAATGGATGAAAAAGTCACACCCTAGAATCCAAACCAAGCTAAGAGAGCCTCAGGAGAAATCAAAGTCCAAAAAAGGCTATAACATGTCCAAAAACAACAATTAAACTAACTTAAGTTCACATCAATCAAAAAATTGATAAATAAATAACACAAACAACAAGGAAAAAACTAAGCAAAAGTTGAGATGTCCAAATTTTCAACAAGTGGCCCCATAAAATGAAAGTGAAAGTGAAATAAATAGGGAATTTTAGAAGAACCAAAAAAAAATTATTTGAGGAAGAAACTTAGGTTGTAAAAAATAAGTGCCTTCCCATATGCTCCTACTTTTTACGACGATTGGTTATTTTATTTTTAAATCCAAAAATCTAAATTATTCAACTTTTTTTTTTAAAATAAAAATTATGGATATAAATATTATCACCTAAATATTTGGTGGTGAGCCTTCAAAATTTAAAAAAATAAATAAAAATGTTTAGACTATTTTAACTACAAATTTCTCTTAAAATTAAGGAGAAACAACATAACAGAGAGAATATTTTTTTCACTCAAAACCATTGCCAAGAATTTGTAATTCAATTGTGTGATTTTTCTCTGTGTCTCATGTTTATTTTTCTTTTAGATTGTTCTTGTATCTTTTCCATGAGCAAGCATCCTTCTAAAAAAAATAAAGGCAGGACGAAGGGTGTATATGCATATGAATTAGAAAGGACCACACTAAGGGCTTAGAAGTATCATTAACATTCATAGAATAAAGCTTAAATTAGGGAAAATGAGGATGAGGGAGAAAGGGATAATTATAGGTGGTGAGAGAAGGTATGGGGATTATCAAAACAAAAAAAATGTTCCAATAGCACCTAATTTTGACTAATAATAAAAAAAGTATATGGTAAACATCTTAAAATCATACAATTTAATGACTGATAAATGTATATGTGATATTCTTAGGTGTTTACATTTGCCATATATATATATATATATATATATATATATATATATATATATATATATATATATATATATATATATATATATATATATATATATATATATATATATATATATATATATATATATATATATAAGACAGAGCATATAATCCTGTAACTTCCAAACAAAATCTAATGCAGTAGAAAATTTGAAAAAAAAAATTCCTTTTCTACATAAACATGGGTGAGTACCAAATAAAATTAATTTATTGAAATTTTAAAAAATAATTGAAATGTAAGACCTCATTATACTGAGAGATATGTGATACTAGATAAAGCCAAATGTCTCCAATCTTTGTAGATTTCTAAGAAACATTATGAGTATAATCTTTTGTTAACACTTTGAGTAGAAGCTATATAAAATTTTGAGTACCTTACTAGATAAAACTGAAAATGATATTAAGTATAAATCTAAATGAAGTTGATTTATTATCTTGAATATCATTTTAAATAAAATCATGATGTAATAGATCAATTTTAAGTGGAAATAAAACCCCTTGTCCAATATGAGCATCCATGTCTAAATAAAATATAAATCACTAAAAGTTCAAATTAGGTATCTTGCTAGTCACAAGACTCCAAATCCATCTTGTTGAATATAATGGATTGGATATATAACTCTATTTTGAGATGTAATATGAATTAATCTAAATCATATCTCAAAATCAAGATACTATATAAAACATATGATATAACATGTAAAAACTATTGATTTATTTAAGATATAAACATATTTTCTGTGAAAACCTACACGCATTATGAATGATTTTCCCCATATTTTCCCATGATGTAAATAACTTAGAATTAAGAACATATTTCCCATGCAAGATTAATATATAATAAATATGGTGGCATAATTGCAAGATCTAGTAGTGTATAGAATGATTATAGAATATTTTCCTTAATGGATGAATGATTAGAATTATAGAAACATAAGTAAAACTTAAAGAAATTTTAATGATATTGATAATGGAAACACATTTAAGGAACATAAAACATGATATGTGCATGGATAAGATAATCATGATATTAAACAAGTCAAATATATTAAAAGGTACTAATGAAAGTAGCCTTTTTACTAGGTCTTGTTTTGAGTGGCACTAGGCTTGTACAACCTTCTTCCTTGATTGTGACCAACACAACACAAATTATTATGTATTCTTAAGATTATTAATATAATTTTTATACTCTTATTAATTATTTCCAATTCAATTTAATTGACTCTTTCCTCTTTAGCTTTTATATTTGAGGTTCTCCTCAAATAGTATTTCAACCTACGACCAATCGGTTAATAGTCGACCGCTCTACCACTGAGCTACTGAGGAACAACGAAGGTTTATATCACCTTTTATTTCAAATGTGTTACTCCAAACTTGGAACTATAATTTCTTAAACAAGTTCACAAATTTATTTATATGTCATTCACCTCAGCTTAATATATTTATACCCATATTTAGGCTTGCTTCTTATGAATACGTAAAAAATAGGGTTTCTACATCCTTATCAACACATAAATTTTAGAATCTTGTTATCTTTTTGATCATCCATCATAAGACTCATTATATTATCATTATTCTTGACAGCATTTACAAATAACTTCTCAGTCCATTATTTATTAAATTATAAACTTGAAGTATATATAAAATATGTATCAATAAAGAATGATTGCGTTATTCTATGTTGTTGATATTCACCTTCTTCATTGCCTTCATGCAATCCTTTTTATCATCACGTCTAAGGTCGAACCTCTCAATTTTTATCTAACAACATTAATGGTGTTTCCATACCAAGTTATGTGTTTTTCTTTTCTTTAACTCAGCCCAAAAATTACACCGCCACCATCCTTTTTATCTCAGTTATTTCAACTCAATCAAGATTACATTCCATTTTAATCAAGGATTTAAATAGAATCATAAAAATCCTCTATACTTTCAACAAAATACAATTATGCATTTATCTCCATGTTTGAATAGGCAATATATATAATGTATATGTATTGTGGTTATGTTTCTTTATATCATCAACCATTCCAATGACATCATATTTACTATATAAATATGATCAAAATTATCTTAAAGTGGTCACAATATAAAATTTTCCATGTTATTATAAACCCCATGCAATAATTTACATGTTGATCTCCTTTGAACAGTGGACCATATATATGCATGCCTGAGTATCCTAATTCAACCCTGTTCATAAACCTTAGAACATTAAAGTATTATAAACTTCCTGTAAACAAACACAAGTTCTCAAATTATTCATACACAATTTCTTAAAATTCCTCATTACTTTCTTAATCTCATGAAAATACATACACACAGGGTTGCATACTATGTACACCAGAATTCTACCAATGAAATTGTCGTTGCATAACATTACCATTAGAATTAATATTCATCCTTCTTAAACAAGTAAGATTACTTACAATTCAATACATGATCTATGATAAATGTTCCATGGCTTCTAAAGCCTTATTTGCTCCATAATTTCTTGTCCTTACATGCAATATCTACTTTCCTCTTCACTCTTACATCTCTTAGTGAGGTCGTCTCTCACTGTCTCTCATCTCCTTTTTTTTTACATTATCTCTCTCTGCTCTTGAATGAAATATCCTCTCTATCTCTTCTCTCTTCTCTAAATACCTCTCCTTTTTCCACTCCATATATTACTCTTTTGAAATAGTCTCTTCTCTCATACACCCAACTTGGGCTCTAAGGCTAACAAACCAGATCTCCAATCTAATAAACATGCTAATTTTTAAAGATTGTCTAATCAAACTAATATCCTATGGTTGGATGATTTCAACCATTCTCCCCTATTTGCTCAATAGGCTCCCAACATAGAAATTCTCTTAACTACTTTTACTTTTTCACTCTTTTCCACCTTTACATTTATTTTTTTACATTTACTCCTCCTTAAATAACATTTTGGAGGGAAAATACAACAATTTTAATTCAAATTCAAACTAAGACATGAATTAAACTTTGCATGTTTTATGGTTTCCACCTTTGACCATATCCTCCATGAAGCTATTGTAGATGCTCCTACATCATACTCTCCCTGTAGAAAGAATTTGAACCTTAGTTCAAATATATTGCTTCCTTCATACCTTAGTCTTCACTCTATACCTAGATCCCAAGGTCTTATTGTCAATGCTTGTGTTTGTCTTTGATAGTCTTTGTATTTCATTTTATTTCTTTTCTTTCTCTTTTGGTATGTTCTCCTCATCTCCTTTTTAGCTGCAATCTCCCATCTCCATGTTTCTCTCTCATACGTGGGGTCAAAATATTCTTTGTCTGCTTGGTTCAAGAGAGTCTCCATTTAGTTATGGACTTCATTCACCTCCATCTCTTTAAAACTTGCATTCAAAAAATCAAAAGCCACCTTAGAATCATAAACTTGAGGCCATGAAGCCTCTTGATCATCTTCATATTGTTATTTCTTTTTCAAACCTGCCTTTGTCACTTGGGTTTTCTCTTTTCTTGCTTCATTCTTACCAATGGTGTTTTCACCATGGTTTGTACCTATACACAACTATTTGAAGAACTAAAGATCTCCTCCAAAATTCTCAATTTTTCCTTTAGTGAGGTCTCATCTATCTCACCATTCTCTTCATCAAACTTAGGTCCTTCATTCTTGAGGTTTGATTGTCCTTTATCCTTCATCTCATCCTTTCTTGGCTTGTCTTCATGAAAACCAACTTATTCATTAGTATACTTATCAAATAAAATTGAAGCATCATTACCTTTTATCTCCTTGATATTTTCAATCTCTTCTTAAAGCCATCTTTGTTTTCCTTTGCTCTCAATGGGGAATTGCTTTGTTGTATGCTCATCCTTTTCTTCATCATCATCCATCCATTTGGAACTCTCTCCTTGATGCATATTAGTCCTCATATATATTTTCCATTCATCATTTTCCATAAGGATATCATTAAATGATTTAGAAACATCATCATAAACAATTTGTTTACCTTTCATTTCTTTGGTATACCTCTCAAGCCTCTTGTCTTCATGGAATTCCTCTTCCATGCTCACCACTTCATCTTCATTCTCTTGGATACTTATAACATCTTTCATCCTCATCCATAGATTCCATTGTTCAAGTTTTTCTTCACATACATATTCACTCTTTGCCTTCTTAGTTACCCATACTTTATTCTTTCTCTTATCATTTGGCTTCTCAAGCCATTTAAGCCCTATAACCATTCTCTTGTGTCAACACTTCCTATTATTTGGGAGTCTAGTTCTTCCACCACTTAGGCATCAAATAACCATGTCCTTGATCCTTTTTTAATGGTTGTACTTTTATTTTCTCTTTGTTCACCTACATATCAGAAAGATTCTCTTCATATGAAAAATCATAATCAAGTCCTAAATACTCATTTACCTCATTTCAGGACTGATAGACGGAGCAATCTTTCTCTTCCTTTGTGTATGGTTGTTCTCTTGCCTCTTCCTAGTATTCCATGGCATCATGGAAGTCATATTTATCATTCATATCTTCTCTTGCTTGTGTAGAATACTCAACACCTTCCTCATGCATTAACCAATGCATTTCTTCTTCCTTATCAATAGCAGCAATCTCTTCTTTCTTTCTTGCACATGCACTTGTATGCTTGGTGTCTCTTCTTGCACCAATCTTTTCACTCTTAAAGGCCTTTCTCTTGACCTTTATAAGGCTACTCATACCTACAATTACCCATTCAAAGACAAAATTAGATATAAAAACAAGAGACCACAAGGTCCCTATTAGTTTTCTCTTCATCAACACTCTCATCTTCTCAAGTGCTCTTCCTAGCACTTCATCTTCTCTTTCTTCTCCTCTCTTGTTCTCCACAATGAGAACCTTTTTCACAACCTCTTTCTCTTCTTGTTGCTTACTTGGCAAATTTTTCATACTCTTGCCTCTATTGGATTCACTCTTCTTGGAAATATCCTTTTGCCTTCTTCTCCTCTTCATTAGGATATCTATTATCCATACCCATGCTTCCCTGTTCCACTGCATCCAAGCCTCATATTCATCTTTAATGTTAGATAAATATTTATTTAAACTAGCAATATCTTTTTCAATTTCAATACTAGTCATACCTTTCTTCTTTTGGATGCTTGTTTTCTTCTTCGTAATATCACATACCTTGTTTCTCTATGAATGTCTCAGCAACATCTCCACCTCTATGTCTCTTCTCTTTCTATCTCTCTCCTTAGCAAGTCTATCATGCTTGTTATCTCTAGTACCTCACCTAGGTCTTTTGCACCCTAATCTTCTAGCACTCTTCCTCAGTCCTTAACTTAGACTTCTTCGTATTCTCCTTAAGCTTCTTCTTGATCCTACTTTGATCTTCCAATAGATCTCTTTATCAAGCCTCAATGGCTTGAGGGCTCCTTTTACCACTACTCTGTCTTTCACCCTTCTTGTAAGCAACCTATATTCAACAACTCACAACCATCTATTAATTTGAATTAATTAATTCTAAAAATTACAAAAACTAAAATTGAAATCAATTTTGTGCTCTCACTATCATCTTGAACATTTTGCCTCAATCAGGTTCTTCTTGCTTTGATACTGAAAATTGGTGCACTCAAGGTGCAATACTCACTATATCAATGTTCTTGATCTAGAATTTTAATCTACTTGGTGTCTACAACATGTTATTTGGATCGTTACTTGAAACTTGTATTTGATATTTCTTGACAATAACCATGTTACAAGTTTTCATAAACTCTCTCATCACCAATTCATCAATATGAGAGACTACTAGACCCATACAACCCATGTCTTTTTGAGAAAATTTTGAGAATAAAATTCCCTATATGATGGAATCATAACCTATGTTCTAAAATATAAAAATGGACCAATATTATCATATATTTAATTATAAATAGAGATTTGAAAATCTTGGTACAACTCTTGTGAGCTATCTTAAACACAAACACCATTATTCCCTCTCATCAAATTCCAATCATGGGTTCCTCATCTCTTGGATGTATGTTTATAAAGATTTTTATACTTTGAAATACAACTCACATTGAAATCTTTGCTAATGATCTATAACATAAAGACCATGTGGGTTAAAAATTCACCTTACCTCTTTGTGTTGCCTATCCTGATAGCTACCTCAAGAATTTTGAAGATTAATGAATAATTGAAAACCTGCAAAACTGGATAAATTACTTCATCATATTTGAAATGAAGGATTAAACTAATTTGGATGATTCCAACTTATCAACACATAAATTTTAGAATCCTATTATCTTTTCGATCATCCATCATAAGACTTGTTATATTATCATTATTCCTGGCAGCATTTACAAATAACTTCTTAGTCCATTAATTATTAAATTACAAACCCGAAGTACATATTAAATATATATCAATAAATAATGATCACCATATTCTATGATGTTGATCTTTGCATTATTCATTGCCTTCACACAATCATCACATCCAAGGTTGAACCTCCCAATTTTCATCTAACAACATTAACATTGTTGCCATACCAAGTTTTGTTCTTTTCTTTTCTTTAACTCAGCCTAAAAGTTACACCACCACCATTATTTTTATCTCAGTTATTTCAAATCAATCAAGATCACATTCCATTTTAATCAAGGGTTTAAATGGACTTATAAAACCCATCTGTACTTTCAATAAACTACAAATATGTGTTTATCTCCATGTCGGAATAGGCAATATATATAATGTATATGTACTTTGGTCGTGTTTCTTCATATCATCAACCATTCCAATGCCATAATATTTACTATATAAATATGATCAGAATTCTCTTAAAGAGGTCACAATATAACATTATCCATGATATTATAAACCCCATGCAAAAATTTACATCTTGATCTCCTTTGAACAGTGGACTATAGATATGCATGCCTGAGTAACCTGATTCAACCTTGTTCATAAACCTTAGAACATTCAAGTATTATAAACTTATTGTAAACAAGCACATGTTATAAAATTATTCATACACAATATCTTAAATTTCCTCATTCATGTCTTATGCGAATAAATGCTCATTACTTTCTTAAGCTCATGAAAAGACATATACATGGGTCTGCATACTGTGTAAACTAGAATTCTACCAATGAATCATTATTGCATAACATTACCATTGGAATTAATATTCATCCTTCTTAAACAAGTAATATTACTTACAATTCAATACATTATCTATGATCAATGTTCCATGGCTTCCAAAGCCTTATTTGCTCCTTTATAATTTCTTGTCCTTACATGCAATCTCTGCTTTCCTCTTCACTCTTACATCTCTTAGTGAGGTCCTCCCTCACTATCTCTCATCTCTTTTTTTTTTGATTGTCTCTCTCTAATCTTGAATGAGAGATCCTCTCTATCTCTTCTCTCTTCTCTACATACCTCTCTTTTTTCCACTTCATATATTACTCTTTTGAAAGAGTATCCTCTCTCCTACACCCAACTTGGGCTCTAAGGCTAACAAACTAGATCTCCAATCTAACAAACATGATAATTTTGAAAGATTGTATAATCAAACTAATATCCTATGGTTGGAGGATTTTAGCCATTCTACCCTATTTTCTCAACAGGCTCCCAATGTAGAGATTCTCTTAACTACTTTTACCTTTTCATTCTTTTCCACCTTTAAATTTATTTTTTTACATTTAATCCTCCTTAAACAAAAATTTGGAGGGAAAATACAATACTTTGAATTCAAATTCAAACTAAGACATGACTTAAACTTTGCACGCTTGATTGTTTCCACCTTTGACCATGTCCTCCATGAAGCTATTGTAGATGCTCCTGCATCAAGAACTCATGCCAAAATCCTCTGTAATGTACAACTAACTAAGTCCTTTAACACTTAAATTGAATGGGTATATACAAGGTTTGTGATAAATTTAGAATTTATACATATTAATAAAACCTCCTAGGTCCTATTTTAACCATTCACCTACATGATCATGTCCATATATGATATTAAAAGAAGAGAAAAAACTCTCACTTAACACTTACAAATTCAAATATTTGAAAATACAGTTTTGTCAAAAAACTAGAATACTCATCAAAATGACCCATAACAAAGGGTGATGAAGTATGAAAAGGATCAAAACACTTAAACTTGAAATTTTAAGTATACGTAAGACCTACCAAACCAAATATTGATCTATCAAACTAAAATTTATATTAGACTTGATGATGCTCCTACATCAAACTCCCCAAGTGGGAAAATTTTGAGCTCTAGGTCAAATGAAGCCTCTTATGGTCATGTTCTACCTTCTTTGCATCTCACCTTCCATCTTCATGAGATTTAGAATTCTTAGTAGCTCTGTCTTCTTTATCCTCCACTACTACTATATTACTTCCTTTTTGTCACTAAATGTCTCTTAAGTTATGTTTTCAATCATTATTATTGATCTTACCTCAAAAGTTCTTCCTCTTGAATTTGTGAAGGCTTGCTCACATATTTTATGTTTATTTGTTCCTTTTGCAATGTTTTTTGTATAATTTTCATGTAGTCCCTTATCTTGATCTCTATCCAATGCCTCTATTCATGTTATTTTGATTTCATAATGAGATGCTTTGGTGTCATTTTTCACTTTCTCCTTGATCATGCATTCTTGTTTCTCCTCAAGCTCTAATTACTTTTTAGAAACTTATTTTTTATTCATCCCTGTTATACTCTTCTCTTTATTTTCTTTGGTTGTTTCATCATGATATTTCACCTACTCATGGTGAGTCATCTCAAAAAAAACATTATTACATTAAACTAATGTATTTTTAATCAATTTAGGCACATAAAGATATAATGTTTCTTGTATAGCTTTCTCCTTATTATTCTCATGCATTTTGTCAACAACATTAACTACAATATCATTATTCAAATAGATGCAATTCTTACCTTTCCTTTGCCTACCTAGTCCATCCTCTTGTGACTTCTTGCTTTGTATGTTTCTCTCCATATAAATTGATTCTTTTTAATCTTCCAATGCTGGTCTAAACTTATCTTTTCTTAGACTAGGATTGCTCTCCATTAAGCTTGTTTTCTTCTCCAAATTATCTTCTTCAGAATTAATGTGATTGCTCTCCTCTTTGTCTTACTCTATCATTAACCCTCGTGCCCTTTATATTTTATTTTCCATGTGGCCATGGAGAATTTATTTCCACTATATGTTCATATCTACACAAATAACATGCTTAGCACAAATAAATTTACATTTGGGAGACTTGATGGTCTCTTCACCTTTGACTTCATTATGCCTCCTTAGTTTACCCTGTTGTGATGAATATTCTCATCCATTGGTCTCTCAACTATCCTTTCCTTAAGTATTGCCTTTGTTTATTTAAAAACATCCTCAACTCTTAGCTTCTTTTCTTTTAACTCTATCTTTATTTGTGCTCCTATCGGTATGACTACACCTCCCCCAGAAAGCTTGACAATTATTTCATTCAATTTTTATTGTAAAATCTTGCGATTCTCATATTCCACAAACATCTTTTCACTATTAATCATAAAGTATGGGTAAATATATCCATGATCAATTTGCATTCCTTCTACAACATAAAGACTCTTTTATGCATATTTCCCCTTTTCAAGGGCTATTACACCCTTTTTACCAACTTTACTCATGATCTTTAATATAATATTTTCTATTTCATAGTTGTTCTTAGTACTTACTACAATCACATCTATTAACTCTCTTTTTTTGACCTCCTTTGAAATTTATTTCAATTTAGAAATGAGAGATTTTACTGTCATGTCCATACCTCAAGTAATTTGGATGTAATTTCCTCTAGCTATAACAATATTTACGCCATCAATAATTAAACCCTGATTAAGAACCACTGGTATAGTAGTTCTATCATCAGTGAAATCATTTATCTTGGTTGTAACTTGCCTTACTGAACTGGATCCAATATTCTCTACAAGATCCTCTAATTCAAATTCTTTATCAAGAGTCACACCATCATTAATAATTTTTTATACATCATATTTATTTTATAACACCATATTTCTTCTTATAACTCCACTTGTTCTTCCTCCTCTTAATTGAATTTGTTCACCTCCTTTATCTATTACTTGCTTTGAAATTTGTTTATAATTTTATTGGGAATCCTCTTAATGTTATAAATTTTTATTAATTTATTCACTTGATCTTGTCTCATTCATCATCTTCTCATTTCTACTTTTAGCTTCTTGGCTAAGGACTGTTCTTTTATTTTGTTTGTCATGTTTCCCATCTATAACTATTTCTTTATGGTTCATTAACAACTTTTCTTATTTGTTCCTTTCATGTTTTATGGACTCAAAATGGACACTCTCTTCTATAGCCTGCATACCTAAAATCACCCACTTAAACATATTTTTAGAATCAACATATTGAGTCCTGATTAACTCTTCAATTTCTTCCTTGGGTTGATTTTCTAGCAATCTTATCATCCTTTTCCAATTTTTGACTTCTTTTTGCCTCTTTTTTGTAATCTGTTTGATTGGCCACTTGACCACTTTTTTGAATATGAACCCATATTTTGAATTATCTTGGATTGATTCTTCCAAACCTTACTTCAAACCTACTAGGGCTTACTTCATCTCATCTATCTCTTTCTAAATATCTTTTTCTTTTCTTATCTCATTTTTTCTTCATTTCCTTCTTCTCTCTTGTTAGTCCTTTCATTTTTTTTTTCTTCTTGTGCCTCACCCAAAGTCTCTACTTGGTATTTTGACACCTCCAAGTCTGTTTCACCTTGGATTTCTTCCTCTTGAGCCTCAATGTGCTCTATCTTCACCTTCTTAAGCCTCAATGAGCTATAAGAATACAAAACCTTTTCAAATTCTACAATCTCAAATCACTCTCAATCTTCTTCACTTTTATCTTTCTTTATTTCACGCTTTCCCCAAGAGCTTTTGCTAAGCTTTGATATAAAAATGATGAAGGTAACCATTTTACCAGGTCTTATTTTGAGTAGAACTAAGTTTGTACTAGCCTTCATCCTTGATTGTGACCAACACAACACATATTATTATGTCATATTAATATTCTTGAGAGACTTTATATACTCTAATTAATGATTTCCACTTTAATGTAACTGATTTTTTTCTCTTTAGACTTGATTCTTTCAAACAATCACCAAATAATCCTTTGAGGCCTTGATGACTAGACTTATCACCTTTTATTTCAGATGTGTTACTCCTAAATTCAAATTTTAATGTCTTCAATAATTTATTGACTTTATTTATATGTCATTCACCTCATATAAATATATTTATACCCATATTTAGGCTTTCTTCTTGTGACAACATAGAAAATAAGGTTTTTACATCCTTGACACAGTTAGGTTTGTTACCTTATTTGATGGATATTTAGACCTTACACAAGGACTCATTATGTACTTAATAGGGTTATTTAATCTATTATACTCTTATACAAACCATACATGGGCCTTAACTCTCATCATATGCTTAAGACTTTGAAGAATAATAGTATAACATGGTTTCTAGGCTTATTGTAGACCTATTGTCTAAGTTTATTTTATATCTTACTATATAGACACATAAAAACACGTAAACCAACCTAAAAATACTAAAACCTCATTTTAAACATTTTTATGAATTTTAATGAATTTTCATGGGCTTCAAAGTCCTCTATAGACTTGAGAGTAAGAATAAAGGAGAATTCAAATTTAAAACCATATTAATGGTTATTTTTCTTGTATTAAGATTTTTATGACTCCCTTCTTCTTTTCATACCACTCTGAATATTAAACAATCATAAAATGAACATAATAGATAAATTTCTTTTTGACTGTGATACTTTCTAACTGTGTTCTCGACTATTATAGAGAGTGAACCAATTTTTTATGTAAATAAAAATATATAATACCTATATTAGACTCCTTAGGATTGTAAAATACCTCCTATACTCTATTACACTTTAATAAACAAATTTTTGGATTGAAGAAATTTTTAAAGTAATAAAAGATCATTGTTTTAACTGTCTACAACCCTATATTCTATATTTAGACCACTGTAACATAATGGACCATCATATAGATTGCAAAATATGACTCTAAAGAAGTAAACACATTCACTTAAAAACACCAAAAGTTTGTAGTTGGGCAAAACAATATTTAAAACACGTTCTTTTCTCAAAAAGACTAAAAAACTATCATACAATAACATAGAACTCAAGCCAAATTGTATCACTCAGCTCCTCCTTACTTGTTTATTAACTTTTTTTGTTTCTTAATAAGTTATTGGAATCTTATTTAATTTTATTTCTCTTATCTCTTATAACATTCCACTCCTTGAATGTCTCTACACATAATATTTTCTTATTTATCTTGTTTTATCTTAAGAACTCATGTCAAAATCCTCTCTAATGCATAACTAACTAATTCCTTTAACACTTAACCTTGAATGGGTATATAAATTTTTTATGATGAATTAAGACTAAAAATATTAATAACACATATTATGACATATTTGACCCCCTTACCTGCATGATCATGTCCTTATCTAAGCTTAAAATAAGATAAAACACTCTCACTTGACACTTACAAATTCAAATAATGGAAAAAAAATTGGCAAGAAACTAGGAAAATCACTAGAATGACCCATAAAAAGGATGATAAATTATGATAAGGATTCAAACACCTAAATATGACCTTTTAAGTCTACCTAATACCTACCAAACTAAGCATTGATCTATCAAAAAAAAACTTACATTAGAATTTATGATGCTCCTGCATTAGGTACGAAGCAAAAACTTCATGTGTGAATGTAAAATCATAGTGAGCACGATGAAAAAAAAAGAATTATATAAATATTAATCAAATATGTGAAGACAAATCAAGTATTTGAAGACACACCAAACACATTAGACCATTAGGAATCCATCATATGAAGACACACTAGGTAGATGCAAACACACCAAGTATATCATAAAAAATACTAAGCAGATGAGATAGATTATGTCATAATGATTACATATTAGAAACATATAGAAGCATATTAAATACAATAAATATATGCTTATAGTCATGACAAGTGAGTGGTTTTACATCAATAATGCATTACACTAAACCTTAATTAATATGCTATTTAGATTAGATTTTTTTAATAAAAATAAATATTAAAAACAAACCTAATTGTAGTAAATAAGGCATTTAAATAATCAAAATATAAAATGATAGGTTTATGCTAAGAATACTTTATTTTCATAAATATGTGTATGCATCTAAATTCGCTTTCCTACATTATTGTCACTAATATTCCTATTAGTCGACACTAATTTCATTTATCTCATTCATTATAATTTATCCCACTAATTTATCCTCTTCCTAGTCATTTATATAACATCCCCCATTCATATTTATTCATTCATTAACCTTATTTATCCCCACCAATCAATCAATTATCTTAAATACCCAATATCCCATCCTAAACCCACTAATTTATTATCTAGGAATTTTAAATTCCCATGACACACCTAACCACCTACTAAGCTTATTCATAGGCTCTCCTACACCTCTAGTTCAGAATCCCCACCTAATCCCTATCTATTCCCCCATCTAATCATCATTAATCCTAATAAGGATTCTAGAACCCTCTAAATCTAGAACCTTCTCTATTGTCACTCCTCCTCTCTAGAAACCTCTAAATCTAGAGGCTTCCAAATAATTTTAAACTCCTTTTAATTCTCCACCCTAGATATACCTCATCCAAATTTGAATATAATTCATTGATCTCTCCCTATAAAATATATTAAACCACCTCAATCCTCCATTGGAGCTAACTATATTCATGTTATCTCTATGAAACTTGAATCCTCCATCCAACATCCATAATCATGTCATCATAATGTCAAAATCTAAGTCTACATGCAATCGATTATCCATTTGAACATCCTAGAAGGAGTCTAGATGAAAAAAATAATTTGGTAAGATTTATCCTATCTTGTGATTTTGATTTATTTTCATAATCCTTCCTAATAGGTAGTTTAATGTTTTAAGTTTAGATTACATATTCATGTGATTTAACCAAATAGCTCAAAATATTGGCTACATTTTGGTGACCATGATGTGACCATCACTCCTAATTTAATAATTTTGGATTGTTAATGGTGTCTTGCTAGCTTGTAGGTTTGGTTGGATCAAGAAAAATATCAAATTTTTGAAAATTTTCATGCACAGATGAAATCTACATTATTACACTAGTTTTTCACGACCTTGTAGTCACAGTTTTACCCCATAAGTTAGAAATTTGTGCTAAACATTTTAATTAACCACTAACTCTCTTCTAATCATGTAGGATTTTGCCTTTCAATAATATCACTAATCTCAAATTGTGACTTTGTTATTAGATTCGTAGTTTTATCTAACAAGTAGTGATTTTACCTCAACTATTAGTGGTCTATTTTCAAGTTCATCATAAAATTATGACTTCATGAATCATATTTTTGCCCTATAAGTAGTGGTTTTTCCCTATTGACTTGTGGTTTTATTCTCTTACCATTATCCTCTTATCCACAAGGTTTTATTCTTACTCTTTTCTATTTTGAAGGGATCAAAAAATCATTTAATCCTCATATAGCCTTAATTTTTGCATTATTTTTACATCATTAAGAATTTTTAATATTTTTTTTTTGCTAACTACTTGATACAACCAAATTTTGTCTATGTATAGTTTGTTGTGTGACTAATAGAGTCAGTAAGAAAGAAGGAAGGGCATATGATCATCTACAGGCAAAACTGAACCCAGCCTTTACCCCTTTCCCCTATCTTCTATAAAATTGTAAATCACAAAATTTTGGGAATCATGATCTTACTCTGTGAAGTCACGGCATTGGTTCTAGACTAGCGATTTTGTCATTTTGACAAATTTTGCCATTTTCAATCCTATTTTATTTGTTTTTAATCTTTAGATCTATAAGGTAGATATAGGGTAAAAATATAATTGTAAAACACATCTTGATCTTTAGATTAATCACAAAATTTGGTCCATTTTAAACATCTTAAACACACACACACACACACACACACACACACACACACACACACACACACACACACACACACACACACACACACACACACACACACACACACACACACACACACACACACACACACACACACACACACACACACACACATATCATAAATCACTCTTTGAACCTATCATAATCATCTATAAATAAGCACTTTTAAGCACTTGAACAATTTGGGAAACCTACTTAACCATCTATTTTGATCAAATATCAGAATGTTAAGGTTTTGTACTTTATCACAAAACCATTAATCATGATTTTCTTCTAGTTGCAACCTTATTCTATCAAGTCACAGTTTTGTTTAATTGTCATAATTTTATAGTCTGACCATCATGACTAGCTATCTTCTACAAAGTTTCAACTCAAAAAGTTTCAATATTGTGCTAGTAGTTATGGTTCTGCACTATGTAATTATGATTTTACATTTGATTTTGTCCTTTTTGAGCACATTTGTTTTAGGCATTTTTGGTGAATTTTGAGTCATTATGGGCCTTTTGCAAGACCCAAATTACCTTTGGCATTGGGGTATCCTCCCCTCAACCCCAACATATATCATGATAGGGAGTGCACCTAGGGAGATACCCCCAAATCCCACAAGGGGCTCTTCCCCTTGACCTTACTGGGGGCTACCACCCCTAGACCCTCACATTGTGGCCTGCTCACCCAAAGAAATTATACATCCAAATCATGATTTTTTTATTCATTTTTCTTAAGGCCTAATATTTTATTTCTTATAGGGGTAAGTCTAGAGTTTATTTTGTCTTACTAACATCATCTTTTAAAGGTCAAAAAATTTTAATGCTTTTGTCTTACAGGTTACCCCTCAAGATTGTTAATCAAAACTACTAATAAATGTGCCTTGTAGGTTGCCTCATTAAAAGTCCCAATCAAACTAATAATCTCTTTTTTGTAGGCCACTTGTCAAAGACCCTCATTGGCATATTGAAAATCATTTTGATCATTAATCATTTAAATTATGTTTTATTGTATATTCTTTCATCTTTTAAATATATCACACATCTAAGTCATAATTGGTTAATTAATATTTTTGGGATTGCTTGATTATCTCCTAGTGCTATAGTGGTGTATGTTCTCCTCTTTGTGTCCTTGTGGTGATTCATAGAGGATAGAAAACTACCTATAAACCCCTTCCCTTTTTTTATTTTTAAGGGTCAGTGACATGGATTTCACCACCATGCACTTGACCAAACTCCATGTTCTAGTGGAGTATAAAAATTAGGAGAGCTATCATTCAATTCCTTAGAAAAATTCTCCATAAAGGGTTCCATGGAATGAGGGGAGGTTAAGCTCTAATACATATGAAATCTAGACAACATCTTATACAAACTTGGGCCCCATTATATCTTCATTTGTATAGCAGACTCAACTAGAAACCCTGGTGAAAACTTAGATTAGAAGTCTTCAGCCATAATAGGTGTACTACTATCAAATTCAGTATCAAATCTTAAGTATACATCATGTGAAAATGGAATCAAGAGGGGTTGGTTTATTCCATAATAGGTCACCATCATACAACCTCACATCTCTCTTTCGTTTAATTCTATCTCGGTGAGTAGAAATTAAGGCTCTCATCTTCTGTTGGTTTGAAATTTGAAAAAGTTTTGAATGGGCCCCCCAGGAGCCTGACACAAATGCAAGAATATTTTTTTGATGTTTTTGAGCTATATATCCACATTTCACTCTGGTCATTGAAGTTGATTCTCATGAATGAATAATCTATTTTTTGATTAGTCATTCTTTTCTTTGGATTTATTAAGAATCAAACTAATTTTTTTGATGTATAAAATATAGATTCCAATGGCTTTTTCTACTGAAACCTTCCAAACCATAATTCCCTTTAGTTCGGCACCTTTTAGGTAAGCAAGGAATCAGACCTTGTACTAAGTAAGAAAAACAAATATTATATATATATATATATATATATATATATATATATATATATATATATATATATATATATATATATATATATATGTATGTATTATATTATGGGTTTCATCGTTTCTATGGTTCTTTCTCTAATGGTAAGATCCTCTCTATATGTCGAAGCCCTAAATTAGACATGAGATGAGTATTTGGTAACTTGTATAGTTTACCATCTCCATCTCTACTCCCCATGAATTAATTAAAAAATACTCCCATGATATGATTTATGTGTACAGTGACGACATGTAATTATGAGAGTTGGCAAGGTCGCTGACCTTGTGTCCATTTTTGTGGCAATACAAGCATTATGATTTTTACCCAAAAATGTGTCTTATGGTGTAATCATCAAGTTACACACCCTTATTAGTTTACTAATCATAGGTTTTTAGATTTATTACTTGTTTGTGTGTCGTGCTAGACTAGTGTTGTTTATGATCTACGTCAACCTTATACCCTAAACTTATACATGCCTATTTAGGTTTATACACACATCATCATTCCATAATCTTGTATATATTATCTCCCATCATTATATTGTCTTTATTTCCACCTAATTTCACTACATCAACCTACCATTAGTCATACCCCACTTATCATGTATCCTAGTCACACCTTATCATCCACATCTTATCCTAAATAATATGAATCATCCCCATAGCATCTTATCTCATTCCTTCCATGCTCTTGTATATCCTTGTCTTAATCTCTTATACATACCTTTATTCTCTTGTACATCCTTATAGCCATATCTTATCACTAGATCCACCCATCATTAGTTCATCCCCCCATCACCTACATATCCTAATCATATCTTGTCCTCCACATCTTGTCCTAAGTCTAAATCCAATCACTTTTTTTGACCTTGCCTTCATCACCCATCTAGCTTGACCTCATTCTATCTTATCCTAGTTGGATCCTTAGGTCATATCCATATCAAAACCATCTCCATCCTTACCCCCAATAATTTCATCATCACCTATCTATACTCAAACTTGTACCATCATCCTATCACCTTCATCATATAATCCTACCCCCATCCCACCTTGAGAAAATTAGTCCAAGATTTAGAAATATTCCTCTTGTTACCCATCCATATCATCTTATCATCCTAATCTAATATCCCTTATCATCTAGTTAGCTCTTATACCTAGTCAAAATCTTGCTCGCATCTCATCACTTTGTCATTGTCAATCTATAAAACCCATTATTATCAATCTAGTTGTCATCAATACAATCATATTGTCTATTCATATCTATCAACCATATAATCATCATGTTGATAGTTTTAAATCTTGACACCCATGAAATCCTCAATCCTTTTTCTAGATTGCAAACTAGACATTGTTGATAGGTCATTAGCACCTATTACACTATTCATCTAAAATATGATCCTTATCCTATATCATCCTAATCAAATTTCATCTTCATCTTATAATCACCATCACCTATCATAATATATTGGTCATTTTAACCTGCTTTGTTTACTAAACCTTTTCTAACCCTTAGTATACCTCCCAATCAACCCTCTTCATCATTCCTCTTGCATTATCTACCTTAATGGATTTGGACCCAATTTTTGCAGACCAATACATCTTAACCAATAAGGATGAAGTCCTTTTATGATCACTAGAAGTGGGTGTTAACCTCCTTGATGACATTGATCTCATTCTCCCCAAATCATAATCCATTAGCTCATCAAATTCAATCCCAACATTCTTAAATTTAGTCACCTTAATCAATCAATACATTGTAGAGAATAAAGATGAATTCCTTTTACAGATATAAAAGATGGGTGATCACTTTCTTGATGATTTTGACCTCACAAGCCTAAATTCCCTTCCCAAACAAGTTTGCCATCAAACCTTATCCTCATTCCTCCCCTTCCACCATCCACTAGCGCTATTCAAATCTCTTTATCCCCTATTTATATTTATCCATAGTCAAATCCTCCATCCCCTAATAACATAAATTCTAAATCCAATGCTCTAGCCCAGTAGTCCTCCATTCTTTATCAACCACCACCTTGAATTTAGATCCCACTCTCATAGACCAATACATAACTACCAATAAGGATGAGATCCTCTTTCATTTCCTTATGATGGATGTCCCACTTCTTGAAGGAGTACACCCCCTTCAACTCATTACACCTCTAGGGCAAACCCCTTTATGTGAGTCTCATGTATATCATCCATCCCCTAGTCATAACCCATTGTTATCCACCCCTTACTCTATTAGAAAATGAAATCCAATCTTAGCCACCCATCCATCCACCTAGTCACATGAAACACTAGCTGATCTAAAGTCTAATGCTTCCACATCAAAGTCACAAAGTGAAATGGGTCCTTATACTCCCCTTCATATATCCTTGGAAGGCCTTTTCCAATAACTAGTCATCACCAACATGATGGTGTACCCACCCATACGACATCCTGATCCCACCAAGCCTAAGCCCTCAAGGTATAAAGCAAAATGATACTATGAATATGATACAATGTCAAAATTTCCATGATGATGTCTAAGATCTTAGGGACCATGGTGACATAGTAATTAAGGATAAACCGGATGAGTCCATCTCCTTGGGTGGACAAGAAGAGGGATGCCAAGATTCTATTTTCGATCATGATCAAGCCCTTCCCTTTCTAAGCCAAGGTCAAGACACCATACCCATCTTCCATGATCCCTCCATCATTGACCAATTCTCCATCAAACACAATTCTAAGTCTCATAATCCTAGTCCTCTAACATCTCATAATCCATTTCATGGACCTATATTTTATTAGTCCATTGTTCCTCCATCCTCTCCCTCGCATCCATCACATAAAATACCCCCTATTGAGAGGGTACTTATAGACAATGATTCTCCTACTAATATCATAAATTCATGTACACCAAAATCAATGTTAGATACATCTACATCAAGATCATGTGCAACACTATTCTCTGAGTCAGATTCCTCATCAGAAACATCATACTTAATCAATATTGTAACATATGATCACTATGTTTTCCATTTTGAAGATACCTCCAAACTGGATAACAATCAATCACTAGACATATTTCTTGATCCTAATTAAGATGATGAAGTCATAACCAAGATTTTACAAGCTCTATCTATCAAATATTATCAAAATGGATCTAATTCTATCTTGGATACACATACAACAACTAGTCTTAGTGATCCTTTTGATATTTTTGAGGACACTTTCTTTGACATTACGGATAGGGATCCTAGTTACCTTTGTAAGGATTATGCTACCCATTATCCCCTTGATCCATCACACAACATTAATCATCCACCTTGCTCCACAATCCCCATATCTCACTCCTTGAAGGGAATAAATAGGAACATACACCATTGGATTCCCCTCTGTATTCAACATTATTTGCCATAAATACCAAGGTCCAAGACAATCATTCAAAATTAAATCAAGATCAAATCACATTTTATACTATTAGTCAAAGTCAAATAAAGTGAAATCATTGGTCTATTGAAAAAATATCTTCCCCTAGTAAAGCCCAATATCAGGTAGTAAGAGACCACCAAAGTCAAAATAATGATTATTTATCAAGTCAAAAATCAACTTCCTCTAGTGAAGCCCAAAATCTAGCACCAAGGGGTGGTCAATATCAAACCCAAATCAACAACTAAATTCAAAATTAATAATCACATGATTGACCATCCTCTTAATGCTCAGATCAAAGAATAAGCAAATCCAAAGGCCTTGTATCCCTTAATCTCATGACACCAATCTAAATAATTCCCTTCACCATATCTAATGGTGTATGCAATTATTGAACCCCCTTTCCACTCTACATCCCATCGTATCATCCATTATGATCATATCCCTCATTTCTATCCTACAGCCCATCATCACACTCCTAATATATTCCCATCCACATCATATCTCAAATCCTTGGGAAAATTTGTCCCTCATATGGGTTACATAGACACTTGTTTAAAATGTCAAGAGGAAATTAACTAAAGAGTAAATAAATGCCACCAAGACATTCATACATCCAATAGCAGTAACATGATCCTAGCATCATCTATCTCTAGAATAGTTGTTAGCTTAAATTCACATAAATGTCAACACTCTTGCATCTCGTCCCCTTCTCCAATAAATTTATGTGCCAAAAAATTAAAAAAAATCATCCAACAATGAAAACTAGTCTTTTAGTGCCTTAGACAAGTACCATGATGAAAATTGGTTTATGACATCATGGTAAAATAATCCATTGTCCACATTATACCTAAACACTTGGGGGAAAAATCCATTAATATTCCTTGTCAAACCCTCCCTTGTCCATCCCCTCCATACATTGTTCTTACCCATCATCCATCATCATATCACACATTTTATTATGTCAATCATTTCTTCCCATCTTAAGCTTCGTAAAGAATCGAAGGTGTCTTGAAATATTTCTTTGAATCATCTTGGCATATCCTCCAATGAACACTCAGGCAACTAAACATCTAAATCATTCATGATGTGATCATTACCAATCCCTAGTTCATTCTTATCTCTCATCCCCTTTTTTGAGCTACCCTCATCCTTTTATCATCCCATCCATCATTACCTCAATCCATCCTTATCTTGGTTTATAAGCTTGGTATTCCCTTTTCTAGTAACCCCATTTATATAGTGTACATATATATTCCAAAAATCCCTAAAAATTAAAATATTCTAAAAAACCTAAAAATCACAAAATTTGAGAAAGATAATAATAGTCTATTGTGTCTTATCTAAAACCCCTAATTGCATCCATATCCATTAGATCATAAAATTCACCTTACCATCCTAAATCACATCTTATACCCATCTTATATACCCCATTGTCCATTTCACCATCCCAAACAATCATCTAATATCCATATCCTCTTTGTCCAATCATCATCCTTAGACCCTATACTTTGTCTTGGAACCAAATCATAGTGGTCACCCATCCATATCTTCCTCATCATCCATTTTAACTAAGTATTATCGACATGCACACCCTTTTCAAATATTTTAGTCTATCACCCATCACTTATTTATCATTGCCTCTTCATACCTAGAACCCATCCAATCACTATTTCACTAGTGTAAAAGGTTTTTGATCCCATCATTTCCTAATCCTCTTTCTCCATTAGAATCTTATAGGGTTTTATCTTTTGGTAACACTTGGTAATTCTAATTACCTAATTTTTCCACTCTTAGGTTTGATTCCTAGACCCAACTAGACCTAATCCTAATATAGGTCCCCAACTCTTTATCCTCATCCAACTCATTCATCTATTCCACATCCATACCCTATCCAACTTCTTATCCTAATCCAAGTCCAAAATCTATCCTTATCTAAATCCCTATATAATCTTCATCATCATTATTAGTATATCCAAAATCTAAATCTATCCTTAGTATATAATTACATCATAATCATCATAGTCTAGTTCATCAACAAATCACTCATCCCATCATTAGACAATACATTGTGACATTACATGTAGATACTTGTGTGTATTACTTATTTATTCTGGTTGGATTGTTTACATATTTTGAGTCTTTATTGAATCATGTTTCTTTCTATCTATTGGGAAATTAATTACGATGATATGAGGTCACCCAATGCTACAATAATGTTCTTAGGTGCCCTTGAGGATGCAAAGTTTGCTATTTGCCCATATACTTTGGCACCGTGTCCACTTGGTCATATTTATATCATGGTGCATACTATCAAGTTTTATATTTAATGGAATGCCTAGAATATTATAATCCTTATAATATTTATGATGGATTTATCATTTACACGCTCATCATTCAAATAATCATCTAATCTTCATTAATCCCATCCCCAATCTAATCTTCTTGACTCATCCAACTAACATCCCATATTTTATCCATGTCTCATCATCTGAGTCATCTTATCTTATACATAAAATCATATCATTCAATCACTAACATCATACTTTACTCACTAATCATATACATTATCATCTTCCACTCCCTCATCATCATCCTTTATCCTCAAGTTAGAACCACATCTGCTTGATATCTCCTAAGACTGTGTAGGCAGCACTTGGCCACTTTTCAATGACCAAGGATAGCTCAGCCACTATCTCCTCCTTTCTCATCCTCCATCATCACATATATATCATCCATCATCATCCCATAACCTTGTATTAGTCAAATATTTTAGCTATAATCTCAATTAGCCTATTTATCAATCACCACCCTCATCTCCTTAATCTTTTTCATCAATTACCCACACCTGACGATTGGGACCAACATATCACAATATCCATATTTTATTCACTCAATCATTGATTGGTCAATTTAATATCATCTATCACTTCTTTTCATGTGTATTTTCTAGGGGCATCATATTATGGCTCATTGATTTGAAATTCTTCTTGTACATCTCTTGGTCACTCGATCCCATCACTCTTCATCTTCATCATATTGATTGATTTAGATTTGAGATAAACCCATCATTAATCTTATCAAATAATCATATCATCTTGTCCTATATCTCTCCCTTGTATGTGTCCTTACTTGGGATACATCTAAATCTTTTAGCCTTTTATCTTATCATCATCATGTTATAATTGATTCCCCCTTGGGATGTATCGAAAACCATGACTTAGTCATCTTTACTCCCTATGCATGTATCCTTACTAGGGTATCATAAATGTTTATCTCATTTATCAAGTTGAACTCATCTTCTTCATCTTCTATCTAATACTTGGCATCCCATCCCATTGTCTATCCATTGCATACCACCACTAGTTTCTTCTTTCAAGTGGCCATCTGTCTCATTCTTCCCTACATGTCCCCTTGAGGGGGAATCATATCCACTAAAATCATCTACTAACATTCATCTATGACGTGGTTTTCCTTTGAAATATCATTAATCCTTTCACTTTACTTCACTTTCAATGCCCTTTCAAAGAGGGGAAAAATGTATGCATCTAAATTTACTCACCTAGATTATTGTCACTAATATTCCTATTAGTTGACATTAGTTCTGTTCATCTCATTTGTTATAATTTATCTCATTAATTCATCTAACTAATTTATCCCCTTCATGGTCATTAATCTAACATCCCCATTCATATTTCTTCATTCACTAACCTTATTCATCCCCACCAATTAGTTAATTATCTTAAATCCCCATTATCCCATCTTAATCATGTTTAACTATTATTTGAGAATTTTAAATTCTCATGATCCATATAACCACCTACTAAGCCTATTCCTAGGTTCTCATACACCCCTAGTTCTTAATCCCCACCTAATCCCTATCTAATCCCCCATCTAATCATCACTAATCCTAAGAAGGATTCTAGAACCCTCCAAATCTAGAACCTTCTCTGTTCTCACCCCTCCTTTCTAGAAGCCTCTAAATCTAGAGCATTTCAAGAAATTTTAAATTATTTTTAATTATCCACCTTAGATATCCCTCATGCAACATTTAATCTCATCCATTGATCTCTCCCTCTATAATCTATTTAAACCACCTCAATCATCCATTGGAGCTAACTATACTCATGTTATCTCTATGAAACTTGAATCCTCCATCCAACATCCATAATCATGCCATCATATTGTCAAACTCTGATTCTACATGCAATCAATTATCCATTTGAACATCCTAGAAGGAGGACAGATGAAACAAAGAATTTGATAAAAAAAATCTTATTTGTGATTTTTATTTGTTTCCACAATCTTTCCTAATAATTAGTTTAATGTTTTGAGTTAAAATTACAAATTCATGTGATTTAACCATATAGATCAAAATCTAGGCTACAATAAGTAGAATTTTTGATGCTAAAAAGGTGAAAACTAGTAAAGGAACCAAGGCAAAAAAATCCTAGAAAATATTCAACAATTGAAAAACTTTAAAAATTTGATGCTTAGAGTTTGCTAACACACTCCTATCAAGTATAGGAGTGGTTTGGTATATTAAATTAACATAGTTGTGATCTTATATTAGAAATAAGGATGGCTTAGGAAAGCTATGCAATGCAATCATCCATCCACATAAAAGTACTCAGATGAGAGAGAGATTTACTAACAATAAGACACTATATTAATTTAAAAAGTAATATATAATTCTTATGTGCGACCAAAAATACTCACACTAGAACATGAATCTCTAAATACGAAATATCAAAAAGCTTAAGAAATGAATCTAAGCTCCATTCTCTTTCCATAAGGATACAAAAGTTCCTTGTATATAAAAATTAAGAGGTGAGTGGGAGGTGTTTATTGGTGGAGTGAATGGTGGGATCATTTTCCAAGTTACATCTAACTTTCTCACACATGTGATCAGGATACCTACCAACATTAAATCTGCATTAAAAAAACATTTTTCAAACTCTATTAAATCCCACTTTTGTAACAACTCTACCTAAGGTGGAATTTAAAATAATTGTGAACATGGCATACAAAAACCTCTCTTAGTTTGTTGGAGTTCATATTGCATTCTTCATAAATATTTCTTCTTCTTTGAAACCCTAATTTACTCTAGAAACATTACAAGACCTCTAAAAAGGGGTACTAAATTGGGGATTCTTCCTTGGTGAGGCTCTCATCCTTAGAAAAGTTGGAAATTAATGTTATATGTAGTTAAAGAAGCAACCATGTGATGCAAACCATAATCCTTATATTATTTTCTTGCTATATGAACAATTGTAAATGATGCACAATGAAGTCTTGGAATAGAAATCTGCCCTAAGCATTTTTAGTTTTTCCTTAGGTGTTTTCTTATCATTCTCGACCTTTTCTTGAAATTCTTACTTTCATTTGATGTTTTTCCTATATGCACTAATGTGTGCATGTGTGTCTATGTGCAATTTTTAGAGTTAAATCACAACCCTTTTGGCACAAAAGCCAACACAAAAGGGGAAAAAGATGAAAAAACAAAGTATAAAGACCAAAGAAGTAGAGAGAAGGGTCAAAACGACCCACAAAAATAGGGGATCAAAAGTGTGCTTGTATGTTCATAGAAAAAACTTAAGGAGCCCAAATAAATCTAGGAAAACAAGAAAAATATGGGGGAGAGACATAACATAGAACATGGAAGGCAAATAGGACCCATAACATAATAAAAACACATCAATAAGATCTTAATATGAATTAAAGATAAATTTTAGATACACATATTATAAATCCATGTAATTAAAATTTAAAACTATTTTAAAAGTAAAATTAAGTGTCTACATAATACTCCTCACTTATGTGTGTGTGTGTGTGTGTGTGTGTGTGTGTGTACCTATCGAAATAATGCAAACACATATCCACGAAACAATTTAAAAATAATTTTATAATTAAAACTTATAATAATTCTTGATATAAAATATAATAAATAATATTAATTTGAAATTTAAAAGGTGAGAGATTACTTTATTTTAAAATGCAAATCCTCATACTTAAAAATTAAAAGAAAATATATACTTTTAAAATTTGCAATTTTATTATAATTAATATTATAAACATATATACCTACATATGTACATACATACACACAATGGTTTGACATCATGCCTTTGAATTTTTTTATTTTAATAAAACTTTTAATGTAAGAAGGCACTCCAATGACTCTTTAATATAACTTAAATTCAAATTTTAAAATTTTAAAAAATCAGTTTGTTTCTCCTCATATAACTTGAATTCATTTATTTATTTTTTAACATAGCTTTAATTTATTGAGTCTTTCAAATATAACTTTACTTATTATATTTAAGTAAAATCATTTTAGACTCCGTTGCATGTAATAGAATCCAATTTATTAATTTAAAATTTTAGTTTTTTTAAGACCGCCAACTTATTAATTTATTAACTAAATAAGTAAAAAATATTAAGATGTAAACGCTTATTGGATAAAACATTTAATACGTTATTACTCCCTTTACGTGTTACCCTAGTTTCACTTAATCTTTGATTAAGTATTGAACGTAATTTCTCTTTCAGTTGAGCAAAAATTATAAACTATCGAAAATAACAAGTACATATTTAGACAATGCATTAGTATGAGTAAATTAATAAAAGAGTTATAAAAATATATTATATACACTAGAATTTGAAATATGCTTGTATTAATTATGTGTTTGTATTTTTATCTACCAATGTTTTATATTTAAATGAGAAGCTACAACATAATACATCTAAAACAAGTAATTCAAAAAGTGAACAAAAGGTCAATAAGAGAAATTATTCAAAATAAATCGATTCGATTACCTCCTCTACATCTTATAAGGAGATCAAAATACTATTGTGCATATCAAAAAATGCATGGGAATCATACAAATTGTTGTTTTGAATTGAAAAACAAAAAACAAAATATAAATGATCGTGGCGATCCTATCATTGTTACATATATCAAACAACCCGCTCACATTATGAGTACTTATCTAAAAGCATAAGTACAAAAACAAAAAATATGAGTACCAAAAGATAATTCATAGCAATTACACTGTTGAAAATGAAACAATTAGGCCAAGAAAAGAATACAAATCTACCTCTCCATAATGATACTCAAATTTCAAAACAATATGGTTTTCAACAATAATATCTACAACACTTTGGTTATCAAGATCAAGGATTGGGAAAACATGCATAAGGCATCACTTGTCATATCTCTACATCTAATCATTATGATCAACAAGGTTTGGGATATAGTGAAAATAATGATGCAAATCATTCCAAGATGTATTTTTTCAATGCAAAAGATAAAAAACCTACAAATGAGAACAAGTCAAAGAATAAAGTACAAATAAAAAAGCTAAAATTACAAAAAGAGCAATGGGCACATCAAATATTTAAAATAGAATTTTTAACAAAAAGAGGTTGAAAAAAAAGAGACTTGACAAATCTAATGTTCTAAATAAGGATATAAAAGAGGAAACTACAAGCCTTTCTTCAAATCAGGGCACATTCATTGTTCTATAGATAGTAAACAATCTTCATATGAATAGTTCGACAAACTATGTTCTGATCCACTCAGTAACATACTACATAATATATTCGTACCTACAAGAATTTGTACCTATATATTGAATCCATCATCAAAAAATGAGAAACCAAATACAAATAAATACAAACCAAAGATACCAAATATAAACTTACTAAAAGAACATGATACAATTTCTGATTCTACTATGCACTCATATGGCACATCTCATTCAGGAAAGGTTCAACATCTTCCACTCCTCATATATTATAATCCTCACTTTTAGAAAATTGGATAGCTTCTGCATATTCAAATACTCTAGAAAAACTAAACATGTTCCTACTAATGTTACGCCAAAAAAAATTAGGAGGACTCAAAAATGGGTTCCACAAACCCATACATCTACTATTTCTACTCCAAGACCTCATACTCCTATGAAGGATTCACAGAGTCTAGTTCTCTAGTTTCATATATGACACATATATGTGTTCCTTGGCAACATCACTAGTTTTATTCACTATATTCAAAGTTCATGTCACTTATATATGAGCATCCCTTATATGGGATAATTAGCTAGAATTAGTCTTCTTAAAATATTCAAAATAATCAAATATTTTAAAAACATTTTAAAAACTATGTAGTTTTCAAGTCAAACTCATTGACCCATATTTCATGAGTAGTGGTTCACACAAACCCATCTCTCATGAGAATGAATGGTCCACTCATTTCATCTAGGTGATGCTCACAAGGGTGAAGCATTGAGCTTCCTATGAGGTCACCCAACCCATTACTACTCCAACTCAAGCACACTTAACCATGGAGTTTCCTCTAAGGTTAAGCCCACTTAGCTTGCTAACCCATTTCAAAAATTTCAATAAGAGTTGTGCCTTGTGAACCATTCATTATAGATCCCCTTAAGTTCACCAATTGATAAGTAGGAGGTATTTTCCACAGTGAGTCAAATTATGATATTGCTATCAGGATTCGACTATGTCATTTTCAAGTCAAACCCATTGACCCATGTTTAATGAGTATTGGTTCACATGAACCCATCTCTCATGAAAATACCTCCTACTTATCAACATTTAAAAATTTCAAAAATACCAAAAATATTCAGTATGTTCATAGTTTTAATATTTGTTATACTTATATTGTTTTCTCCATGTTAGTAGATAACATGTCATTAATTTTTATATATACACATATGCTTTACCTATCATTTGAGTGTGATATAGGTATATCTAGATACATGATATATGCACATACATATCTTGGGCCTTCCCTCTACTCACATTATAATTATATTGGGAGCATCTACTTCTTTGATTATGACACACTCAAATTAAACTATTATATGATCACTTTACATTATAATGTTCAAGAATATATACTTACAGATGTCTATTTCCATGCTTATACATTTCACAATGTATTTGATACACTATGTACTTAATGTTTTTTGCAACCAGATGTTTGTATAAACTAGTATATTACGGTCATGTTGTTTGTATATATGCCATGATTTCATTTATGCACTTCCTTGAGTGAGTTCCTTGATTTTACTTATCTTACATTTTATTATTTGTTTGAGCATTTGAATATGTTCCATTGATTGTGGCCCTCGTGCCTTGTTTGACTATTTAAACATTTGAATATGGCATTGTTTATTATATGAACATTTGAATATTTCATTCTATGATTTTTAGATATTTTACTAATTCATATTCCTTTGATTGTGAGGTATTTGAGCATTCCCCTTGTATGAGGTCTCCTTGGACCATTCCCTTTTGTTTTGGTTTTGAGTGCTCATGTGTGTGTGTTTGCTTGCTTGTTAAACTTGTGTTATTACCCTCTAGACATTGTCATGATCTATATCATATGACTTAGGACTTTTTATGATTACACACTATGTGTTCAATGTTATATCTACTTAGACATGCTACTCCTATATGTTACATAATCCATACACAACTTATACAAGTATCTTATCCTTTTGAGGTAAGATAACTACCTGAATTTATTTCCCCACCTAAAAAGGTGGACATATTAATGAGTGAATTTTATAGAGGCATGACTTCCAAATTTTTCATGGTGTTATATTTCATTGGGATCATGTAAAAAATTCCTAACCTCAACACTTAATCAGTATTCAACATCTTTTGATTACTAAGAGAGTATGTTATGGAAACATGTTCTCCACATTTATACTAGTTCTTTGATTGTCTATATTTAATGGAGTCAAGTCATATAAACATGTCCTCCACACTTGTACTAATTTCAAATTCCTTGTATTTCATAGTTATATTATTCATATACATATTTGAGTTAAAATTATATATATTAGTATTGTTATTATACTTAGATTTCAACTTTAGACATATATGAGGTGTATATGCCATGCAAAGGAAACCTAACATTGTAAAATTAAATAATCTTATATATTTCAAATTCTATTATGGATTTTATCATACCCATAATAGACTATTATGGACTATGATCAAACCAATCTATTGTAGTAACTGGTTCACCTTTGAAAGGTTGAGTTGATTAAATCACTCAATCTTACCAAACTTATAGTTTATATTTGATTAAATAATCTAGTTTCACCAGATTTATAGGTTGGATTATATTAAATCATCCACCCTCACTAAATATATATCATTATTTGATTAAATCATTTACACTCACTAGATTATGCATATATGTAGGGTTGTACGATTAAGATAAAACAAGCTCAATGGTCGTGTTGCAACTCACCTTTACATACATATTAGGGGCATGTGACCTCTCTCTCTCTCTCTCTGTGTGTGTGTGTGTGTGTGTGTGTGTGTGTGTGTGTGTGTGTGTGTACTTTTAGGTTTAAAATTATCCTAATATCAATTTCAATGCTTCATAATGAGGCATCCTTTCAAATCAAATTGTCAAAAGGCAAGATGGTTGTATTGACACACATGTGTACTCCTAACATTAATTTTTTTACTTTAAAGCATTTCAAATTTGATAAATTTTAGATTTAAAGCATTGATTATATATTGTAATAGTTTATTGGTTACATGTCAATCACCAACAAAAAACTAAAGATGGGATCACACAAAGATAAATCATGTTGTGCACACCTAAGTATGCATTTCTTTCCTTTGAATTGGTAATTTCATTATTAGATTAGGGTGGTAGGATGTAGATACTAAAATGTGATTTATATATTAACTCAATATTGTACACTTGGTGAGTATATATCATGGTTATACCTTTTAATTATATACATTTCCATTTCCAAAAGGCTCACATTAACTATATCTTTGTGACTAATTGATTATCTCTTAGTCTAACCATTTTTGTTTTGATGACTCAAGCCTTATATACTATGCAAAAATATCTGAACCTAATTATTATCATTCACTACTAGTTTTGAACATGTATCTATTTTATATCTCCCTTGGCACTTATGTCCTAGGGGGACACATGCATCAACGTAAATGTCTATTTTTATGCAAAGAGTCAAATGCCCAAAATTCATATAAAATATAAAATAAATGTATCCAAATTTTTTGCCTAAGTGATTTGATGCAAGTTATTTCAAAAGGGATTGGTATATATACAAGATCAACCCTCATTTATTCACCACTTAGAAATCACATAAAACTTATAATTAAATATACCAAGAGGCATTAATGTGATCAAATCTACCTTATTTATCTCTATTTGTATACCAATCATAAGATCGGTCTTTCTATATGTCTAAAGCATTCAAAAAGTATTCCATGAGCCATATTTTCCAAGTTATAAGCTAGGTCATTGTATGTCTTTGTTTATCATGCATTCAACCTTTATTCCCACATAAGACAATACCTAAGGGATAACTACATTAGATGAGGGTACTCTTTTGAGTATTGGATAAGTAGGTAAAACACATTGATAAAGGGGTCTTTGGGGTCAATTCGACATCATGAACCCACTAACACATTTTTTCCATAGTCATTCCAAAATTGAAGATCTAGATTTTGATCATTTGATAAAGAATGACATACTGTGTGTATGATTTGAAGACATCAAAATAAATGTGAAAAAAATATAGCAAATTCTAGTTAGTCACTTCCATATTCAGTCAATATTTTGTGTAGGATACTTGTGGTAAAGTTAGACACTTATGTTGATGCAACAATCCAAATCTGATGCAAGCATACAAGGCCACATAAAATATATTTGTATAATTTGATGATTGTTTCAAGATCATCTTCCAATCTAATTTTATCTTGTTCATTCTTAGATCTTCATGCACACAATAAACTAACTAAATATCATTATTTTTGATTTATTATAATATTTATTAATAGATGTACTTTACTATTTTTATAAATCTTAGTTGTATAGATTTATAATATTATTTGTCTGGGTTTTTTTATTAATTGTCTTATTTATTGGATTAGTTCACCACCCTTATGTAAAAACTAGTCTAATCCTATCAACCCTCGACACCACACATATCTAAATTTAGGGTTAAACAAGCTAATGAGAAGGAAAATATAACCATAACTTATAACACTAAATTCACATTTTATTATAAATAAAGATCAAAAGTTAGAAATATTTTCCAACAAGGATAATAGATAATAGATAGAAAATACAAGGCTTTGGATTAGGGAAGAATATATATTATAATATTTATCGAGAATTAAATTATATTTTTTTTGAAAACAAGCAATGGACTAATGTTACCTTGAAAATTAGATAAACCACAAGTTGAAGTGAATGTGACAAGTGAAAAAAAATCATCATATGAATTAAAACCCCACAATCTATTACAAGCTTACAACAATAATGAACTCTAAGTACAATAGCATGAAGAAGCTATAAGATAGAAGGATGATGGTTTTAGACCAAAGAGCATCACAAGGATGCAAGAGTAAGACTAAAATAACAAGATATTTATGAGAGAGTAATAACTAGTGTAGATCAAATGGATAGGATAACTCATTATAAAGAGTTAAGAGAGAAAATGTGTTAGAAGTGAAAGCCCCAACATGTGTCCCTAATTTTTTACAAGTGACGAGGATGTGTGTATGAAATTAACTCTAAATTCAACAAGTGGATTAGAGGTGTGAGTAACACCTCAAAAGACTAGAATAAAGTGCATTTATAAACACAATAAATGTACACATATATAAGATTTAAGATAAGCCTATAAATCTATACTAAGGACTTAAATTAAGGTTAATACTCTAACACTCCCCCGTAACCTTAATTTAGAGTGAAGAAGTGGAGAAAACCTTTTACAAACATATAAGTGAGTTGAAATTATATAATCCATATTAATATATAAATCATATAAGAAGAATTACAAAAGTTTTAGAGAAGAAAGAAGAAAAAGTGATGCCAAGAATTTCAAGGAAAAAAGTGTGATCACTAAGAAGCTCCAAGAATCATCTTTGGACAGTGTGGTCAATCCACAATGGATCAAAGACCAACAAGAAGGATTAATAATCTACAAAACCTGCAAGACAAATAAACTAATACCAATCTTTCAAGTTAAGTTACCAATATACTAAAAATATAATATACATACATAATATAATAAAAGTAGATGTACAACTAGGAAAATTTTAAAAAAGATAACTTCCATCATAAAGTGTGTAACCCTGCACAGAAATAAGTTAGTCCAAATAAATAGAACATATATCCTATGCAATATAAAGCAAAGAATGCAAAAATATATTTAGATAATCAAAATGGATACAAAGAATACATGTCACTTGCAAAAACTATTTTGTGTGAAGCATTAAAAAAAATTATCGCAAGAAGACATGTCAAAATCTCTAGAAGATTCATTTTCTTCAAAAATATAAACTATTTTAATTTTAGAGAGAGGATATTTAGTCATTTTCTAACAATGTAAAGTGTCATTCATAGATTTACCACAAGATTTTCATGAGGGTAATTTTCAATATTTAAATATACGATGCCTATATTTTTTATAATGTGCATAAGTTTTAGCAGTTTGAACCAAAGCATGAGTATTAGAAGTAGTATAATTAAAAAAAAATGTATTATAAGTCCTTCGATGCAAAGGACAATAAGATTTTGAATTTGAATAGAAGCAGGTGAATCATGAAAATTGAGACCTTTACAATTTACATTAAAAATAGGCAAAATAGGTTTGAGTATACTAATTATACACTTACCAAGTCCATCACCCAAGTAGTTCATAGTGTTCATGATTGTTAAATTGGGATGGTATGAGAAGTGTTCAAAAAAGTTTTAGGTATTTAAGAAGCACAAGAATTTTCATCATTATGAGAGCTAGAGTCATGTGTAAAAGATGTTAAATTTTCATTAAGAGAATCAATAAAAGATTGCATAATTTGCATTTGGTTTTGAAAAATATTTTGAAGTGCAAGAAAATAACTATGAAAAGTATTAATAGTGTCATTTTGGCATTTAATTTATTCCTTAAAATCACAAATTTCTTTATTTTTAATGAAAATAGTTGGTATAGTGTGATTTAGAATGGTCAATTTAACAATTGTAAGAATAAACAACATAAATTGTATTAGCATGGAATGAAAGTCAGTGACAAGTAACTTGGAGTGATCCAAAGCATATTTAAAAAAAAATCATTTAAAAAAAATAAAGAATGAAATTGCTTAGCGATTAGATCAATTAACTTGTAAATATAAGTCCACACTATATATTTAAGGAATGAAATCCACTATAGACTTCATCAAGTTTAATAAAATTAAGAGTTTTTGAAATAAATGTCAAAATGAAAATCATTTAACCATTTATGAGAGCCAAATAATATGAATTTAAAAAAATTAAAAAAAAAATTAAATGCTTTAAATAAAGCACTTAACTAAAGAGAGCTATAAATACTTAGTTTGAAAAACTTTAATTAAAACCTTAAATCATTTTAAAATTAAAAAAGTATGACTTTTTTTATATATTAAAATATCAAGAATAAATTTTATGCATCAAAGATGCAAAACAAATAGCAAAGTATCAAAAATATTATAGAACTAGGAATCAACCCCCCAATAGTCAAGGTATAAAATATCGATATTACAATATAAAAAATGGCCCCAAATAACCATCCTAGCAAAATAGAAAGAAAACCAAAATAGACCTAGCCCGCCACCTAGAATAGGGTTGGTACATAAACCAACATCTATATTATCACATCATCGAATTCCTTGTAAGAATTGGTGCAATCCATATTAGTATCTTCATCTACATAAAAATCCACAAGAATAGGTCCCACTACAATGCTCAATGTTGTACCAGTTCCCATCTGTTCTAAACCAGATATTGATGATAAAGAGAAATGGTTGACTTTATTCAATTAAGACTTCATGTTAATAGATTTGACATAATCCAGCACATCATCTACTTCTACAACACCACCCCTTTCAATGAGTTTTTCCAATTTACCAGCACATACATTCACATTTTCTTCAATCATTTTCTAAATCTTGCTTTGATCATCAATGGTCTACATCAGGGAGTGGAGTGAGGGGGAAATGGGTTGATTATCATCCTTTTCATCAAAGAATAGATCAATTTCAAGGTTCAAAGGATCGATTGTAACATCAACTTCCTTGTTCAGGTTATCACTAATGTTCACATCAACATTTTACACATCTCAAATCATATCATTATTAGTAGCAAGCCAACTATCCACATCATTCTTATCTAACTCAGATGAGTTAAACCATTCATGGATAGGATCATCTCTCTAATCAAAATATGAATCTTTGATAAAATCCAATTCATGTTAAAAAGTCATTACCTCGATAGTCGATCTATGATAGATTCCCTAGTCCAAATGAGGACTCAAGTTAGGATATCCACCTGAATCAATTAGGAACTTAGATGTGATTTTTAGCAACCCAATCCTCAAGAACTAATCCAATTACACTTACAACACCTTTAACTAGAGAAAAATATGTAATTAAACAATGTGAATGATGACTTCAATAGTGAACACATTAAGCACACTAGTATTTTCTTGGAAAACCTCTAAATTTATTTACTTCCATAGAAACCATAGAATTTTAGTTGAAAAAACAAGCTAAAACTTGTGAAAAAATGGTGGAATTTCTTCTTAGGATAAACATAACCAAAATCAATATCCAGCTATCCAATCTCATAATCAAAGAGAATAGCCCAACCTTTAAGACAACATTTCCAAATTTTAGAAGCATATAAACTAGAGAAAAAGATTATCAATAGATTCATAATCACTAAAAAAGGAGAAATAAGGTTGATCAAGTCCACTCTTAACCAGAATAGTACCAATAACAAGTTTAATGTAAATCAATAACCATCTAAAACAATATTTTTTTGGTTCAATATAGGATGTCCATATAATATCAAGCCTAAAAGACCAAGAATGAAGGGGATCAAAAACACTCCATATACGATTGAGGGTAAGAAAAGGAACTTTAGAAAAAGACAATTTATTGTATATCATCTTGGTGTAGAATTCAAAGAGAGATAAACCCTTCAACCATTTAGCACATTCTTAGAATTGATCCTCCTCATCTATAAAAGAACCATTATTATTTCCCTACAGTGATTTTAGTAGGAAACTATATGTTATACATTGAGAAGAGGGAATTTGAAATCTAGTTTGAATTTCCATTTAATATTCCCAACCACTCTATGAGAAGAGATCTTTAAAATTTATCAATCCTTTAATGAACTACTCAAAAGTAGAACAACCTGTGGTGAGTGCAAGAGGCCTCCTATTTATATAGAGATTCCACCAAATAGATCTATACCAATAGCAACATGTCCCAAACTAACTGAAGATATGTTTAGTAGTGATAAAAGGTTTGAAAGAATCCTAGGTAGACCAGATATAATCAAAGATTGGAGAACCAACCACTTTAATAGAAAAGGGACCTAGAATAGGGTCTACAACATTAAATCCTTTCCAATTTGGTTTACCTTTAGGAAAACCTCTCAAGATATTATTTTTGACTAAGAATTTCTAGGGCTCTTCAACTTTGAATGCTCTTATAATCCATTTGATATCAAGGGTAATTCTTTGAATCCTTAAATCTTTTAGGCCAAAGCCCCCAATATGTTTAGGTTTGCAACATAATTGCCAAGAAATAGCATGTCTTTTTTTACCTCCTTTACCATCAGACCATAGGAAATATATTATAGTTCTATGAATCATATTGATATGAATTTTACTAAAAATCCAACAAGAAGCATAATATATTATGTAAGAAGCTAATTTTTTTTGGTTAACCTGGGTCTTACCAGGTAGGGAAAGTAAGTGGCCTTACCATTTCTCAATCTTCTTGTTGATTTTTAAAAATATCCATTCCCACATGAGATTGAAATAAGGGGTAAGATTAAATGGAATACCAATATATGTAACCAAATTATTAGGCCCTTTCCATTCCCAGTCAAAAGGTGCAAGCCAATCTAGGTAGGTGTCCTACCAACCTAGCATACAAGACTTATGTATAGAAAATTTATATCTAAAAGTAGAAAAATAGATATCAAGCCTTAAGGTAACCTAGGTTAAGTTGTCTTTCTCAATGTTAACAAAAATATTAGTATCATTTGCAAATAAGACATCAATCAATTCAACTTCATTAGATATAGAAATTCCTTTGACTGGAACACCCACATCTGAGCTTCTTAGTAGGTAGTGAAGGGCTTCAATTGCCAACAAAAACAAAGAAGGGGATAATGGGCATCCTTGTCTGATAGAACATTGAATATTAATTGACTGAGTAAGATCCCCATTCACTTCAACAACAATAGAAGCATCTTTAAATATAACATTAACCATTTTGAAAAATTCATCTTGATATTTAAAGGCTCTCAAAATCTTTTTAATGAAGGGCCATTCAATTCCATCATAATATTTTTCAACATCAAACAAAATCATGCCCACATCTTGTTTGGAATCATGGGCCTATCCCCTCCTAGTTAGTAATAATATTATCTAGAATATATCTACCTTCAACAAAACCAGTTTGAGTTTCAGATATAATTGAAGGAAGAAGTGATGAGAACCTTTTGTCCAATATTTTATAGGATAAATTTAAGAGAGTAATGGGTCTCCAATTTTTTACCTGGTGGGAGTTCCCTTCCTTAGGGATGAGATTGATAATGCCTCTGTTAATTTTAGGGCCAAAAGAACCTACAAAAATAGCTTCATTGTATATCTCAAGACAATCCTTGGCCATCCAATCCTTATTTGATTTTAATAAAACATTGCTAAATCAATAAATACCCAAACCTTTATCATTCTTAAGGAATAAATGGTCTCTTTTATTTCATCTAGTGTAATAACCTTATCCAGGGAGTTGGCTTGCACCCATGAAACCTTCTTTAGGATACAGTGATCATAAAGAGCCATGTTCTACTCAGTACAAGAGTTGTATCCATCAGATAAAAAAATATTGGAATAAAATTTAAAGAAGGATTATTTAATTAAATTAGATTCATGAGATAGGTTACCCTATATCTAAATACCAAAAAAAATTCTCCTCTAGTTCTTTGTTTTCAAAAAATGGAAGAAAATTTTAGACCCCTCATTTATTAATTTTAGCCAAGTTAGATGGGAGTGAATTTGTGTTCCTCTACCAATGTCACATTAATATTCTCTGATTTGATGCTTTAGATAATTTATTTCATCCATAAACCTTCCATTAGAAGGGTCAAGTTGCAGTGAACTTTCAGCTAGAATTAGTTTTTCTTGGGTGATCCTAGCTGATTTTTGGTACTATTTAGCCTTAAATTATCCATAAGTTATTGCAAAATTCTTGAACAATTCTATATTAGAGTTCCAATTTACAATGCTAGAATTAGATTTGTATGAGATCATCTCTATATTCTAAGAAGAGCGAATACCATCTATAAATAATTGATCATTCAGGTGACAGACATTAAACTTATAGAGCCCTTTTAAAGAAGCAAAACCTTTATCAACATCATTACTTAGGGAGACTCCAATATCAATGGGATGGTGGTCAAAAATGGTGAAGGGAAAAACATTGACCACATTTCCAAAGCTATTTGGCGTCACCTGAAAAGAATCACTATTCACGTAAAATCTGTCAAGTCTATAATAGAGCTTTATCCCATTGATCTGATTATTGCTCCAGATATACTAGATATATTTGATCTATTTTTTACCTTTGTGTAGAAGATAAAAAATTCTATACACTCACTTGAATTTGGACCAAAAAAATCTCATTGCCTTTCCAAGATTGAGTATCAACTCCAATTTTATCTTTTTTTCCTCAACCATGTTAAAAACACCTTTAAAGACCTGGGGAACATTTTTAAGGTTAGTTACAAGCCAATTCCAAAACTCAAATCTCTCTCTATAATCCTTAGGAGAATAAATGTTACAAATACCAAAGAAACTATTATGTTCTTCCATTAAAACCCAAACAAATCTATTATAGGGAGAAGATCCATGATTAATAATGAACTCTCTCCAATTAGGGTTAACCAATATGGAGGTCCCTCCTTTACCTCTTTGATGATTGGTAGAAAATTGAGCAGCATTTGGCCAAATAAAATTAAGGACCAAGGACAATTGGGAGCCCATAGCTTTAACTTATTAAATTAAAAAGAAGTCCAACTTGTCTCTGGAGTGTCTGAATTGCCTCACAATAAGTTTTCTATTAGGGGATTATAAGCCCGTAACATTCCAAATTATAATTTGCATAAAAAGAAAGATAGGGGGTCACTTAAGCTGACTTTGGGGCTTGCCTCCACTATTATATAATCTTTTGAAGTAGTCTAGTACCTTAGTTTCTTTTGATTTCCTATTAATATTTGAATCAAGGATACCAAGGGGGATATTTTTAGATTTCTTACTATCAATAACAAGGGTTTGTCCATGAGGGGTAAATGCAATGGCAGTCTTAAGTCTCTTTACACCTCCTTTAAGCTTCCAAATTTTAGATACATTGGGTTCCATGAGGGATAAATGTGCAACAACTTCAGTATCAAGACTAGAGCCTTAATTACTTAACTTCTTCATCACTGGTAAAATCAACATGGGGGAGGATTCATCAACTTTTTCCATCTAATTGGTTAATGATAGACTACCAGGGGTATAACTATTAATAATAAGATGTTCAGCTAAGATAATCACATACTTATCTAAGAGGGAATCTTTGAGCTATGACTTAGAAGATTCTAATGGAGTCATATTCTCAAAGAAAGAATCTTCCATATCATTAGGCAAGCAATTATGCAATTCAGACATATAGATCACCATGTCAACAAAGGTGCAAGGGATCTATAGGACTGGGAAGATCATTTAGGCAAATCCTTGCCTCTCTCTTCAATATTTACTAGATTGTTTTTCCCTAAAGGTTCCTTAGGGGAGTCACAACCTTTGAGGGGTCACTGGTAAATATGAAAATTTTAAATAATTTTAGATCATCTATTGGAAGAGGACCCATCACACATTCATCATTTTATGTCTCCTTACCTTTTTGTTTATTAGTATAATCCTCCTTGTTAACCAAAATTGGATAATTATTTATGAGATGTCCATCTTTTTTACAAAAAAAAATAAGCATTTGAGCCTCCCATCCCTTTGACATCATAAATATGAGAGGTCCTTTTAATTTTAAAATTAAGGGATTCAGAGAATACATCTAGAAGTTCTAAGGAGATCAAAACCCTAGCATTCATATGAACCAAAGACCTTCTATTGTCCTCAATTTGAAGAACTTCCCCAAGGGGATTTAAAACTTGAGGTAAAAAATTCCAAATCTTAATAGGAACATTTGCAATATCCACTCATCTAGGTGTAGTTTTAAACACAAGGTCATTATAGTCCATATCAGGGTTCCATGGAACTACCTTAAACAAAGATTATCCAACATTCTATAGGGGTTTACTGATGGCCCTTCTCTACATATTGGAGTTATTACATAGAATAAAAAATACACCTCTTGAACCATTCTATAGAAGTTAATGTAGATTTCTAATTTCTTACCCCACACAAAATTGAGCCAATTATAAAAGAAAATTCTAGAAGGGAGATAATTTTTGTTCAAACGCACAAAACGACTCCAATATTTTTTAATCAAATTTCTTCTGACAAGAGGTCCTTTTACATATAAACATTCAAAAACAAATTTATGATTTTCCCAAGACAAGGGCACTTATCGATTTTGGCTTCGTCACACTCCTGCTCTCTATGTTCACCTTCGATGGAGTAGCTGATAAGGAACTTTGCATCCTCTGAGTGTTTTGGTACCTCTTCTTGTCGTAAAACATTACTGAATAATTTTTTCAATGCTCCAACCTCCCCTTCACCCACCTTAGCTGGAAGTGTCACATTGTCCTTGATATTTCAATCTTTAATAGACCCCAAATGACCAATTGGGTCCTTAAAACCACCATTCTCTTCACTCATCACACGCTCGAGTCTATATTTTTCATCTATCTCCATATGCAAATCCAATTAATACTATATGCACTCTTAATTTTAAATGCCATGTGTACATAAAGTTGGGAGGGGGATATGGGCAGATATGGGGCAAATGGAGAAAAAAATAAAACCAATGCACACCATATAAACCAATAAACCAGAAAATAAAAAAGTAAACTTAATGTAACAAAGCAACCATGGGCACCATAAGCAAAGGCATGAAAACAAAGAAAGCAAAAGCAACCAGAATGAATAAATAAGACAAATCTTGGAACACCATCAATGGAGGATGACTCTTCACCTCCTCATTGTAAACCTCTATTCTTCTCTCTCCATAAATACAACTTTAAAAAAAATAAATAATAATGGAGATGATCATACTAAATCCCCTTTAAAAAAATAAAACTAATACCACATGGGGAGAGTTAAAGGATCTGTTGATTGGTTTTGAATAAAAAATTTCCTTTTACAATTTGAAAAGTTTATAAGAATTAAAAAAAACACTTTTCTTTTTAATATAAAACACAAAAGGCTTTTAGGCTTTTTAAATATAAAAGTGCACTTGTTAAAAATAATTATATCATCCCAAGTTTTAAAGACATTAAAAAACATGGAAAAGTAAGAGAATATTTATCAAGGAATGTACTAAACAAACAATTAACACACTAATGAAAACAAAGCATAAAAGACAAAATGAATGCAACATAGAATTTAAATTACTAGTGGAAAGCACCAAAGGATCTGGGATTTAGAAGGCAAAAAATAGGAAGTGAAGCAAGAGGAAGCTTAAAAAAATGGAACTACAGTATAAAATAGAACAACCACATAACAACAAAAAATTGAAAGCTTGAAAGGAAAAATGTTGGGAGATAAGAAAAATGCATAGTACGAGGCAAATAAAAAGCTTAGAGAAAACAATCAAGTAGTGCTTAGAGAGAAAGGAGGGGACTAATTGAGCTAAAAAGGTGAGGGAACTAATTGAGATAGAAAGGTTTTAAGCAATCCAAAATAAAAAGGAAGGTGATATGAAAGCCACAAAAAAAAAACACAAAACTGACATAGAATCAGAAGAGTGATTTTTTTTAATTTAAGAGCTAGTATCTTAATTAAGGGTTTGAAAGAGCACACAAATAGATTAGTGAATTTAAAAAAAAAAAGAAAGTAAAATAGAAAACTTTAATGCATAAAAAAAAATTAGAAACCTAAAAAAAATTAGAAGACAAAAAAATGGAGATGGATTTGGAAAAAAATATGAGATTCTTCCAAAAACATTTATGCAACATTTAAGATAAGAATTAAAAGGGTCTTAGCTATAATATAATATTAGAATATATATTGATAATTAAATTATAAAAATATTTAAAATAGTTAATAGAACAATGTTACTTTGCAAAATAAACAAACCACAAGTTGAGGTGAATGTGACAAGTGGGAAAACTGTCATAGGAAGAAAAACCCCACAATCTACTACAAGCTTGCAATAAGAATAAACTCCAAGTACAATAGCATGAAGAAGCTATAAAAGAGAGAGATAATGGATTTAAACTAAATAGTAACAAAAGAGTTGTGAGAGAGTAATAACTAGTGTATAAGAAAGGGATAGGAGAACTAATTATAAAGAGCTAAAAGAGAAAAAAATTTACAAATACAAACTCCAACACATATGTCATGGGTCTTTAATACTCTTACAAGTGATAAGGATGTGTGTTTCATATGGGAGGAGAGGAGTTACATGCAAGTAACTCCAAATCTAAAAAGTAGATTAGAGATGTGAGTGCCACCTCAAAGGTTAGAATAAAATACATTTATAAATACAATAAATGCATACACATATGAAACTTAGCATAAGATTATAAATCTATAAGAAGGACCCAAATTAAGATCAATTCTCTAGAAAAATAACAAAGAGTGTAATAATAATGAAAATAAAGAGGCCATGAAAAGCCATGGCAGGAATTAGAAATGGTATAAATGTTTAATGTAATAAGTAAAGGATATATGTAACTCAATTTTTGGCAAGGAAGGATGTTAGTGAATTTAGAATTTTTTTGAACTTAAAATGGTGGTAGTTGTCATGCACATATTTTACCCTATTTTAGAATAATCTAACCCTAAACAAGAAATAAATTCTATGTATAATTCAAATTATTATGTATAATAATTAAGCATAAATATGAATGTAACATGTCAAAATTTATTTAACACTCTAGTTTATTAAATATAAAAAGTACAATAAAGGGATAATATACTTAGTGGTTCATTGTACTATATAGGACTATGGTAGGTGGATGATGGTACAAATAATAATAAATAGGACTACACACCATTTAGATTAGAATCTATAATTTTGTGTGCAACTAGGTGGTATCATTAACCTCGGGTTGGTACCATCATATGGTATGTTCTGAGGTTGACGAGTTTATCCCGATAGATTTTTCTTCTTTTTTTTCATATAGGAATGTGTATATGTTTGTCTTTGACATTTGTGTTTGATTGTGAATTCTTACTATATGTGCTTCTCATAAAAATTAATCTCTTTCACTTAAAAACCTAAGTATACTTGTAATAACAAAGTTAGACTTACAAAATGGAAAGAAATGTGGATTATGCTAACCTTAACCACTCCCTATAAATATCTAAGTGTTGCTTACATACCTAATAATTTGAAGAAAGAATTTAAATTGCATATAGTTCTTCTCATTAAATATATGTGCCAATTATTGCTTATTTAATATATGTAACATGTGATTTGGTTTTCAACACTTATAAAATGAAAATTTTGGCTAAAAATTTATCCTTAAATTTAATTTATAAATTTAAAATAAAACATATAATTTAATTATTTATGAAAAGTAAAATATATAAATTTTAAAAGATTAAAAAAATACTAAATTCTTTAAATAAAACATTTAACTAAAAAGAATAATAAATACTTAGTTTGAAAAACTTTAATTAAAAATTTAAAACATTTTAAAATAAAAATAAATATAACTTTAAAAAAAAATACTTAATGGAAATGATCATATTAAATCCCTTTTTTAGGCCAAAACTAACATTGTCAAGGTTCTAATAATATTTTTTAGTATGTAAAAATGTCCCCCTTTTATTAGAGTATTAAAATGCAATATAAACATTAGAGTGAAAGTATAAAGATATATCTAAATTTTTAAAATACACTTTAATTGTGCTAACCATCTCTATAGTGTCATTCTCACACTAGGCTTTGGTAGGTCAACCATGAGGGTACTCCATGTAGTGGACTAGTTAGCTCAATGTTCAATGTGATAGGGATTAGTAGTCGTATTGAAACTTATGTTAAATATGATGAGGTAAGTCACAGTCCATGGCTATGGATAATCTTCATATCCAATTTGGCTCCAGTTAAATATGTTAGGTTGTGTAGCTAAAAGCTTCACTGTATGCAAGCATGGAGGAGGTTGCTGAGTGTCACAGTCACTGGCGTCGATCAGGCCAACCGACGTCGGTCAGGGGTGGATAGGAAGTTACCGACATCGGTCATGGATCAGCCGATGTTGGTCATCTTCAGACAGATAGCGACTGACGTCGATCGCCTGTGTGGTTTCAGAACTGTTGGTTGCACGAACATCTAGTTTAATGAAGCAGTTGTTTGCATGTAAAAGACTAATTTTAGTCTTGAGTTGTGTGTCTAATTATTGTAATTATAAGTCTAATTATTTTAATTAGAAGTCTAATTATTGTTTGCATGGGATCTATATAATAGACTCATGGGCTATATTGTAATCAAGGACAAGAAAGATATCCTTCCAATTGTAAGATCAAATTGATCTACAGGTTGTTGCAAGATCAGGTAGAAGATCTACATGGTAAGTAAGATCATTTGATTTGCAGGTTGTTGCAAGTTTATGGGATATCTACTTGAAGTACTTTGAGTACTTGTGTACTGGAAGTATTGTTACTGATTGGTGGAGTTGAACAACAACTCTGTGTTTGAGTTGATTGTTGTGACTGTAATTGAGAGAGAGAACTCTTGATCGAGAATTACTGGAAGTCCTAGAGGTGTGGGAAGCCTCAGAGGTGTGAGAAGAGTGTGGCATCTTCTTTATTGTATTTTCTTTCTGGATGAGTTGAATACAAGATTGTATTGTATCTCAAATTTTGTGTTGTTTCTGATTTCTTGTTACTTGTTACTTATGGTTAAATTTTGTGTTTAGTTGCTTATACAAGGTAATCAATTGTGCTCCTAATCCTGACAAAGTGGTATCAGAGCTGGGTTGCTGGTTTAGGAAGTGATACCACTAACAAAGTGGTATCAGAGCTAGGGTTGTAGGTTCACAGAGCCTAGTTCGGAGCAGGTTTACTAACACCTTGGTTTTAGAGTGTGTTAAGTGTTTGTTGATTATAGGTCACTCTCAGGGGTTTCTGATTGAGTGGGAGTATAACAATGGTAGAAGAAAGTAAGCTAAGAATGGAAAAGTTTAACGATAAGAATTATCAATTATGGAGGATGCAGATAGAAGATTATCTGTATCAGAAAGATTTATACTTACCGTTGGGTGGGGTTGCATGCAAGCCCACAGATATAAAAGATGAAGAATGGAAGGTTCTTGATCGGAAGGCTCTGGGATCTATAAGGTTGAGCCTAGCATTTTCTGTGATTTCCAACTTATCATAGGCTAAGACAGTGGTAGAGTTAGTGAGATCTTTGGCAAATTTATATGAAAAACCCTCAGCTTCGAATAAGGTATTTCTTATGAAGCAATTATTTAATTTGCAAATGTTGGAAGGTGGATCTGTACACAGTCATCTTAGTGATTTCCATGGATTAGTAAATCAGTTAGTTTCAGTCAATATTGTTTTTGATGATGAAATTAAGGCTCTCTTAATCTTATGCTCATTACCTAAAAGTTGGGATAGTTTGGTAATGGCAGTTAGTAATACTGTGTCTGCTTCAAATATCTTGAAAGTGGATGATGTTGTTAGTGTAATCTTGAATGAAGAAATTTGCAGGAAAAACACAGGTGAATCATCAGAGAATGCTTTGAGTGTTGAAAGCAGGGGAAAGCAAAGAAAGAAGATCAAGCAAGGGAGATCAAGGTCAAAGATAGGCAGGAGATCCAAATCCAGGTATGGCAGAGTAATCTGTTGGAATTGTGGAAAGGCATGGCACATAAAGAAAGATTGCAGGTCAGTTGAAGATCAACATGAAGGAAATGAAGAAGTAGATGTTGCAGATGTTGTTGCATAGGATGCTCTAGTATGTTCCTTGGATAAAGTGGAATCTTGGGTTTTAGATTCTGGTGCCTCTTTCCATGCAACCCCAAATAGAGAATTTTTCCATGAATATGTCTAGGGAGACTTTGGGGAGATTTATTTAGGGGATGGTAAGCCTTGTCAAATGGTTAGCAAAGGGAAAGTGCAATTGAAATTGTAGATGGGCAACACATGGGTCTTGAAGGAGGTCATGCATGTCCCAGTCCTAAAGCAAAATTTGATTTACGTAGGATGCACAGTAACTCTCATAGAGGACTCTTGGAAAGTTACCAAGGGTGCACTTATTTTAGCAAGAGGTAAGAAAGTAGGTACTCTTTATCTATCTACTTGTATTACTGATTCTCCTTCTGGTTTATCTACTTCAGCTGTAGATTCAGAGATGTGGCTTCGTAGGCTTGGTCACATGAATAAGAAGGGGATGCATGTTCTTGAGTCAAAGGGTAATAGTTCAGATCCGAAAAGCATAGATCAAGATTTCTATAAGCAATAGAAGAAAGTGAGGTTTCTTGATACTGAAGCTACAAGAAAGGATCGGGTTTATTGCACAAAGAGGAAATCTGATGTTTTTAACAAGAACAGGAAAGCCTTAGTGTTCAAAGAGAAGATGACAGACAGAGATCAGTCACAAGGGCTAAATAATTATGAGTAGTTTAATTTGAACAGGATTTTGATTCAAAGTAAGCTCACAAGTAAAAAGTCATCACTCACAGGTAAACACAAGTACCGATGTCTGTCAGGGAGATTCGACATCAAATAGATAGGTACCAATGTCAGTCATGTGCAGACCAGAGTTAGTGGTGTTGAGCAGGTGGACACCGATGTCAGTTAGGGAATTGGCATCAACAGTCAGGTTAGTTGCATGGAACCAACATCAGTCAGATGTAGACTGGGTGGTGACTGACATCGGTCACTGGAACGAATTTTGGGTAGACAACAAGTTATCAAGGAGTCTCAAATGCCCATGAGGAGGATTGAAAGGGTAAGTAAGCCTCAAATTCATTGTTCCCCTTCTTTAGATTACTTTTTGCTCACTGATGGTCAAGAACCAGGAAGTTTTAAAGAAGCAGAGCAGGTAGAATCTAGGAAATAGTGGGAGCATGACATGAATGAGGAATTTGATTCCTTGGATGAGAACCAAGTGGAAGATTTGGTAGAGTTTCCAGTCGGAGAGAAAGCACTGAAAGATGAATGGATTCCTAGGTCAAAGAAGAGAGAGAATGGACACATGAGACAGAAGGCCAGGGTATATGGTCTTGAGCAGGCTGCAAGACAATGGAGGTTTAACCATTGTGTTTTCTTTACCAAGTTGGATAATATTAGCTACATTATCCTGTTACTGTATGTGGTGTGTATGCTTGTTGCAAGGTCACACATGCAGGGAGTTGCTGAGCTAAAGGTAAAGTTAGTTCAGAGGTGTGTCATGAGGAATCTGGGAGCAGCAAGATTCTTTGGCATAAGTATGTCTAGAGACATGGAAGGTCACAGGTTGATTTTGTCTCCAAATGATTGTGTGGATAAGGTAGTGGCGAGGTTCAAGATGCGAGATGCAGAACTATTTTTCACACCTATGGATGGACAGTTCACAGAACAATGTCCCAATTCACATAATGAGGTTAAGTGCATGGTATGTACTAGACCTGAGTTTGCCCAAGCAGTGGGTGTTGTCAACGAGTTTGGGGTCAATCTAGAAAAGAAGCATTGGAGAGCAGTTCAGTGGATTCTCAGGTATCTGAGAAGGACTAGCAGCAGGTATACATGCTATGTAAGGTCAAGCACTTCTCTACATGGGTATGTAGAATTGGATGTGGCAAGGGACTTGAATGATAGGCATTGCACCATAGGTTGTGTGGTGGTTGGTCTTCAAGATTGAGCTTAAAGAGGGATACAAGCTAGGAAACAAATTAGACGATGTACAAGTATAGGTGCAGCTGTTTATCTCCAAGTGGGAGATTGTTAGGTTATGGAGCTAAAAGCTTCACTATATGCAAGCATGGAGGAGGTCGCTGAGTGTCACAGTCACCAATGTCGGTCAGGCCAACTGACATCGGTTAGGGGTGGACAGGAAGCTGTTGACATCAGTCATGGATCGGCCAATGTCAGTCATCTTCAGATAGCAGCGACCGACGTCGATCACCTATGCGGTTCTAGAACTGTCAGTTGCACGAATAGTTAGTTTAATGAACCAATTGTTTGCATGTAAAAGACTAATTTTAGTCTTGAGTTGCGTGTCTAATTATTGTAATTAGAAGTCTAATTATTGTTTGCATGGGATCTATATAATAGACTCATGGGCTGTATTGTAATCAAGGACAAGGAAGAGATCCTTCCAATTGTAATATCAGGTTGATCTGAAGGTTGTTGCAAGATCAGGTAGAAGCTCTACATGGTAAGTAAGATCATTTGATTTGCAGCTTGTTGCAAGTTCATGGGAGATTTACTTGAAGTACTTTGAGTACTGGCAGTATTGTTACTGACTGGTGGAGGTGAACAACTCTATGTTTGAGTTGATTGTTGTGACCGTAATTGAGAGAGAGAACTCTTGATCGAGAATTACTGGAAGTCCTAGAGGTGTGGGAAGCCTCAGAGGTGTGAGAAGAGTGTGGCATCTTCTTTATTGTATTTTATTTTTGGATGAGTTGAATACAAGATTGTATTGTCTCTCAAATTCTGTGTTGTTTCTGATTTCTTGTTACTTGTTACTTCTGGTTAAATTCCATGTTTAGTTGCTTATACAAGGTAATCAATTGTGCTCCTAATCCTGACAAAATAAAGCCTACTACCCAAAATTTTAAAAGAACTGATTAAGGGAATGAGAGTGGTCTCTGGCCATGTCCTGCTCCTTACTTTTGAATCGCTTTGGTTTCTTTGGTCTCTCATTCTTTTCTTTCATTTTACATGAGGTTGATGCATGTTGCAAGTTGGGATTGAGCCTACCCCATATCTGTCGTTCATTATTTCTTGGAGATAGATGGTGATTGGATTTATATTGGGTCAGTTAAGCCATTTTTTTGTTGTTCAGGGTGAGATTATGTGAGGGCCTTATTTGTTTTTCATTTAGATTCTTTAATTTTGGATGGGGGTTATTTTATCTATTAATTGTTCTAGATGGGTTTTACGTTCCATGGCTCAGTGGTCAAAAGTCTGGGCTGATGGTTTTTGTTGACCCATTTTATTACATGCATGCTCTTGGTCAAGTATCATGGTGTCCTTCTTCCATATTTGTTCTTGGGAGATCTAGGTCAGGGTTGTTCTGGAGGTATTTTTAAGGTTTTAAGCTGACATATATATGACTTGGTTATGTTTTATTCAGGTATGGAGGTTTTCAGCTTGGATATTAATTAGGGGATGTTCATCCTCTATTTCATTTTTTATTTTGTGATGGGATCCATTTGGGACCCTTTGGGGCCTTTGAGGTGTGGTTCAAATTTGAAGCTGTACCATGAAGGTTCTAGTTGTGGGAGTTAGTATTTTGGGCTTGGCCAAATTTGATGATGTGGTTTCCTTTATTTTAGTGATGTCCTATTTTGGTTGCATGTTGGTTTATCTTGATTTTTTTCCTTGTAATTCTTGATTTGGGAAGTTCATATATTTCAAGAAGCAAGTTTCATTCAAGTTTAAGATTACCTATAAAAACCCTTAGAGGTTGAGCTTAGTAGGATATCTTTTGATTCTTATTTTTTAAATTTGGGGATCCATTCAAAACCCTCTTTATTGTGTTTCACTTGTTGTTTCACCATGGTTCTTACTTGGCTGAGATTTTTTGTAAATCTTCTGGGTTGAGATCAAGTGGTGATTGTTGTAGACTAGATGTTGCTCTTGGGATGAAAGTTAGATATGATTTTCTAGTGATGCTAGGAGGTCTACTATGTTTGTAGACTAATTATTTATTTTTTCTTGATTGTGATTCATGATAATATTTTCTTTGGTTGTAATGGTTGTGGGTTCCTATCAAAACCCTCACTCCAGGTTGTGGGTAGCCTATAAAAACCCTCACTTTCATTCTCAATAAAAACACACTTTGTTTATGGTATAAATATTTAAATAATCAGTTGGCTCCAAAAAAACCTAAAATTCATATGTAGTAGTCAACGCCCATAAAATAAAATTGGAAATATAAATTATAATTAAAATTTGAAACTTAAAAGTGACAAAGGAGTACATCTATATGTGGGTGAAACACTTTTGCCATGTAACTTGTTGGAGATGATGCTTCCTTATTAAAACATTAGAGAATGATTAATCTTATTAAACCCTTTAGAGAATTAGGAGTGATAAAATCCCAATTGTAACTAATTCAAGCCTGTGTTGGGAAGATGAATGCCCCAACCCTCCTGAAATATGGATTAGTGCTAAGCCTATTGAGTGTTGTTGAAACTCAACATCACTAACTAAAATAACTATTTTGACTTTGATCTTGAACCTCAATATGGAAGGTAAGAACTACATAATGGGCTTATGAGTAATTCCAAGGCCATTGAACCTCAATTGCATTACCTCAAAAATATGAATCAATCATAGTCTTCATCTAGTAATCTGCTGCTCGAGACTAGTTAGAATCTAGGTTGTGTAATTTCTCTAGTTTTTCCTCCATCCAATTTATAAATTTTGTTCTCCTCAAACTAAATAAATAGTGTTCTATGTTATCTAACCATGCAACTAACAATCTAGGCAATGTGCACTAAAAAATTTCATAGATTTCACCATAACTATGTTCTTGGATGATCTCCTCTACAATATTTATAACTCTTCATGATTATTCCTTTGTAAAATTATTAATTCTCTTTTCTATCCATCATTTTACATCTCTCAGCCTTAACAACCATCTAAACATAGTTTATCCAATTTGGTTTCACATTCACCACACCATTGTTAGCAGAGGTTCCTAGAATTGTACTAAAACATGCTAATTATAGGGATAACTTGCACAGTGGAGAGTACAAAAAGGCACCAAAGAGATATAATTAGTAAAATCCATAAATGACATCTTCAAATAGACCAAAAATATGACTAAGTAGATATATAACAAAATAGGACCATAATTCATATTACATCAGATTACAGAATAAAACAAAATAGAGTAATCGATTATGCATACACCATATTTAAAAGATGATAAGGGAAAATATTAAAAGATAATTCATACTAATCTCTATCAATACATCAAAACATATTATATTACATCAAAGCACTATTTATAGTCTTTTATAATCATGATGTCTCTTCACCTTCCAACCTTCTCAGAAACAAATGAAAGACTTCACATTCTCCAATTATCCGATTAGACTTTCAAGACTATATACATATAAAACTATATAAAATATAAAATAAAACACTTTGTGTATGTGTTTATCTCATACACTTCACAGTTTTAGCAAGCTCCATTCTACATCCAAAATTTTTTCTCCTAAATGTTGAGGTGGGATAGTATGAAACTAGTATTAATAAAACTTGTGATATCCTTCAATTCTGTAGGCATGTGTATGACATATCAGGTATGTCATCCTCAATGGCATGAATCAATTTAACAAATTAAATGCATGATAAATGATCAGGTCCACAAGTAGCCTTACCCAATTTCACCATCACAAAAATATAAAATTCCTAAAATAGCACAATCCATGGACAAATGCATCCATGCAATATTGAATTATTCACAAGTTATTTCAGTGATTCATGGTCTATAAATAAAATAAATGGGGTGGCCAACAAATACTGATGAAACTTTTGAAGTGTATATACCATTGATAAGGCTTCATATTTTGTAGTTGAGTAATTCCATTCAGTTGGAGGAAGCTTTTGACTGGTAAAGTAGATTATATGATCAATACTGACCTCACTAGGTTGAGAAAGGATAGCACCCATTGCCATGCCTAAATCATCAACATGCACATGAATGGGATTCATTTAATCTATAAACTAGAGAATGGGGGAAGTGATTAGCTTTTCCTTGAGTGCTATGAATGCTTGTTGGTGAGCAACTATCCATAAGAATTAACCATTTTGTTTAAGCAGTTCCTCTAGTGTTGCAATGATCTTAACATATCCTAAATGAAAATTTGATAATATCTCATGTGTCATAGGAAGGAATAGACCTTGCATTGGGTGGTTCACTTTGTAAGTCAAACAATGACTATAATCTTAGTCGGATCCACCAAGATTCCATCATGACAAATAATGTGACCCAAAAAAATTCCAAATGGAGTAGCCAATACACACTTCTTTGATTTTTTTTTTTTGAAGCTATTGGTAGTACTCAAGCATGAAGCAAAAATTAGCACAATGATCATACACTAAAACATAGATGGTTCAATCATCTAAGTAGACTTGAAGGAATTTATGAATAAAATCTTTAAAATCCTCTATCACAAGCCATGAGAACACGAATAGAGTATTATTGAACCTGAAGGGCATCGCATCATAAGTGAATGAACCCCATTCAATTGTAAAATTGGTATTTGGTTTATCTTCCTCTACGATCTAGACCTGACGATATCCAAAAAAAAATTTAGTGAAGGTATAAATATTGTACCAAACAACTCCTAAAATATCCTTAGGGAGAAGCATCTGATAAGGGTCAGTTATGAAATCAACTTTGAGTACCCTATAGTCTACACATATACAAATGTGGCCATCCTTATTAACACTGATTACCATGGGGATCACCTATTCAAATTCATTAATAGGAGTAATAACTCCAACACACAACATACAATTAAGCTTCTCCTTGACCTAAGCATGTAGATTAGGATTAATTTAATAGGATCTCTTTCTGACTATTCAAACACCCTCAACTAACTTAATGTGCATCTTACCCAATGAAGAATTTACTCCTTTCATCTCAGTGTAATTTCATCAAAGAATGTCTTGATACTCCTTTAATAGTTAAAAAACCTAGTGATCTTAGTATCAAACTGATAATTCCCCACCATGGCCATCTTGGGTGCGTCCTCAATGCAAATATTATGTTGAACCATCTAAATTAGATCCAAACATGATTATTGGTCATTCTATATGGTGTCTCTAACATTGTGTGTTACATACTCAATATGCAAAGCCAAGTGATCATTGGAGGAATCTGGCAAGTCAGAACTAGTTCCTTCATCAACCTGATATGAAACCTTCTATTTGTATTTCTATATTTTTTCCCTCAATGCATGGTCTAATTGAGAGTTAAATTTTGAATAATATGAATATTTTATATTAGATTCTTGGAAAAAGGACAAACTATCCTCATGTGCACCATGTATATGTTAGATGTGGTCTTCAATCGATGTTGGATTACCTGTCAGGAATCAAGAACAATAAACTGCTATGATACCACTTGTCAGGACCTAGGAAGCACAATTGATTACCAAGCAACTAAATGCAGAATTAACCAGAATCACAAGTAACTAGAATTCACAAATGACACAGAATATGATAGACAATACCCAATTGTATTAATACTCTTCTAGAAAAGAATTACAATGAAGAGATGCCACACTCTTCCACACCTTACAGGCTTCCCACACCAAGTGTACAGTAATTCACCTTTAAGAGATCACTCTCTCAATTATGGTCCCAACACACAACTCAAACACAAAGTTGGTGTTCACCTCCAACCAGTCAGTATCACTACTACCAGTACCACCAGTCAGTATCACTACTACCAGTACACAAGTACTCCACGTACTCCACGATCGAGTATACACACATACTCCAAGTAGATCTCCCCTGATCTTGCTACCTATTATGTTGCTGATCTCCCTGATCTTGCTGCCACCTGTAGATCAATCTGGTCTTGCACACTTGCTGACCAACCTAGTTTTGCACACCTGCAAACCTAGATCTTGCACACACAAACACCTGCAATTCAAATGATCTTACAATTGGAAGGATCTACCTTGCCTTCCTCTATTTCTCTCTTGTGGAACTAGGAGGAGCTACCATTACTCTCTTCACACTGAAGGAGCTAACCAAGCTCAACTCTAACTAGCACATTTTACAATACAACCCATGAGTCTATTATATAGATCTCATGCAAACAATAATTAGACATCCAATTACAATAATTAGATCCACAACTCAAGAATATAATTGGCCTTCTACATGCAAATAACTGGTTCATTAACTAATTGTTCATGAAATTGATAGTTTCAAAACCGCACAGGCAACCGACGTCGGTCCCTGTCTGCCTGGAGGTGACTGACGTCGACTGACTCCTGACCAATGTCGATTGTGTCCTATCCACCACTGACTGATGTTGGTTGGCCTAACTGACGTTGGTGACTGTGACACTCAACAACCTCCTCCCCTATTTGCATTAGTGAATCTTTTAGCTCCACAACCTAACAATCTCCCACTTGGAGATAAACAGCTGCACTATACCTGTACCTATACCCCGTCTGATTTTTTTCCTGGCTTGTATCCCTCTTCAAGCTCAACTTTAAATACCAACCACCACAAATCCTATGGTGCACCTCCTGTCATCCAAGTAACCTGCCGCATCCACATCTACAAACCCATGTAGAAAATAACTTGACCCTGCATCGCATGTCGACCTGCTGCTGGTCCCTCTCAGATACCTGAGAATCCACTGAACTACCCTCTAGTGCTTCTTTCCTAGATCAGCTCCAAACTTTTTGACAGCTCCCACTACATGGACAAACCCAAGTCTAGTACGCATGTACTTAACCTCATCATGTGAATTAGGACACTTGTTCAAAAAACTGTCCAACCCATCAGCGTGCTAACCGGTTTCACACAATCATCCGAAGACAAAATCAACCTATGATCTTCCATGTCTCTAGAACACACTTATGCCAAATAATTTTGCTCCTCCAAATTCTTCATGACACACCTCTGAACTAACTTTAACTTTAGCTCAAAAAAAAAAAAAAAACATGTATGTGTAACCTTGCATACAAGCAAACACACAACATACAGTAACAAGATAATGTCATGACCATCATCCACCTAGTAAAGTAACCACAGTAGTTACAATCACATTGACTAAAGCCATGCTTTGTCATCCACCTGTCAAACCTGTACCACTATCCTAGAGCTTCCTCAAGACCATATGACCTAGACTTCCGTCTCACGTATCCATTCTCTCTCTATTCTTTAACTAAGGTATCCATTCATCTTTCAATGCTTTCATACCGACTGGCAACCCTACCAAATCTCCCATTTGGTTTTGCATCCTCATTCATGCCATGCTCCCACTATTTCCTGGATCCTTCCTGCTCTGCAGTGAGCAATGAGTATAAAGAAGAGGAATAACGAATTTGAGACTTACTTACCCTTTCAATCCTCCATATGGGCATTTGAGACTCCTTGACAGCTTGCTGTCTACCCAAAATCCATTCCAATGACCGACCTTGGTCACCACATAGTTTGCATCTGACTGACATCGGTTCCATGTGACTGTCCTGACTACCGACGCCAGTTTCCTGATCGACGTCGATCGCCACCTACCTGACACCACTGACTATGCCTGCCTGTTCGACGTTGGTTACCCCTGACTGACGTTGGTAACTATTTTTTTCTATGAGTGATGACTTTTTACCTGTGAGCTTTCTTTGAATCATACCCATGTCCAAACTGCCCTGCTCAGAAGTATCCAATCCCATCCATTGATCTCTGTCCATCATCTCCTCCAAGAACACCAAGGCTTTCTAGTTCTTAAGTTTGTCAAATACATCAGACTTTCTTTTCCTGTAATAAATCTAATCCTTTCTTGTAGCATCCCACTGCTCACAGAAATCTCAGTTTATGCTCTCCGAAGCTGAACTCTTACCATTTAACTTAAGAACATCCATTCCCTTCTCACTTATGTGACCAAGCCTACAAATCCACACCTGTGTAATAGAAGTGGAATCAGTAATACAAGTAGGTAGATAAAGAGTACCTACTTTCTTACCACATGCTAGTTCAAGTGCATCCTTGGTAACATTCCAAGAATCCGCTATGAGAGTTACTGTGCATCTCTCATCACCCAGCTTTTCTAAAGAAATTAGTCGCATCTCCAGGAATGGGTCCTGCATGACATCCTTCAACACCCATGTGTTGGCCACCTGCAATTTTAGCTTCACTTCCCCTTTGCCAATACTTTGACAAGGCTCACCAACCCCTAAATAAATATTTCCAAAGTCTCCATGGACCTTAACATGGAAAAACACTCTATTTGGGGCTGCATGGAAAGAGGCAACATAATCTATAAAAAATATTCTACTTTATCCAAGGAGCATACCAAAGCATCCTGTGCAACAACACCTACAACATCTGCTTCTTCAGTTCCTTCATGCTGATCTTCTACCAACCAACAATATTTCTTTTCCTGCTCTTTCTTTCCATAACACCGTAATTGATCATTCATGCCTTTGAGTTCCTCCATTCTTAGTGTACTTTCTTCTACCATTGCTATACTCCCACTCAATCAGAAACCCCTGAGAGTGACATGTAATCAAACACAAACCTGCTCCCTGCAACTTTAGCTCTGATACCAACTGTCAAGAATCTAGAACAATAAACTGCTTTGATACCACTTGTCAAGAATCTAGAACAATAAAATGCTCTAATACCACTTGTCAGGACCTAGGAAGCATAATTGATTACCAAGCAACTAAATGTGGAATTAACCAGAATCACAAGTAACTAGAATTCACAAATGACACAGAATATGAGAGAGAATACCTAATTATATTTATACTCTTCTAGAAAAGAATTACAATGAAGAGATGCCACACTCTTCCACACCTTACAGGCTTCCCACACCAAGTGTACAGTAATTCACCTTCAAGAGCTCACTCTCTCAATTACGGTCCCAACACACAACTCAAACATAGAGTTGGTGTTCACCTCTAACTAGTCAGTATGACTACTCCCAGTACCACCAGTCAGTATCACTACTACCAATACACAAGTACTCCACGTACTCCACGATTGAGTATACACACATACTCCAAGTAGATCTCTCTTGATCTTGTTACCTATTGTGTTGCTGATCTCCCTAATCTTGCTGCCACCTATAGATCAATTTGGTCTTACACACCTGCGAACCTAGATCTTGCACACACAAACACCTGCAAATCAATGATCTTACTTACCATGTAGATCTCCCATGAACTTGTAACAACTTGCAATTCAAATGATCTTACAATTGGAAGGATCTACTTTGCCTTCCTCTATTGCTCTCCTTTGGAACTAGGAGGAGCTACCCTTGCTCTCTTCATACTGAAGGAGCTAACCAAGCTCAACTCTAACTAGCACACTTTACAATACAGCCCATGAGTCTATTATATAGATCTCATGCAAAAATAATTAGACATCCAATTACAATAATTAGATCTATAGCTCAAGACTATAATTGACCTTATACATACAAACAACTGGTTTGTTAACTAACTGTTCATGAAATCGACAGTTCTAGAACCACACAGGCAACCGACGTCAGTCCCTATCTGCCTGGAGGTGACCGATGTTGGCCGAATCCTGACCGATGTCAGTTGCATCCTGTCCACCACTGACCGACGTCGGTCGGTCTAACCGACGTCAATGACTGTGACACTCAGCAACCTCCTCCCCTGTTTGCATCAGTGAAGCTTTTAGCTCCACAACCTAACATTACCTATAATATTTTGAGGCATAACTTTCAGGGTCAAGAGTAAATCTATGTGAGGAGATGAGTAAGATAGTGCCAAAATCATATAACTTCAAAGGGTACTCCAATAATCTAAGTCCAAATATTGTTATTAATGTACATACCATGTTATAGCCTAGGTGCATATCATACCATAGAGTGCATAAACCCACATATATTTAGGAAAATATGTCTCATCCATATTCTATAAGTTTCCATAGCCCTCAAAATGAGTTTCTAGAGCATTAATTCCACCATAACTTAAGGTGATGCAAATTTGATTATCATGATGAAAATGATAGTGCATAGCAATGCAAACATGATCCCAAGTGAACAAATTATGATGGTTAATTACCCACCATCAAGAAATTGTTCATTAAAAAACATGTCTAATGATTTCATCCATTCATTTTCAAACACACATAAAGATTCCAATTGCTACACATACTCCCAAAATTCCATCTCACTGTGAAATCTAGGTGTTTCATCTAACCACATGGTTGGTGCAACCATAATACATCCATGAAGAATTTGAACAAACTTATGGAATTTAATTTCGTGTGCAGAGCATCTTTTCAATTACCAATAACACCATAAATTTGTCTAGTAAGATCATACTCTCTATTATCCCAATCATCATAAGCATTACTAACAATGTCATAACTAGACTATGTGTCTGCCCAATGAAATATACCATCTAGAATAGGATCAATTCTTTTAGTTCCCTGATCTCTGACATTAAATATAAATATATATATATATATATATGTATATATATATATATATATATATATATATATATATATATATATATATATATATATATATATATATATATATGATTAATGTATTTGTCAGTATTAACCAACTCAACAAAAGTAGGTCTTTGAGCATGGTACAAGGGGATTACAATGCATTGATCATCATTTTCAAAACTGATGTAGAACTTTTTGAAGCTCAAGTCAACATTGGTCACATAACACCAAGGGTGACCTAAAAGACCTAGAAAATCATCAGATTCAGCTAATTTAATTACTTAAAAGTTAGCCTTGAAAGTGACACCTAAAATGTTAATGGTGGCATCCTCAATGACTCATATAGGCAGTGAACAAGTTTTATTATCCATGAATAGTATATGTGGAGAGGGATACAAAGGAGGGCTTTCCATCTTTGTCTAAGCATCCTTGGTGAGTACATTCACCTTAATTCCAGTGTTGACTAGTATATCCTGAATGATCCAACCATAAATAGTTGTGTTTACTAAGATTTCTTTATCACCCTTTGTACTAGGTTGGATTTGAGCTTCTTGTTATCATGCATGGTTCAATTAACAATCCTCTGTAGGATTTGGTGCTTGATGACTTAGACAATTTATCAAAAAGAGAATGATATATTTGTCAAAAATTCTTTTAAATAATTCATGAAACTCATCACACATTGAGTCTTGAAGATTTGAAGTCTTTTACATTTCAATGCACATAGTAGCATCTTTATCCTTAAGGAACTAATTTTTACCATGTAGCTCCCACACCAAAGTCATTATGTCATGTAACACTTATTTATGTTATTGATCATCTGGGTAGTGATTCATATGAGTCTCCTCCCATTAAACCTTATTAGTGGGTGGATTTGAAATAGACTGGGAAGGAGCACCAATTTGTGTAGTAATATTAACCTTGGGACTAATCAAAGTAGTAGGGCACGGTCTCCATTAAACAGTTAGAGTTTTTTCAATCCATATCATTCCAACACTCTTTTCATTCCATTCCTTGGTGATGGTGGTATACAAGTTTGGGCATTCCTCTAGATGATGTTCATTTGTACAAAAGGCATAAGTTGGATAAATTATATAGTCATGCTGGTAATGTTCTAGAGATCTACACTTGTAGTAGGTTCTAAGTGGAAAATGACCACCTTCATGTCCATGACCATGACCTCTATGGGATAGGACTCCACCATTGTCCTAATTTTTGGCAACATAATTCTAAAGAGTACCACACACATGCCTCATGAATCTCACTAATAAGGTGGTAATCATTGGTATAGTGAGTATATACATCATATATTTTACAACATGAGGATAGCTTTGATTGTGTAGTGTGCTAAAGTAAGGGGTAATTCCTCACATCATGGTCTTCTTTTAAAATCTCATAGGGCTACTTTATCACAACATGAATACTCTTATTGAGATAATTATTTTTATTATGACCTTTAGCTTTACAGTCAACACTCTACAAACTACTATAAGTATCATGAGTACTATTCATAGTGACCTTATCCAACTATGATTTCATAGCAGAAATATGAGCTTTCTTAAAGGGACTAATCCCTGTGTCTATACTTCTAATGGATTTAGTGTGAAGGAAAACTTCCAAGGCCTTGCATAGGTCAATGAAGGTCTTCTAGGACAATGTGTGTCAGAAGGGAAGCAACAAGTGTTCCAAAAACCACTAGACACACTGAGTTTCCTTTATCTTAAAAGATAACTTGGAAAGAAGAATTTTAAAATGCACACCATTCTTGCACACACTCTTAGTGAGTTCTTTTTTAATATCCTTCAGGGAATAAGTATTCTATTATTCAAACTCTGAGATATCAAATTCTTTGAGAAAAGCTACCTTTGACTACTCATATTTCACCATAACTTGTTGCAGATCAAACTTTTGATACCCTTTATGTATGTGGTCTAAAAGGGTAGTGGAAAAATAAGTTGCCTTTCATTTAGTATAAGTAATGCCATGCACGCGCCAAATATGTTCACACCTAGGAACATGTTTTACTACATTTTCCACACTGTGATATTTAGGTAGATAAAGCATCATCTCATAATAAATAGTGGGTATACTAGGTGCTCATAATGGATATTATTATGACAAACTTCCAATCCCTCCTAGACCTTGTGGGGGAGGTTCACCAATGCCTCTTGTACCACCTTTAGATCCTTAAATTGAACCACCACCTCTCACACCTCTTATGACAATATAATTACCTAATACATTTGTTGTATAAGTAGGTTGATTAACTATGGGAAGGTTGGTACTTTATCTACTAGTTATGATTGTTCCACCAAGCATTCTAAATTGAGTCATAGGGTTGACTTGTAACAAAAAGAAATGAATAACAAGCTACTATCTTGGTCCTATTCTTCAAAAGTATCTTTAACAATTTTAGTCTCTAACTCTACACTATCTCTATCCCAATTTCTTTCAAGAACATTATCTAACTCAAAGTCATGAGCATATGTTATGGGTGGGGAACTAGGCCTATCCAAATTAGGTTCTACATTCACTAATACTTGAAGTGTTTCTACCAAGCATACCTATGTCAGTGTTGTGTGTGGTCATATGGTTGGGGAGTCCTCAATATGCCTTTTTTCCTCCTTGTGGATACTCATGACCCTTCTTGAGTCCTCCTCACCCCTCCTTTGATTGCTTCTGATCATAGCCCTTTGCCTAGCCTTATCATACTTATGCTTATCCAACTCCCATTGAGTGGCTACCATGTTGAACCAATAATATTGCATCAATGTATGCTTCTTCATTTCCCTGTCAACTATGCTACTCACATGAGAGAGAGTTTAGCCTTCCATGTGGAATTTTTCAAGTTTTAAATCAATTATAAGCTTCTTAATCTCTGACAAAAACTCTCTAAAATACCTTCTACCTAGATCTAGAAATAATTTGAACTAGGTTTCCTATGGACAAGAGTACATAAAGACCATGCATTCCCAAATATATATATTTGGAGTTCCTTACCACCATATTTACACTACACACATCTAGGATGGTCCCAATATTTCTAAGGCTCATTGATGCTCTATTAACCAAGAGATCTTCCATTCATAATTCCTTGAATGGTCTTACATGTACACCAAAAGCCAAACATGCTGGTGAATGAGCACTTCTACAAAGAAAGCTTCATAGAGTGAGTCATATAGGTTTTATTCTACACATGCATGTGTAGAAACTCCTAGTTCAAGATACTGAAGTGAAAAAATATCTTCTACAGTATTAACCCAATGTTTGACATTTTTTAGAGATATTCATTTGAGTTTCTTCCCACCATCAAACAAACAAGTGCTATGGGTCCTGACAATAGAACCAAAATGTTTGGAACTTTTACTTTAGTCTATCATATCTTTTCTTAATTATGTGCCTAAGAAAACAAGGGTTTCAATGAGCTATCACATATATATTCTACATAATAAAAGGTTTCGATGCGCTCACCCAAAGCACACAATTTAAGATCGGTTCTTGTTGGTTTTATCACATGAAGGTGTATTCATTTACTTTCCTAAGTTAGGATGCTCAAACAAGCACTTAGTTATAAACTTATACCTAGTTCCATGTCTAACTCTTAACTATTCATTCATTATTTGACCAAAGAAAAATAAGCCAATGCAAACTAATAACAAAGTAGCAATTATTCCATTACAATCAATGATAAAATGCCCAAGTATCTCATCAACACAAGCTTCCTTTTATTACATTTATAAGTTATATCAAGATTACAATGACTCTAGGATTACAATGATTAACAATAATACTAAGTAAAATAAGGGGGTATTTATACATGGTTTACCCCGACCATCTAGTTACATAAGTAATTATAAAAATATGGCTCGCCAATGATAATCAACAACAATGAGTCATGGTAAGATATTTAAAATGAATTCCTAAGGACCTAAGCCTAACTACCCCTATATGCTCTCTATACTAGATCCTCGTCATCATGAACCTATCTTCCCATGGGCTAGTGTTGGATTCCCACTTAACTTATTATTCTCTGACATTCATGCAAACCACTCCATAACCATCTTCACTTTCTATGCCTCTCAACTTTTTCACTAATATCTGAGTCCTACATTCTTGGGTTTTCCATGTTTCATGCTTCTTTATTCCACATGACTTTCCTCTCACATGCCATAGTATTCCATGCCATGGTCTTTCCTGCACCTACACTTTATTCTACGTTGTTTGTCTTTAAAAAGTACTTAGTCAAAATTGATTCAAAATTTAGGGCCCAATATTTCCTAGAAATTCTTCAGAACATGCTAATATAGGGATAACTTACTCATAAAGTAATAAAAGTAAACAATTGATGGCAATTTAAATCAAACATATTCATTAATAGGCAAAATAAATATTTTATGTAAGAAATATAGATTTAACAAAATCATAACAGTCAGTATTAATTATATGATTAACAGATTTAAGCAAATAAAGTAATCATTGTGCACAAAACCATGATAAAAGACACATAAGAAAACCCTTTTACAATTATATATATATATATATATATATATATATATATATATATATATATATATATATATATATATACATACATATATATATATATATATATACATATATATACATATATATATATATATATACATATATATATATATATATATATATATACATATACGTATATATATATGTATATATATGTATATATATATATATGTATAGATATATATATATATGTATATATATATATATATATATGTATATGTATATATATATATATATACATATATATATATACATATATATATATATATACATATATATATATATATACATATATATACATATATATATATATATATATACATATATATATATATATATATATATATATATATACATATATATATATATATATATATATATATATATATATATATATATATATATGTATAACATCAAAACCATATCCAAATACAATTTAACACTATATATAGATTTTTACCAAGCGTTGTCTCTTCATATTTTAGCATTTTATTATGCCCAAAAGGCAGGACTCTTCGCATTTTGAAATTTATTGTTGTGCTTACAAAGGTTGAATACCTACAAAAATATTATGTAAAAGACAAAATAGTGTAAGTCACACATGTGTCCATCAAACGTAATCTACAATTTTGTATCCCTATTCTACTCCCAACACTTTCTCAAACTTAAACACTTGTCTCATCCTGAGATGAAGTCATAGTAAGGTATCCTGATTTGAAGCTTGAGCTAATGAATTGAACTAGAAATAAGAGTCATGGTTATCGCTCCATGTTGTTTACCAATTTTTACCCTTTGTGCACTACTTCTCTACCCTTTTAAATTTTTAACTAAGTAACATACTATCCTACCACCCTTGTGGGTTTTCAATAAATTAGCTTAATCAGGTGGTCACCCTTTACAGGTTTTCAACTAGCCTAGCCCTACTCATAATGCTTAAGGTCATCCTATAAAATTGTGTAAAACTTACAAAACTAAAAAATTAGAAGTTACCAATACCTACTAATTAAGTGGTGGCATGGTCTGGGTTAGATGCAAATAAGGTTATTACGATGATGTTTTTAATTGAGTTATAGATGAAACACTTGAATTTGTAGAATCCATTGGTGGAGGTTGTGGTGTCTGCTGGATTACTTGATACAAACTTTTTGCAGTCTTCCTTTAGTATAGCACCTATTGTAGTTGTTGACGAGGGATGAATTGAGGCTTAACAATAAATTATGAAATGGAGTGATCCAAGTGGGAAAAATATTGCTTAAACATCATCTAAGTAGTAAGCACTTCCCACACCATGGTGAATAATATGTGTAGTGGGACTTGAATCACCATCAAATTTTGAATGTTCTTGTCCTCTATGATAGTAATAAGTGCCCTAGCATTTGACACCTTATCCTAAATGTCATGGGAAACCTCCTCTAACCTATTCACGTGTTTCTATGTTTTAAGGACCATAAACAAACTTAACATAATTTCATTTGACCAAATCTATGATTTATTCATTACATTATCCCTTGAATCAAGTAAATGCTTGAGTACGTTGTTTATTAATTCAAAGGTAGTTGTATGATTATTTATCATAGTTTTGGATTTATCTACCCTATCAAATTTTGGCTTTATTTCAAACAAGGAACTAGCAAGTTGTTGCTTCCCCAATTCAACATACCTTGTGTGATCTATTTGGCTTGAGGCGTACTTGTATCTAAAACTTAGTCATATTCTTCTAGGAGCTCACAGATTGTCTCTATTTCTAATTTGATGTTATACCTTTGAATTCAAAGTGATTCATGTTTGTCCACAACCACCTGGTATTTTTTTAGCCATGATAATAGGTATGATAATTATTTTTCTTTAAACATTACTTGGTCAATCAAGACTTGGGTGACTAATGTAGATCAACTGATGTCAATAATCTAGCACATGTTGGTGAATTAGAGGTTCAAATTTGCATTATCTTATCATAGTTGGAAGACTTCCTATTCCAAAGCTGAATCCTTTTATGCTATTGATTCTTAGAATACATTTATACCTTAAATCTGCTTAGTGTGTGAAATCTTAAAAATAGTCAAATATGTTTCATACACACTCTTAGTCAGAGCTAAAGATGACATCACAATTATTACAAGAGTCATTGTGAACTGTGCCAATGGGAGAGAAAAAGTGGTGTGTTGGGTTGATGAAGTGGGAACATCCCATAGCAATTGGTTTGTTATTTGAGATCTTGGCTATATGGCCTCCTCTTATGCACTTCCCATAGTAGCATCAATGCCTAAAAATGTAGATGATGTTTATTGTGTTGCCAATTGTTGTTTCTCAGGTTCCTACTATATTGCATGTTTTTTTTCATGGATTTTTATTCTTCCTCACCTCTAGATTCAAATTTAGTTTTAACATTAAAAACATCCAAATATTTTCATGCATAATCTTAGAACCAAATATGATATTATAATTGTTACAGGAGTCATTGTGATTTATGCTAATGGGAGAGAAAAGGTTGTGTGTCGGGTTGATGAAGTGGGAACATCCTATAACCATTTTTTGGTTATTTGATTTATTAGATACAAGGCCTCCTTCTATGCACTTCCCATAGTATCATATACCCTTGAAAGTGTAGATGATGTTTTTTGTGATACCGGTTGTTATTTCTCAAGTTCCTACTATATTATGTGTTTCAATTTTTCTTGGATTTTTTTCCTCACCTCTAGCTTTGGCTTCGGATTCAACCTTAAATTTAGCTTCTACATCAACCTTGTATTTGGATTTTGATTCATCTATAGCCTTAGCTTCTACCTCAGCCTTGGATTTGGCATCTATATTAGCCTTGACCTTGGCTTTTGCTTCATCCTTAACCTTAGCTTTTGCCTCAACGTTGGCTTTAGCATCTGTGTCAGCCTTAACCTTGGCACGAAGATCTACTTTGGCTTTGGCTTTAGTTTTATCCTTGGCTTCCTTCTCTTCATCCTCTCATTTATCCTACTCTTCTTTGATTTGTAGAGCTTCTCTAGCCTTTTAATCCTCATGAACCTTTGCAAGTACCATTGCCTCATCTACCTTTTTTCATGCATCCTATGCTTCTTGATTTTTTCTTTCTTCTTCTTTCTTATTCACCTCCACTTATTTAGCTCTTTTATTTTGATCCTCTACTTCCTCAATGTTTTTCTTGCATTGTACCTCTATAGCCTATTATTTGTGTTGCTCTTCCTTTTCAACAACCTTGCATTTAGCCTCTTTCTTTCTTTTCCTCTTCTCTTCCTTTTCCTTCCTTTGAGACTCCTTTTGTGAATTTGCTGCATCTTATTGATCTTGCATAGCTTGTTGTTGAGGTTCAAGATTTGGTAAGCTACTTTATTCTAGCTTCTCCAAGGGCTTTGGTGAGTCGATAATAGTAACTGATTTTGAATCTTTCAAAGAGGATGATTCCACAATAGCACCTTTTTACATAATAATTTTATTTCTAGAAGTTAACATAGAAGTGAGGGCCTTATTTTACCTCTTCACAACCTAAACCTAAGGTTGTGGCTATGCTTCATGTGCTTGTTGTGCACCACTCTCTTTTGCTAGTTCTCCAAAACACAACATTTTGTCTTTCGTTGTTGGGGATGGCCTAGCTATATGATGGGTTTGTAGTCTACACAACAAGGATGGTGGTGGACTTTTTTGTGCTGAAAGGTCTACTTCTTTTGCAATAGAGGATCATGCAGTCAGATATACTTAGAAAAGTTTGACTTGAAACCATTATCAAGTTATGTTGGCCTACAATACCAACAATAATAGGAGGTTGGGTGATGTCAACCCATAGATCTTGTCTTACCATATTTTGCACCTAGTAAGTATGCACTACCATCCAAAAAAGAAATATTTCTCCTCTTTTTATTTGTAAACATTTTTTCAGATGTTTGTGAGCATGGACTACAAAACTTACTAGTTCCCAACTCTCAAATCATCTAAGTCATACTGTATTGCTATCTTTAGGACATGTTTATCCTCTAACCAAGACTTTGTATGTTGTGTCTTCTTCTTAGGATGTGGTGATGAAGCTCATCACACTGGTGCCTTTTACTTCCCTTTTTTAGTGTGTGATGAAGCCACCATTAGTTGTTGTGGTGCATGTGGTTGAGATTATGTTTGTGTTTGGGCTTGTACTTATGATGTCATCGGTTATTGTGAACCTAGAGGTATTGAGTGTAGAGGTTGCACCAAAATCATAACTAGGGATTTTTACCATAGAACTTCTGCCTACATTTTCAACATTATGATGGAAAATATCAATAGAGTTATGGTTTATTTTGATATCTCATGCACTTTGATTTGAATAACATTTTGACTGATGCATGTTATCCAAGATATTGCATAATATCTTGAGAGACCCTTGGGTTCAAAGTGATCATGAATTCAATCTCAATCCACCATACATTAAATCTCCCTAATTGCTCATAATACTACCCTATTTTCATCCAATCAATGTTAGTGAATGTAATAGCACGCCAAAAATCTCTAACTGGGTTGACTAGTCTGTTTGGTGACTTTCATTTTGTAAAACAAAGGAGTAAGACCAAAAATTGGTACTGGAATGCTTGTGAATTACCAATGAGAATATTCTAAATGTTTATTATGATTTATAAGGATAGAAACTTAGGCCAATTAAAATTCTTATGTAAATGTTTCATGTGATATATAATTTCCACAACTCCTTTGGTTGCCTACTTTGCATGTTTGGTTATTTTTTAGAAGCACTTGGTAATTAATTTAGATAGAATGCACACATAAACATCTTCCATAATATTGATGGGAATTCCCCTTCATGCCCTTGTATATTTTTCTTTGGTGTCAGACTGAATAGGTGGAGTTATAGATTTGTAAAGTAGGAGGAATTTAACTCAAGCTGGAAGCCTTGTTGTTCTTTCCATGGACACAATGTCAATCACAATTATGACATATTAAGAAATATGAATGACACCCTTGTTATAACTACTTATAAAATTAATCATAACCACTTCGAGTTGATTGAACATAGGTAGTTTGATAAGTCATTATGTATTTGAGCCTTGTAGAGGATGTCAAAGTACTATCACTCCTGATTATGCTTCTTGTTGGACAAGGATAAAAAGGGTAGCTTCTACTACATAAATAAATTCAAAGGGTTTTGGATCATAATATTTATTTTTCCTAAGTCCTAGGCCAATTCTCATTTCCTAATTTTTCACATTGGTTAGAGGGATCAATAATTATGCTCGATTCATGGTTGTTGTTATGGACTGATTTAAACACTTCCTTCAATTGGTCTAGTTCTAGTGAAAAATATGTGCACAAATAACTATTTTGGATGCATATAATAGATTTCTCATGTTTACAAAATTATGTAATGTATTTATGTTGTTTTTTCCCTTTGTTATATAGTGTTTTCCATCCAAATCCATTTGGTCAACTAGTTTAAATATGTTGAGCTAGTTGTGTATGAGTTTACCTCTTGTGTTAATGTCAATCATTTATTGTTTTATATAATAGTTACCATTATGTGTATAAATTATTTTATCCATCCATCAACAATTAGTCAATGTGACATGTCATCCTTTCATCTATCCAATTTATATTATGACCCATCCTATCATTTTGCCATGCAATATACTTCGATAAAGATGTAACCTCTCAAGTCTATCATCATTAATGGTTTTTGAATGACCTATAAATGTCCTTTCACCATACCTACCTTATAATTCTTGGATGAATTTTATGACCATCATATTCCTCTAGATTGTTTTATTTCCTTTAGGTTGAATCTATAAATCGATTGTGCTCTGTGATTTTGACTATGCAAGTTTTAATCTAATGTGTTGTAATCCAAAAATCACACTATAAAAACACACTAACCCTAATAAAATAAAATAGAAAAAAAAACATTAAAAACATATCTTAACTACATGGTGTTACTCAACACCCTCTCTCTTTGTCAGTGATGAATGATAGAGATTAATGATGGTAAGGGTTAAGCCTACAACCATTTACATGCGCTAGTAGAATGGTTCCCTAAAAATATTTTAAAATAATTATACCTTATTGTAAAACATCATGACTGATATAAATCCCCTTCCATATAATGTGTAACTCTCTCATAAATGCTTTAAATCTATTGTCATATAGTAATACCACTTATTCTGGATAAAATTCCTTAGCTCTCAAGTTGTGATTATGCCAGGTTTTCTAACTCAACTTGTTAATATCTTGTGTCTAATATGATATTTATTTGTTTTAATCCATTTTAAATAAACCATCAACCTATCTTTCAGTGAGTCATAATCATCTAGCCTCATAATCATTGTAATATACAAACTAGGAACAATGTACTCCATAGGCATAATTGCCTCAAGATAATAAACTAACTAAAAAGAAATGAATCCTGCTGGACGTTTATAATTTGTTTATTATGCCTAAATAATTGAAATAATGTGATTCTCCAAATAATCCATTCAAAATTTTCATATCTTCATCAATATTTTACCCAATATTTTGTTTGAAGCCTCAACTTGCCTGTTGGATTATGAATGAAAGGTCATGCTTTTATAGTGCGATATCAGTAAATCTTTAGTAAGCGTATTGATTGTGTTATTGAGTAAGTGAGTAAATTTATCATTGAAAAACCTTATTGGGAATCCAAACCTTTTAATGATATTCTCATACAATAATTTAGTGGAATCCTTTACACTATAACTTGGTGTCATGACAGCTTTTACTCATTTAGTGAAATAGTCTATCATAGTAATGATATATCTCACATGACTACAATTAATTATAGGATTTATAGGCCCTAAAAAATCAATACCTAATTGTTTAAAATATTACTCTATTATCATTGGAACTAAGGGCATCTCATCTCGGTGATTTAATTTTTTCATTTTCTGGCAAATATCACAGTGTTTTGACACCCTGTGCACATCCTGGAACAAATTCAACCACCAAAGAATGCTCCATAGTATCTCTTGTCACTAAATTTTTCACCCTTGGAGAGGTATTTAAATACTTATCCAAATTGAGAGGAACATGGGACTACCCCTAGGCCTGTGGGTTGCCTATAATAGGGGTAAACATCTAGATTGAAGGGTTAGCTCCCTTGGTTTATCTATTGAAGCTCATCACCTATATTACTAGCTCATTTGGATGAAAAGGGAGAGAGAAAACATAAAGTAAACCTATCCTAGTGATGTGATGCATCAATTTTAACTTGACCAATACCAACCAATTAAAATTACACTTCAAACAAAATACTAAATTGCACATGATACTACTCCAAATTTGCCTCTTGCATTAGTATTTCTCATACAGGTTTGTGAAGCAAGATTGAGATAGGAGGACTAAATAAAAGGTCATGACATGAAATTTGTGGAGAAACAACTCATAAAACTCATGAAACACTTCATTATAATAGTTAGAGATACCTGCAATAGATTTTCAAAATTGAATATGAATGCAAACAAGGACAACATGTTAAGGAAGAGTATTTATCACTTAACAAGATCAACTAGCCTAACATACACATTAAAAATAGATCATGGAGAAGGTAAAATAGATCATTATTTATTTTTCTAATGATTTTAATGAGTAGGGATTCACCCTACTCAGGTGGATGGATCCTAATTTATCCAAAAGTTGCTCAATATGTAGAGAAAGTGAGAGAGAGGAGATGAAGGGCATAGAGAGAGAGAGAGTATACAAGTGTCATGTGAGTTAAAACAAGAAGAGAAGTTATATAAATACCTTAATAGGTTAAATATGTCATGTGTATCTCCTTTAAAGATAATCTAACCATCCAAGTGGTGTGGGAGTTGAAATGCTTAGTTGACACCTTGACTAGCTTCTTGAAACTCCCCTTTGTACTGACATATTGAAGGATAAGTGGCCCTCTTGATGGTCAGATTAGTTACTCCTACCTATTTTCTCTAATATTGAAACCTCTTAGCTGACCCCATTAGTTTTTATTTGACACATCACCTCTGTATTCATATAAAATGCAAAATTGGTAACTTGAGCATGGCTAATGACACCCAATCCATAGGTCCCTCTTACTTGATTTCTAGACCCTCTCAGGTATGTTTTAAATGATTCCTAGTCATTTTTGGCCTTTAAAAATTGACCCAAATTATGATAGGACCCTCTCTTCATGGCTAATCCATCCCCCTAGGTCTCATCTGCCTAGGGTAATAGCACCAAAGTTGGATAGTAATGTTAGACCCTAGGGTGTCCCCTTTTTAGCACTCCTATCTAATCACTTTTGGAGCCAAGTTTACCATTTTTTCCTGATTTTTATTATTCATTATGTTGGTCTATTTCAATTCCATCTAACCCATGACAAATAGATCCATATAAATCCCCATTCAGAGATCACTAAAGGGTTGGAAAATATCATTCAAACAAGTAAGACCACTCATGCAATCTTCCCTATTCTCTACATATAGCGCACTTATACACTTTCAAGCCAATCCAATACCTTATGACAATCCATACCCATCTCAAGCATACTTATTTTTATCATTTAATTCACTATTACACTTATCACTCTTAAAGGGAGACCTACATATGGCTTAATCCCTCTTTAGAGTATTGGTATGTAGGTAGCATGGCCACACATGAGGTGTGAAGCACATCTAGTGTATCTTATATATACTAACCCATTTTCTCCATTTTATAAAGTTTCCTTCAATTGAATATAAGACACAAGCTCATGAAAAATCATCTCTATAGGGAGATTTGTTGATAGCGAGGACCTAAAAATTAGTATACAGGCTCACCCTGAGCAGGCAAACAAAACCCAAAAATCTTAAACCCTCAGGATAAAAGTGCAAGAATAAGAATATAACATTGGATCCTAGGATGTCAAGTTTTTGTGCTCCTATCCAATAAAAAAATGAAGTCCAGGATCCTTTTTACAATAGTGTCCTAGTCTTGCATGTAAATTTCTAGACCCTGTCTCAATCAGAACAGTCCAGAATAAGCTAACTTTAATTTTCTCTCTCTCACTACTATTTCTAGAAAATGTCTAATTGCAATCTAATTTCAAAAATTATTGGATTAATTATTTGTATATTATTTACTAGTTTTATTACTCAGACCTTTTAACTAAATTATGTATAAAACCCTAATATTCTCAAAATTGTTAAATCATTTGGTGAACCCGACTTACTTTAAATTTTGCATAAAAACTCTAGAAACCCTAAGGTAAATTCCTAGCTGATTTTTTTGATTTATTTCTAAATGTTTCCTTGAAATTTAAATCAAAAATTGATCTCAAGTTTTAAAATTTTGTAGTAAAATTTTAAAATAATTTTTTTGAAACCCTAGTTACATTAACTAGTACCCAGTAATTTTTCAATCATTTTCTAATTTTTTTAGTTTAATATTAAAATAAAAAAATCACTTCAAAATTTTAAAAATCATAGAAATTTTAAAAACAAATTCTCAAAACCCAAGTTGCACCTATTAGGTCCTATTAAATCAAGCACTTTCCCATAAATTTATGAATTTTTACTTGAATACTTAACTCAAAAATTCATAGTTTTTTGTAAAAATATTTTTGAAAAATTCCTAGTTGCATATACTAGCTCCTATTTTTCTTCTTGAGGTATCACCTTACATGTTTAGCTTCTCAATATCTTTTTTGCACAAATTCCAGTTCACTATTTTTATAACTTTGTGTTTTTTATATTCAATACTTTCCCTTTATAACACATTCCCCATTAAAACTTATTATAAAACATTCAAACACATTTCAAATTGTTTTCCTACTTTAACAATGGCCCAATATACCGGTTTTGTTGAAACTGATAAAATAGAACTTCAAGAACTCTTAACCAAACATTTAGATATATAAGATGACATGCTTATAATCCTATAAGAGGAACAACAAAAAGTGAACAATGGTCAGTCTTCTTGAACAATAGAACCACCAATTACAAATGACACTACGAGGGCAACTATGTCTCAACAACTCCTTATAATAACCTAGCCTTCTTTTATGCCACTAGCTACAGCTAGTACATCTTTGTCTCCTGATGTGGCAGCAGTTGTGCAAGAGATAAGATCTCTTCAATCCAAAGTGAAACATCTTGAGCAAGGTACCTCTATACCTACACAGGCTTTGTATTCTTTTGATTTATTACATACATCATTGGCACATTGCAGTGCTTCTACACCCTTTCCAAAAGGTTTTGTTCAACCCAAGCTTACTCTTTATGATGGTAAGGGTGATCCAAAGACACACTTGAGAGCATTTCACATAGCATACTTGGACTATGTACCAAATGACTGGTTACTTACCAATCTACTTCTATGGAATCTAAAGGATTATGCCTTACAATAATTTTATAGTCTACCAAATCAGTCAATCGATGCATTCAATCCTTTAGCTGACAATTTCTTAGCACACTTCAGTATCAACATTGGTGATAAGGTTTCATATGCTCAAATTACTTAGTAAAAACAATGACCAAATGAGCACCTCATAGACTATGTTCTTCAATATAAGACCATCTTGGCTAAGATGACTAGTCCCATGGTAGATTGGGAGTTACATGACCTCTTCAAACAAAGTCTTCTACTAGCACCTCATGAATCAATCATGTTTAATAGATTCTCTTTCTTCACTGAATTGTGTCACACATTAAAGAAATGAGAAGTCAAACTAATTTCAATGGGAAAATTAAAGTACACTACTACATCAGGCACAACTAATAAGAGTAACAATAAAGTCCCATATAAGCTCAAGTTCAATGATATTAAAGGGCAAAATCAACCAAAAGTTAATGTAGCTCTAGATCCTTCTCAACATATAGTTTTATTAGCATCCCCTCAATGTGCTTTCTCACATCTTCTAGTTCCTCCAGTCAGGATTCTATAACAGCTTTTGGATTGTAATATATCTCTCCCTCTTATTCAGGAAGTTAATCCAACAAAACCTCTTCCTAAGGGATATGATTAGCAGACATTTTGTGACTACCACAAGGAACTAGGCCATATGGAAAATAGATGCATCAATTTAAATCACAAAGATATAGTACCTCATAGATTCAAACACTATTAATCTTATCACTTCAGTTAAGCCTCCATTGACAAAGCAAACACATGATAAAGCATTGAAAATATTCTTAGATCTATTTCCACAACATTCAAAATAGGATATAGGGGATATATAGGGGTTCATCATGCATATCCACCACCAAATATATACAGGGCACCTTCAGTTGAGTTACATCCTTTGAGAAACATGATCGATGTAAATAATTCTAGAGTTCTAGCTAGACCTTCTATCTCCTTATTAGAGTAGGAGATCATCAAGGATTATTCAAATTATCATGAATTCTTTATCAGAGTTCACATTCATAATCAACCTATTTACAGTGTGCTTATTAACAATGGTTCTAGTCTTAACATGTGTACCTTCACACTAATATAGCGTTTGGGTTATTCAGAGTAGGATACACCTCGATAGACACTGTTATCAATGGTTTTAGTGGGTATATATAGAGTTCATTGGGTGAGATCACACTTTCGCTACAGGTTGGTCCTACACATTTGGCTACACCATTCACTATAGTTTATAGCATAAGAGTTTTTGATATGTTACTTGGTCGACCATAGATTCAAAAACTTAGATCAGTACCTTCTATAGTTTATAGATGTGTGAAATTCATTCATGCTTATCATGTTATTATAGTTAGTGGAGTTCCATATGATTTACCACTCCTCACTTCAGAGTCATCTACCAGTTTGTAGTCACTAGTTTCAGTTTTACCACCAGTTTTAGTTTCTCCTCTAGTTACAATTCTTCTTCCACTTTAGATTTAGGCATAGTTGAGGCATCTACCACTAGTATAGATGGTTCATACATATCCATATCTTCATTATTATAGATATATTTTAGCTATAGTATTCATACCTAGAGTAGTTCCATTGAGATCTCATACATCTACACATAGAACACATATTCAGAGAGACTTCTCTTACCACTAGATGGGTCCCTAAGAGCCATATAGTTACATCTACTGCTCAAAGTTATAGAGGGTTCCCACAGTCAGTTTCAACTTTAGATATTTTAGAGCATCTATAGCACATACAGCTTTCACCACCATAATCTCAACATTTCTTTCATGCTTCATGATCATGTACAATTCCACTCCTTAATACAAGACACCAAGATAGTGAGTCTCACATGAGACTTATCAATTAGTATCATCTCTTTTTAGCTTTACTTGTACATAATCTCTTATGCTTGATTGTACATAGTTTAAAACTTTATCAAAATATTAAAAAAATACATCTCAAAATACAAAAACATTCAAAAATGTCAAAATAAAAAAAACATTTTGATTGTATGCATCATCTATTCTTTACATTGATACTACTACGATAGGATTTACATTTTTTTTCATGCTATTATATGTCAGTTTATCTGCATTTCTGTGCTTCACTTGATCTTCTTTGAGTGTGTGCAGTGACATCCATCTGTTTGATTGCTTCACTCTACCCATTGAGGGGCATCCTACTTTTACATTCAAGACACACATTGATATACATACCCACTAGGGGTGTCTTCTATATGACTACACCATCCAAGTTATGTCATTCCTATACTACACACTTTGAGTTATCATACTAATCTACATTAATTACAAGATTGCGTAGTTTACTATGCCAATATTTCACTAGTATCTAACACTTATGTAACTAGCATATACCTAGTCTTGTACTAAACATGTCTTTCATAAGTTAACTCATGCTTTATTTAGTTAGATGTGATTATATCTTTCTAACTATTACTTGCTTTCACTTCATACTTAGCATAGCTTGTTGGATTGCATTTCTAATTCATGCTTGTCTCATGTATGTGCCTTAGGACATTTGCTAATGTCTTTTATTTTTATTTAGGTGTGTGCCTTAGGACATTTTCCAATGTCTTTTGATTATAATCTTATATGTGCATGTGGCCCTTGCACCAACATTACTTGTTTCAATTATATGTGTATGTGGCATTTAAAAATGCCTTGTATTCTTGATTTTTAGTTTGAGTGACATGTGCCCATGTCCCTTGTTTGCATGGCACCTTCGACACCCTTGTATGCTTCTTGATTCTTACTTTGTGTGCTTGTTTGATTGATTTCTTATCTATGATTACAATGCCATGATCCATACCATGCATTTTCCTATTTTGTTAGATGTCATGATGGACATCATGCTCTATCCCTCCTATTAACAACTAACAAACTAATAGCTAACACTTTTAGTTCTAGTTTAGTACATTAAACATGTTATTACATTATTATATCTATCTAGGCATACCCCTTTTTCTCTAAAAATCTCTCAAATCAAACCATGCTATATCTTGAGATATCTTATTGATTTTCATTACTATATCATGTATACTTATAGCTTAACACACATGCAGGGTTTCTTCTTCTGAGGGTATTCATTTCAAGGTACCTATTCTTACCCTTAGAAGAGGGGTCAATAAATATGGGTTTTGTTATAGATATTAGATCTCCTATCAGTTGAATAATCTAGTTTCAAAACAACCAGAACATCAACCAGTCATTAAACCACTCAGAACAGACTAGGAAGATAGTCAAGAATATAGAATAGTAATCAATTTCAGCCCAGGACAACAATTTTGAGGCTAGACTATAGCATCTAACACTAGGGTATCCATTTTTGGTGCTCTTATCCAAACAGTAGAAAAACTAAGTTTTCTAAAAGTAGGTAGAAAGGTAAGTTCAGCTACAGTTTTGCACAATCAAACTAGTTTAGATTATTAGTTTCTAGTAAAATTTTCTTAGGGAAATTAAACATAGGGGACAACATGCATGGCATGATTAGTTCTCACTTCTAGTTAAAAATATGAAAGTTGGTATAACTTCTAGATCAAAATCCATGTTTCAAACACCAGTGATTGGGGGTAGATCACACAACACTTTTGCCTCTTTTCTTTCAATTTTTAGCATTACCCAAGCATTCTTAGGAGTTGCATGCCTTATTACATCTACAAGTGGTTGGCATCATTCTTGAATATCCAAGTTCCCTAGTGGCTTCCACATAAGCCAAATTTTCAATTTTGGAGTGGCTTTCATACAAGCCTAATCTCCATCTTTTTTGAGTTGGCCAACATTGGCCTAGTTTCTAGCACACATTCGACTATCCATGCCACACTATCAAATTTATAGAGAATTGATGAGCTTAAGAAGACATCTCATATGACATACACATTTTTACATATGAGTATCAGTTCATAACTTCACTTCACAAGGCAATGATGGAGCCAAAGGGCTAGCCTTTGTATTCTTGAGCCACCTATTCAGAGGGATTGAACACATAGTCCAGACATTGATTAGCACACCATGATCATCTAGCTTCACTTAGTGTGAAATGATGGATCCAAAGGGCCAACCTTTGTATTCTTGAGCCACCTATTCAAAGGGATTGGACACATAGTCCAGACATTGATTAGCACATGCATAATCATCTAGCTTCACTTAGTAGGCAATGATGGAGCCAAAAGGCCAGCCTTTGCATTCTTTAACCACTTTTTGAGGAATTTAGCATTAAAATCCATTCATGATATAAATTTTGGTACAACATCATCTAACACATCTAGCATTACTCAACCTTACTCAGGATCACAACATGTTTTGTATTGGTTCACGTACCTAGTGAAGTGTATTCATTCCTTTTTCTTATTTTCTCTTTTACTAAACTTTGTATGTTCTTGTTTTATATCACATATAATAAGAACTAATCTACTCTTTGTTTCATTTCATATATTTACACTTGCACAAACATGTTCTCTATACACTATCTAGTATTACTCAGCATCACAAGCTTCATGAGCTTCACCTTTGTAGGTAAGTTTAGGTGTTCTTTCTATTTTCCTTTATCCTAGTATTTTTCTTTGCTACATCACTAGAATAAAGGGGGGGAAATGTAGTCATATAAAATGCAAAATTGGTAACTTTAGCATGGATAATGACATCTAATCCATTTTTCCCTCTTACTTGCTTTTTAAACCCTCTTAGGCTTAGTTTAACTAATTCACAATCATCTGTGGCCTTCTAGACTTAACCCCAACTGATCCAAGACCCTCTCTTTATGGAAAATCCATCCCCCTAGGTCTCATTTTCCTAGGATAATAGCACCAAAGTTGGATAGTAGCACTGGACCTTATGGTGTCCCCTTTTCAATGCTCCTATCTAATCACTTTTTTAGCCCAGTTTATCATTTTTCCCTGATTTCTCTTGTTAATTATGTCAACCTAGTCTGGTTCCATCCAACCCATGACCAATAGATCCATATAAAATCCCATTCAAATATCATGTAGAAAGGTTTGAAAAATATCATTCAAACAAGCAAGAATACAAGCAAGACCACTCAGGCAATCTTCCCTATTCTCTACATACATCTAGCCTATACACTTTCAAGCCAATTCAAGACCTTATGCTAGTCCCTAGCCATCTCAAGAATATTTAGTTTTAGAGTTTCTTGCATTTAATTCACTATTTCATTGAGCACTCTTAAAGGGAAAACTACATATGGCTTGATCCCTCCTCAGAGTATTGGTATGTAGGTAGTGTGCCTACACACAGGGTGTAAAGAACGTCTAGTGCATCTTACACACACTAACCCATTTTCCAAAGTTTCTTTAAATTACATAGAATACATAGGTTCATGAATAATTAAATTTACAAGGAGCTCTATTTCTAGTGAAGACCTAAAAATTAGTACACAAGCTCACCCTGAGTAGGCAAACAAAACCCAAAAAGCTTAAACCCTTAGAAAAACATTAGAGGACTATAGTGTCAGAGACTAGGGTGTCTATTTATAGAACTCATTTCCAATTAGAAAACAAATTCTAGGATCCTATTTATGATAGTGTTACAGTCTTGCATGCAAATTTCTAAACCTTGTCTCAGTCAGAACAATCCAGAATAAGCTAAGTTTAATTTTATCTCTCTCACTACTATTTTTATAAAAGGTCTAATTACAATCTAATTTCAAAAATAAATGGCTTAATAATTTGCATATTTTTTAATGGTTTTACTACATAGACCCTTTAACTAAATTAGGAATAAAACCCCAATATTCCTAAAATTATTAAATCAACCTCTTTCTATTAGAAGGTGTGTAGAGGACTCTTCATCTCCTTAATCTTATTTTGGATATAAGTGTGATTATTATTCTTAAGCTGATCTAAACTTCATGGATGGATTATTCAATTCATATCAAACTTGCAACAATCCATTTTGATTTCTCAAACTATCCCCAAGAAGTCATTCTCTGCCAAAACCCTCAATTAGGCCTCATTCCTTGTAGCCTTAAAATGGTACAAACCTCATTTTTTAGGGATTTTTAGAGATTATGATGAGAATATGAGGGCTTATTCTATTACCCATTATGGCCTTATATCTCCAAGTTCAATTTAATGCTCTAAGAGTGAGTGGAGATGTCCTTTTTTATAGCTTCTCCCTCCTAACTAGGCCTCAATTAGGCCTCCCTACCAAGAGAGTGAAAAATAGCTCTACATAATCCCAAAAAATTCAAAACTCTAAAAAAGTGTGTGATTCAGTTAGAAGACCTCTTCCTTGCTCTCATACCAATTTTGAAGTTCTGACTCACTGTACAGACCTATAAAATATCAAAAATAATCCTTTTAGGCTTATTCTATATAGTTATGTATAGTAATATACCAAACAATGACATGGGATGATTATTAGGTGATTATTGAACATTTTCATGGTGTTTTATAAGTTTTTATAATTCATTTGGAGGCATGTATATCTCATTTCTCTCTAATCAGATCCCTATGGCTCTCCTAGGCAACCTAAAAGTGCTTCAACTTCTTAAGGATGATTCATAAATCTTAATCCTCTAACCAATTACACAAAATGGAAGTATACCAAGGTGGATAACTTCCCCTAGGGTTCTAAGGTCCCATGAAAATTCTTTGATCTGTACCAAGCAAAATAAAAAGACCTCTCGGGTTGAAACTAAGCATTATGTGAGGTCTGAGACTAAACTAGGTCTATAGGTAATTTTCATGAGTTTGATTGAGTTATAATGACCTTTATGTTGTCTATTATTTTCATATTAATGGCTAAAAAAAATTCTAACCACCTTTATTCATCAAGTGTCTATGTACCCTTATTGGTTTAGGTTTAGGGTTTGTAAGCCAAATTGGCTAACTTAAACTGACTAGCTATGTTCTTTCATTTTCCCTCACTTTCTGATGTTTATAACCTCATTAAATGTTTGATCATGTTTATAACATCCATTTAAGGTTATATAAGTCCTCATTTACTCAAACTAACTCCACTTTCATCTTGAAGACTGCATAAATAGGCATGTGTGTGAATTTTGGATTGTGTAGGGTTTAAAAAAGGGGCTGACTGTACTCTATGCACTTCTTGTTGAGTCTGAGGATATTATATAGTGATGTTTACATTGTATCATCCTTTTCAAATACCTTAATCTCCTTCATACCTTCTCATATATTCCTTTAAACTATCAAACAACAAGTGCTTTGTTCTTACTGTGACTAAGCAAATATGGTTTCAAAGTCTATCTTTGCTTTGGGTGAGTTAGAGAGTTATGTGAATCTTTGTAGTCACTATGAAACTTCTCCTCAAGTATTTCACTATCCTCTCAAATCTCCACAAAATTATTGACTAGGAAGGTAGAGTTATGTTAACTAAGGACTGTGTGTAGGTAATCAACCTTTATGATCCTATTTAGTCTCTTCCTCTGCTCTAACTCTTAGGTCTCCTTGATTTTGATGACTTGATGACCTGAGAAATCCCTTCTAGACTTCAAATATATAAAAAAAATATTGTCTTAGGTTTTGAGAGAGCCTGAGTCACTCAATCAAACCTATAGGTGGTTGTCTGCTTGTCTTATTATGTGTCTTAGGACTATGATTGGTCTTTTATTAGTGTTTTAGAGCCCTGTCTCAATCATGAAACTCTCAAACTCTGTTATGACGTTGATATAGTTGAGTATCCTCATTTAAAGACCTATGTTTCTATCATTTCCATTATTTCTCAAGATAAACCTTTTAACTAGTTGTAGGTGTCAATTGGGGCAATTTGACTGTATGCAAGGATTTATATATCTCCAAGACCAAAACCTAAACTTTTCAAAGGTTCTACTCTATTGTTATTTATGTCTTAGACACTTTCAATTTCTTGAACTCCAATCTTTACCAATGTCTCTATTCAAGGCTCCTTATTTCAGTTGGATGTAGATGTCAATATGGGAATTTTGAGTATGAAGTCTGAGATAAGCCTCTTCAACTAGATCATGTCACTTACATTAGCTAAAACATCATCAATATTTCCATATCATTTCAATATCAATTCCATAGCATTCTCAATGCACATTATTAGAACTCTATTTTCATTGTTTCTCCTAAAATCATGTTTATGATTATCTACTTGATTTGACTAAGTATGTCTTTAACAGTACTTAGTCTTCATCAACATATGTCTCTAATACTTCTCTCAAGTAGATAATCCTTTTATAACACCTCATAATTCCTATACTCTCTACTTCCACCTATAATCCTGAAGGTGATTTTCAAGAAGACATGACTATGTAGCTTGAGTAGGCCTTTTCTCACTACACTATGAAAGGTTATAGTGATCAAAACATTTCACAACCCCTGTACTCTCTATTTCCACCTACAGTCACATTCTTATAGGTACACATTTGGAGAGTTTGACTATTTATAACTTTTGATTGTGTTTTAGGTTCCTTTAAGATCTTCACTATTCCGCTAACCTCAACTTGAAAACATCACAATGCTATTATGGATAGATAACCTTCATGAGAATTATCAACATTGAAATTTCATTGAAGTTGCAGACCTATAGGTCTATAGACCTATAGGTCTGCAACCTGTGCTTTGAAAGATGGAAATTTTAAAATAAAATATTAGGATTGAAAGATATTGCTTTAATCATATCAACACATCTAAACATAAGAACACAACTCTTACTCTCCCTAAAATACACATTCAAACTACTTCAAATCAATTGAACTTGTTAGTACACATAACACAGTCCAAGATTGAATGAAGATGTGACCATCTCTTTAAAATTATATATAATTCTTGAGTGATCAAAAATACATGAATGTATTGATAGATTATTAGAGGACCATGAATAACCACTTAGATGAATTTTACCACCTAGAAAACTCAGAAACACAAAAAAAATGTCAGTCATTTGAAGATAATGGATAAGAGAGATTTTGCTTACCAAAAGTCCATCCAAAAATGAAATAATTATGAATTAAAATGTGTGAGGTATCTACAAACATATTATAACTCATTCAAACTAGTTTTATGCAACCAAAAATTCACACTTTGTTTTAGAGTTACACCAAACTTAGCCTATGGGGTTTTAAGCTCTCAAAAAGAAATCTAGCTTCTTAGTGATTTTTATTAAATCTAAAATCACTAATCCAACTAAAAATTCCACAAATTGGAATCCCATAGTATTCCCAAGCTTTGGTTAAAATATCATCCTCCAAATCTACTTGTATGGCCTATACCATCTGATTGAATTTGGCCTTAACTAGCTTGTGAATGGAGTCATGGAAGAGAGAGATGGTTTTATAAATATTTGGAAATAAAAACTTTTTCATGACCTATATAATCTCAAAATACATTCTAAAACTCTTTTAACTTGCATATGACTTCAACAAGTCCATACAACTTCTTTAACTCCTCAAGATGACATTAAAATACAAGATTCTGAATTTGTTCTGATTTTATGACAATTGTAGTAGTTATGTAACTATTCCAAGGAAATTTTAAGGTGTTTGGTACATTTTTTTAACTTATTTAACTCTTACATACACAAATATTATCCAAAATCACCTTTTTCACTCATTTTCAACACCTTCAACTAGCAAATGAACCTTAGGCATTCCAAAACTTCATAAAATGTTATTATAATATGGTTAAGCCATAAAATTACATTAATAAACCCCTAATCACATATGACACAACTTTACCATGACTTATTTCCTCATGACATGCTTAGACTACTATATGACTAAAAGATGACTTTACCTTAACTTCTCCCAACTAACCCTAAACAATGCTAATAAGGTTAAATGAAGACTTATAGGGGTCATTAAAGCATGAAATGAACACATCACAATACCATGACAAGTTTTAATTTAGAGGGGGTGACCAGTTTAACCAATTTGACTTAGGGTCAAATTTGGTTAACAATATCTTTTTTTGTAGTTGTTTCTCTGGTAAAATGGCCTCCTATGACTACTTGATGTGATTCATGAAGACGTTGCAGTCACTCATGTTTTAAGGATACTATGTGCATCACATCATCCTTCCTAATATTATATAGGAATCCATTGATGAGATTATAATAAATGGCTTACATAACCGTTTGCTTCATATCTTTTTCAAGATAGTGTGTAGGAAAATTTCCTTGTTCTAGGAAGTTTACAATGTCTTCCATGTTGTCAGGGATCACAAGGGCTATAAAAAAGTGCACATATAGGGATTCATCCTATATTTTTTTTTTATAAATTCTTTATCCTACTCAAATGATCATGTCCCACATTTTCTCTTCCTAGCTTCACATTGATTCTAAATTGGAATTCTTGAAACAATATCAACCACCTTGAGATCCTTCCATCAGGCATAGGCTTGTTCACCAGGTATCATAAGGCCTGGTGATTTTTAAAAATCTCAAATGGTGTGGGAAAAATATAATGCCTAAATTTAAATAAAGAAAATACCATTGTGAGGGCTTCTCTCTCTGTAGTCATATATTTTTTCTCTACAACTAATAATTTCTTACTTGTGAAGTGTATAGGATGATCTAACCAACCATCCCTTGGTTGTGCTAACAAAACTCCTACTATGATACTTAAAACATCCACATGTATATGGATTGGCTTCTTCTAATCTAAAAATAATAAGATAAGAACTGTTAGTAACCTTTATTTGAGTTTAATAAATGTTGTTTGGTAGTCTTGCATCTATTCAAACTTTGTATCCTTGCATAATAACTTTTCCAATGGCATAAATATCACTGTGTATCCCTTGATGAACTTTTATTGATATCTTGTATGACCTGTAAAGGTTCACATCTTTGTATAACTAGTTGGAGGTGACATCCCCACTATTACTACAATTTTATCCTAGTCAACAAGGATTCTATCACTGCATACGATGTGACCCCATAAGACACTAAAAGGTGTGAAGAATAAGAATTTATTCAGATTCAATGTAATTTTTAGGGTTTGAAAATATTATATCATTATTCGTAACTTAGATAAATGATCTTTGAATAAAGAAAAGATAACCCAATCATCCAAATAGACTTACATAAAATCATGAATAACATCTTTAAATTCAATTACCACAACCCTAGAGAAAACTGCTAGAGCATTCTTGAGACCAAAGGGTATTACCTTGTATGTGAATGAACCCCATTCCATTGCAAATTTTTTTTATCATGGTCTTCCTTTGTTATCATAATTTTAGGGTATCTAATGAATCCATTTGTGAACGAATATATCATGTGGCTTGTAACTAATTCAAGAACCTCATATGTGAAGGGTATGGTAAATGGATCATTAATGCAAGCATCATTTAATGCATAGTAATCTCCACATAATTGAATCTCATTGATCTTATTTAGCTGTATTATCGTGGGACTTACCTAATTTGCCTTTTCTATTATATAGATGATCCCTACTTCTTGCATGCAATCCATCTCAACCTTAGATTTCATCTTCATGTTGGCATTCAACCTTTATGGGCACTTTTTAATGGGTCTAGTGCACTCTTTTAATTTATTATGCATTTCCCTTAATGAAGGATCTACACCTTTAACTTTTGTAAACTTAATCAGAAAGACATATTGATAATCTCTTAACAATTGCAATGCTTTTGAAGTCTAATTATGAGTCTAGTAGTTTCCCAAAGTCATAAGTTTGGGCAAAGACTCTATTCTAATATTTTCTTCAATCTTATTTAGTGGTTCTTGATATACTTTATTACATCCACTAGGTAGAGACTCACATAGAGTTCATTCTCCTTCTTGTTCTATAATGTTTAGATTGTGCAATCTTATTTCCTCCTCTTGTTATACATTTTGAAATTTTGTTGGCTCTATTTATTGTTCTAGCACGAATAAACCTTATAAATCTAAGTCCCTATCATTATCACTCGATTTTATATGCAATCAAAAACTCATCATGTCTATAAATTAATCCTGGCTCAGAGAATAAAGAGCATACCTACATTTCCGATTGGGAATATATTTGTTAAGTATGAGCATGACCAATATGGGGATCCACTAGAACTGATTAAGAGATCACTTGTCATAACACACCACGTTAGGAACGGTTCCAAAGCCTAAAGTCTAACACAATCACATAATAACCCTAAAAGAGTCATAAGCTTTAATATTCATCTATTCTAATAACAAGAAAGTAAATCTAATTTAGTGCACACCAAAGCTTGTGGTATAAAGTGGGAGTTAGAAACAAAACAAACTAAACTACACGTACATAGAATACATATACTCACATCAATGTATACGAAATCCTAATGCATAGAAGAAAAATACAAATGCATTATCTATCTACTCTTACAGAGAAGAAATAAAATTAGGAATACTTACCTTTGAAGATGAACCTGTTGAGCCTTAATCTCTCCCTTCACCAAGGTGCTTCACAAGAGATTGTTGTGATATGTAAGGATAACAAAGACAAATCAGCTCTACGCTACAAAACCTATTTATGCATCCAAAATACTTCCCTACAAGATAAGATATGTATCTCCAAAGAAAGTATGGAACCCTAAGCTTCATTCCTCAACTAGAATGATCAATAAGTAGATGTTCATTCACACTTATTTGCTATTATTATTTTTCTTATGAAATGGTTGGAAATGAACTTGTATATATAGGTGGATCTTGACCTAAATCCTCCCAAAAATGTTAGTTGTATAGGGTCGACCCAGTCTAACGAGTAGGTTTTTAGGGACAACTCACTAGGTCTGATCTAGGTTAGTCGAAGGGTTAACAAACTCAAAAAGTGAAAAATATACCTAGATAGTACAAGGTCAACCCAGTTGACCTAGTACAATCAATTGACCAAAAGGGAATTAAGCAAGAAAAGGAGGGATAAAGCATGATAAATGAGAGGAATGGGTAGGACTAAGGAGAGTAAGCTTAGGGTAAATGGTTTTAGGAGATAATTGTGTAAATAGAAAGTGGTAAAAGGGACAACAATCTTATGAAGTACCAATGGTGTCCCCACTCCTTTCCTAATGCACCCCTTAAGGCGTGCACTTAGAGAGATTGAGACTCGATAGGTTCCTGCAAGATAAAAAGTGTCAATAAGTGATAATTTTTTTAAAATACAATGTGTATAAATATTCCCCACTTGAAGCTCATCATGTGTCACGTGACTACAACATGGGATGGTGCTTCAGGATAAAACATGATAACACATAACACTGATGCTAAGTAAAGTGTAGTAAGCAGTAAATAAGATAAATAAAAGGATACAATTTAAAAAAACATATATTTATCTTACCTTCATACTGTATATAAATAAGTAGACTTGTAAGAGATATGAAGGCATCTAATATGAAGAATACTAGATGAACTTGTATAAATTAGTGCAAAAATAGCCAAAAATTGAAATTTTTAGAAAATAGGCATATGATAGTGGAAAAGATTATCAACATCATCATGAATCTAAAGAATTTTATAGTTTGTAAAATGAATGAGTATAAAAAATATATAGATAAAATAATAAATCTAACTAAAAATAATTGAAAGATTTGAATTTTGAAAAGTGTTTTAAAATAGGGGAAAAGTGTTGAACACAACAATCTACTGAGAGTGGGGTGAATTAGTAGATCAGATAAAACTAGTTCTTTTAGAATTTTAGAGGAGATACAAATTCATATGCATATTAAAGAACAAATGTAGAGATCACACACAAAAAAGCACATTACACCAAATTTATACATGGAAAATCCAAAGGGAAAAACTATGATGAGAATAGCTACTAGAATCTACTGTTCTAATCTAGCCTCACAGTTAAAACACCTCATTGGCAAAAACACACTAGTTAAATTTAAGGACACCTATCCTTAGGAGACACTAATACCCTAAATGAGCACTAATTAAGTTCTTTTGAAGGCACCAACCAATCAGAACTATTAAGCTATAACTCTAGTTTACAAGATAGATTCATGAAAGAATCAAGTTCTATTTCTCAATTACAGTTTTGGTCTATAACTACTCAATCTCTACACATTCTCTATATCTTCTTTCTTCCTCTCTGCACATTCTTTGTATACTCTTTCTTCCTCTCTACTCAGTCTCTACACATTCTCTATGTGCCTTTTCTTCTTCTTTGCCTCACTCTTTGTCCCTCTAACTTTTAATTTGTGTCTGCATAAATCTCGAATTGGCACACTTCCAGTTGCTCTTATAACACCCTTTCTTCAATTTCAATGACAACAATGGCAATAACACACACAAAGTTCTAGATGTTTTAGATATGGACAAATGCATCTAGGGTTTTATAGCTGTAATGTGTTCAAACTTCAACTCCCCTTAACTGGTTCTGGTTCTTAATTCTCATTTAATACAAATTTGACATATATGCTTTCTCATGTCTCAGTTCATGCATCACATTGCAATGTTTAGATCTCTTTACTATATTTGGCAACTAATAGATTTATGTCATAACTACATCACTTCCTTAATCAAAGATTGATCAGTTGGATCGATCAATCTCATGTTCCATGTAGACCTTTCGAGCTAACTATTTATCTGGTCATGTCTTTAAATGAGGATTGTTCATCTTATCTTTGGTGCCATTCATAGTCTATCTTGAACCCTTAGATCTTTTGTATGCACTATTTCAACTTTTAAAATAGAACCATAGTCTCTTTATCCAAGGTTCCTCAAGTTGTTGGATCTTTTATAATAGCATGTATTTACTCTTGAATTAACCATCGAGATCTTTGTTGCATCTCGTTATCTCCTATATGATTGGTTCACTTTCACTCCTTTCAATTATATTAGACATGCTCAATCTTTATCTTTGCCTATATGCCTTTCAGGAGTTTGTCATGGAAGCTTTTTGGATTTTTTTAATTGGCCTTGTGTCCTTCATAATTGTCTTTTGGCACTTTCAAGTGTCCTTTCCCTTTAATCGAACTACTCTTCAAGATTTTATAAACTATCTTTTGAAACTTTGCAAGTGTCCTTAAAAAACTTTGCAAATGTCCTTTCTTCATTTGAACTATCCTTCAGATAAATTGTTACAAGATTTTTGTCTAAGTTCTCTTTGGGACAATTTCCATAGGCTTTTTTTCTAAGTGCCCTTTAGGACAATTTCCTTGATAAAAATTCAAAGTGCTTTTCAGGACTTTTGAATTTCCCTTCATTTCTTCAATCATATCTTTCGAAACTTTTGTGTAGGACACATACCCTTTAGGTTTTTTTTTAAATATCCCTTTAGAAGTTTTGAATGGTCCACTTACCCTTCAAAAATTTGAAAATATCCCTTTGAAACTTTTACACAGTCCACTTTCCCTTTAAAATTTTTGAAAATATCCCTTCAAAACTTTTGAATGGTCCACTTTCCCATCATACATTTTGAAAATATCCCTTTAGAACTACTTACCATTCATACTTTTTGAAAAGATCCCTTCAGAACTTTTGAATGATCCACTTGCCCTTCAAACTTTTTGTAAAGTGCCCTTCAAAAATTTTGTTTGAGACAATTTTTTTGAAAGAATTCTCCAAGCCACTTTCTCTGAAAGACTTCCAAGTGGCACTCATTTCCTTCAAAAACTTTATTGTGAACAATTTATCTGATAAAGACTTAGCCAATTTTCTTGAAATTTTTTCCTTTAACATTTTCTATAATTCCCTTATTTGTTATGGGATTTTTGTCCAAGAGAATTGTCTTTACCAATATTTCTGAAAGAATACCCTCGACAAATACAAAGGCACAAAATTGACTAAGTATGGAAACAACCTTATGCATTTGTAACATTTTCTCTATTCATCTTTATGACATAAAACTTAGACCACAAAGAATAGACACAAACTTGATTATCATAATGTGATCATTTCCATCAGATGCTTCCATATGTGCAAATGTTGATAACATCATCCTATGTGTTTAGCCATATCTTGTAAAGATAACCATGTGAGCAAAGGCATTCAATGTATAAACACAATTCTATTTAACTCAACACATTTGACATTAATGTATGATGGCACATGTTGCCTTTGACATCAATGACAATTCTTCAGACCTTAATGACTATGTCCAACAATCTCCCCTTTTGTCATTGATGGTAACTTATCATCAGAATTACTTAACTCCTTTATCTTCATTTTGCTTTCTCCCCCTTTGACATTAATGACAAAGAGTCTCTACCATAATATGTCAACAATCTACTCCTTTCCTAGCATCTTGGTTATTCTCATCCTTGGACCTAATAGGATATAACACTTTTTGAGGAACTCCCCCTCAGGCAATGGTACATTAGCTCCCCTGGCTCCATGATTCTCCAAATGATCATTTATATATCATTGGTCTAAAATACCAATAAATAATCAACATATCTCTATATAAATAGGCAAATGATTTAGATCCAACACACCTTTGTCACCTCCTTTATTATCACATATCAAAGGGACTGTAGCTTTCTCACTAGACTACCTTTTCTCTTAATCCATGAGTTAATAATGTGCCTTCAATACCCCCTAGTTAGTGATGTGGTGTGGGAGCCACTACTCCCATCTTCTCTCTTAGATACTCAAATTGCTCCTTGGGAAGAGGCTTGGTAAATATATTTGTAATTTGGTCCTTTGTTGGCACATACTCAATTTTCACCTCTTGATCTACAACCTTTTCTTTAACAAAATGATATTTGGTGGATATATGCTTGGTTCTAGAATGCATCACTAGATTCTTAGATATGTTTATGGCACTTGAGTTATCACAAAATATAGAAATAGGTTCTTGGTATTCTACCTTGATGTCTCTGAGAGTTTGCTTCATCCACAAGACTTGGGTGCAAAATGTTGTTACAACTGCATACTCTGATTCTATTATAGAAAACATAATTGACTCTTGCTTTTTTCTCAACCATGACACAAGTCTATTTCCAAGGAATAATGCACCACCACTAGTGCTTCTCCTATCATCCACACTTCCTACCAAATCAACATTTGTATATGCAATCAAAGTGAGATATTCACTTGTAGGGTACCAAAGACCATATTCAATTGTGCTCTTGATGTATCTAAAGATTATCTTCACAACATTGACATGTGATTCCTTAGGAGCTACTTGAAATCTTGCAATCATGTATATATCTTGCATGATGTCAGGTCTTGATGTAGTTAGGTATAGTAGGATACCTATCATTGATCTATACAAAGTATTATTCACATTAGGGGACTCATCTTCTTTGCTCAGCTTGCATCCTATTATCATGGGAGTACTAACTAGTTTGTTGTCTTCTATTCTAAATTTCTTGAGCATATCCTTTGCATACTTGGTTTGAGATATGAATATCCCTTCATTGGTTTGTGAAATTTTTAGAACAAGAAAGAAATAAAGTTCTTCTAGCATAAACATTTCAAATTCACTTTGCATTTATGTGGAAAATTCTTTGCACATATTATTATTGCCACCTCTAAAGAAGATATCATCTACATAGACAACAATAATCAACATGTGCTTATCTTCTGATCTAAAGTAAAAATGGTTGTCTGCACATCCTTTGTTAAAACCTTGTTATTGTAGGTATTGATCCAATCTTGAATACCATGCTCTAGGTGCCTATTTTAGACCATACAGTGCCTTCTTCAATCTGCACACATAATATTCTTTGTCCACTAGATGAAAATCTTCTGGCTGGTCAATGTAGACTTCTTCTAAGTTTCCATTCAACAAGGCTGACTTTACATCCATTTGATATACTTTGAACTTCTTATGAACAGAAAATGCCAAAAACATTCTAATGGCTTCCAGTCTTGCCACTAGAGCAAATGTCTCTTCAAAGTCTATGCCTTCTACTTATGTATATCCCTTACACACCAATCTTGCTTTGTTTCTTATGACAGCTCCATCTACATTGAGTTTGTTTCTATAAATCTATTTTATTCCTATCACATTATTGTTTGAGGTTCTAGGAACTAATTCCCAAGTTTTGTTCTTTTCTATTTGACTCAGTTCTTCTTCCATGGCTTTTAACCAGTTTTCATCTTTACTGGCTTCACTAAAGGTCTTAGGCTCAATTTATGAAAATTGAGAAAAACTTACTTTCTCCTTATTCATTCCATCTCTTTTCCTAGCCTTGACTCCTTCATTTTTGTTGTCAATTATTTTCTCCTTGGGATGGTCCTTTTGAAAAAACTTTGGAGGTACCTCTTTAATCTTTTCTTCATCCTTTTCACTATCCTCTTCTTCATTTTTTATTCCTTTTAATTATTTAATTTTTATCTCCTCATCAGGGTCAACATGTTTAAATACTTCTTTAACCTTGACATTGATACTTTCAACTATTTTATGTAGCCTCTTATTGTAACATACATAGGCTTTACTCTGTGTAGAGTAACTAAGAAAAATTCCCTCATCGCATCTTGATTCAAAGCTACCTAGTTTGTCCTCCTTTTTCTGATGTAGCATGTGCTTCTAAACACTCTGAAGTACTTAATTGATGCAAGATTTCTATAGCACAATTAATATGGTGTTTTATCACTTTTCACCCTCAGTTAAACTCTATTCAAGATGTATATTGATGTTTCGACTGCTTTTCTCCAATATCCATTAGATAGTTTGGCCTCTTTTAACATTGTTCTGGCCATCTCCTTAAGAGTCTTATTCTTTCTCTCAACAACTCTATTTTACTATGGAGTTCTTACAGCATATTAGTGCCTTTTAATACCATGTTTCTCACAATATTCTATGAACTCATTGGAGGTGAATTTTCCAACTTTATCAAATCTCAAACATTTGATATTTGTTCCCATTTCATTTTCAACCATGGCTCTAAAGATATTAAATCTATCAAAGGCTTGAGATTTGTCTTTCAAAAAGGCTACCCATGTCATTCTTTAGTAATCATCAAAAAGTAGCCTGAAGTAATGAACTCATTTTGATCCTTTTATCTTGGTAGGACCACAAATATTAGTATGGACTAATTGTAGAGGCTTTGTAGTCACATATTCTTTGTTTGAAACTAGACCCTTGTTTGCTTGCCTAATTGACATTGTTTGCATGTAGTATTTATAGGTTTGGTTATCTTCGGCATATGTCTTACACACTTATTCAAACTTAATTTGACTAGATTATCAAAATGGACATGTCCCATTCTCGTATACCATAACCAAATTTCATCAACCTTTTCTATGAGGCAACTATTATTGTTTACCTCAACAAGATCATAGATATTCTTCTCGATCCTTTTCCCTTCTACAACTATTTTTCTAGATCTCTTTAGCTTATAACCTTCATCATCAAATATGACCTTATATCTATTGTCACACATTTGGCTGACACTTAGTAGATTATGCTTCAATCCTTTGACATAAATAACATCATGTGTAGGAAGCTTATCATATATGTGCAAGGTTCCTTTGCCTTTGATTTTCAATGTTGTGTTGTCTCCCAAGCTGATAGTTCCTTCCTTACACTTGCTCAACTTGGTGAACTTGATCTTGTCACCAGTCCTGTGCTTTGAGCACCCACTATCTATCACCCACAAGTTTTATTATTTAGCATGGAGTGCCATTTGAGCAATCAAGGATTGATTTTTCACTTTCCACATTTTCTTGGGTCTCTCATATGTCCTTTTTCTTTTCTTTATCAATGACTTGTGAACCTTTGTTCTTATTAAGAGACTTGCCTTTATTTACATTGTATGATTTTGACGTTGTAAAGTTGGTCCTACAATGCTTAGCTATGTGACCAAAATTATTGCAATTGTAACACATTATAATCGAATCTAGTACAGGATAAAATTAGTTTCTACTTACAAAATTAATTCTTCTATTAGGAATAACTCGACATTCAATAGCCCTATGATCAAACTGATTATAGCTGTAACAATAACTGTAAAAGGATGAATAATACCTGGTCATAATGTCCTTTGGTGTAGTATAATTAACTTTCATACACCTTTATTTCTTCAAGTCTATCACTTAAGTATATTCTTCTACATCTTTGATTTTAGACCTTTTCCCAAAATTTATTCTCCTCACTTTATCTTTGTTTGGATCATTCACAGTGTCCTTGCTAACCTTCTCTTTCTTTTCTTTTGTTCCTCCTCCTATTTTGAAATTATTATATAGGTTAGTCAACATACTAGTTGATGAACCATTTCCTTTCTCATATCCAAGACCAAATTTTTCAGTTGAAGGCTTCTGACTACTGATTAATTCATTAAGAATGTCTGATCCTTTTTTCAACTTTAGACTTTTATCTAGTTGAATTTTTACCTTCTCAAGTTATTTCCTCAAAGCTACTATTTTTGCCTCAAGCTTCATGCATTCTTTTGATTTTGTTTTTAGTTCCATCTTAACTAATTCTATTCTTTTAGCCTCCTCAAGTTGAGTTTTTATAGTCACTATTATTTGATTATATTTGTCAAGTTCTTTCTTCCCAAGCTTCTTCTATTTTGAGTTCTCTTTTCTTAGTTTCTCAATCTCTTCTAGAGCACAAACTAGTTCACCTTCTAGATCAATTTCACCTTCCTCTTCTTCATCCCAATCTTCATCTTCATCCTATTCTTGATTTATGGGAGTGGATTTTTATACCATGAATAGGAATTCTTTTCCCTTTGCTACAAAATCATAGTCATGGTCATCATCCAAACTATCACTATCACTACCTTTCACTGAGTCACTATCTTCTTTTATATATAAACCTTTCTTAATCTTGAAGAAGTTTTTTCTTTTTTGCATAGTGAGGTTTCACCTTTTTATTGCTCTCTACTTGCTTAGAATTGTCCTTTTTATTATAAGGACATTTGGTAGAAAATTATCCTACCTTACCACAGTTAAAGCATTTAAATGGTAGCTTGCCTTTGTATTTTCCTAATCCTCTGTTTAGTTTTTTGACAAAGTTATCTTATTCTCCATCAGTCTCCTTAGATTTAGATGTGGATATTTCTTCTTTTACCTACTTTGCTACTTTGAATGCAGCTTCTCTTTTGAAGGTGTTAGTCTCTCCCATTCTCATCTCATAGGTTGTGAATGTTCCATGCAACTCATCAACAATGAGTTTATCCAATCCTCTTGCTTCTTTTTCTGCAAATATTTTTGAATCATATCTTGATGGAAAAGATATTAATACCTTATTGACTATGGTTGACTCTTCCATTTCTTCTCCAAGACCTTTGATTGCATTCACTATTTCATCTACCCTAAGGAGGTAGTCAAAAATATTTTCCTCTTCATTCATCTTAAGACTCTCAAACTTACCTTTGTATGGTTTTAGTTTGGCTTACTTCACCTTGTCATCTCCTTCATAGATTCTCTTTAACTTGTTCTAGATGTCTTTTTCACTTTGACAATGCATAACTTTGACGAACTCTAAATTTGATAGTCCATAAAGAATAGTATTCTTTTCCTCGACATTGTTTTTATATGCCTTCTTGGTAACCTGATTAGTAAGAGATATAATAGGAGCTATATATCCATTTACTATAGACATCTATACATCAAATCCTAATGAGGATAGATATGTTTCCATTCGTATGATCTAGAAAGCATAGTTGAATCCATCAAATAGAGGTACTTTTTTTGAGGAGGATCCTTCTTAAATAGTCATTGTGTTCATTAACCAAGATCTACTTGAGCTGATTAAGCTTCTCCTAAGGAAACCTAAGCTCTAATACCAATTGTTGAACACAACTATCTACTAAGAGGGGGGTGAGTCAGTAGATCAGCTAAAACTAGTTCTTTTAGACTTTTAGAGGAGATACAAATTCATATGCATATTAAAGATTAGATGCAAATATCACACACACACACACACTCACACACACACACACACACACAAAAAAAAAAAGTACATTACACTAGATTTATACATGGAAAACCCAAAGGGAAAAACCATGATGAGAATAACTGCTAGAATCTACTATTCTAATCTAGCCTCACACTTAAAACACCTCACTAGAAAAACCATAGTGGTTAAATTTAAGGAAACCTATCCTTAGGAGACACCAATCCCCTAACTGAACACCAACTTAATTTTTTTGAATGCACCAACCGATCAGAACTATAGAGATACAACTCTAGTGTACAAGACAAATTCATGAAAAAATCTAGTTCTATTTCTCAGTTACAAGTCTGGTCTATAATTAATCAATCTCTACACATTTGCTTTATGTTCTTTATACCCCTCTACATAATCTTTGCACATTCTTTGTATGCTCTTTATTACTCTCTACTCAATATCTGCACATTTTCTATGTGCCCTTTCTTCTTCTTTACCTCACTCTCTGTCCCTCAAAATTTTACTCTGTGTCTGCATACATCTCAAATTGACACACTTCTAGTTGCTTTGATAGCACCCTTTCCTCAATTGCAATGACAATAGTACCAACAACACATGCAAAGTTCTATATGTCACATATATAGACAAATGAGTCTAGGGTTTCATATCTACAACATGTTCATAGTTTAACTCCCCTTAACTAGTTCCAATTCTTGATTCTTATTTAATATGACTTTGACATATATGCTTTCCCATGTCTCAATTCATTCATCATACTATAATGTTCAAATCTCTTTACTATATTTGGCAACTATTGGATTCAAGTCAAAATTGTGCCACTTCCTTAATCAAGGATTGATTAGTTGGATCAATCAATCTTGGGCTCCGTGTACCTTTTGAGCTAACCATTTATCTAGTCATGTCTTTAAATGAGGATTTTTCATCTTGTCTTTGGTTCCATCCATAGTATATCTTGAACCATCAGATCTTTTGTATGCACTATTTCAACTTTTGAAATAGAACCATCAGTCTCTTTATCCAAGCTTCTTCAAGTCACTGGATCTTTTAAAATAGCATGTATTTGCTCTTGCATTAACCATCAAGTTCTTTCTTGCATCCTATTATCTCTTATATAATTGGTTCACTTTCACTCCTTTCAATTGTCTTAAACATGCTCGATCTTTATCTTTGCCTATATGCCTTTTAGGAGTTTGTCATGGAAGGCTTTCAGCGTTTTCAAACTAGCCTTGTGTCCTCCAAAATTGTCCTTCAACACTTTCACGTGTTCTTTTTCTTTAATCAAACTACCCTTCAGGATTTTATAAACTATCTTTCAAAACTTTTTAAGTGTCCTTCAAAAACTCTACAAATGTCCTTCTTTCATCCAAACTATCCTTCAAACAAATTGTTGTAGGCTTTTTGTCTAAGTGCTCTTTGGGATAATTTTCATGAGCTTTTTGTCTAAGTTCCCTTTGAGATAATTTCCCTGACAAAATGTCTAAGTGCCTTTCTTGATTTTTGAATTTCCCTTAATTTATTTGCTCATATCTATCATAACTTCTGTGTAGGATACATACCCTTCAAAATTTTTGCAATGGTCCACATACCCTTCAGGTTTTTTTGAAAAGATCCCTTTAGAGGCTTTGAACAGTCCACTTACCCTTCAACATTTTAAAAAGATCCCTTCAAAAATTTTGAATAGTCCACTTGCCCTTTAAAATATCTGAAAAGATCCCTTTGAAAATTTTGAATGGTCTACTTGCCCTTTGGACTTTTTGAAAAGATATTTTTGGAACTACTTGCCCTTCAGACTTTCTAAAAAGACCCCTTCAAAATTTTTGAATGGTCCACTTTCCCTTAGAATTTTTTTCAAAGTGCCCTTTGGAATTTTTGTTCGAGATAATTTTTCTGAAAGAATTCTCCAAGACACTTTCTCCAAAAGAATTCCAAGTGGCACTCATTTCCTTTAGAAACTTTGTTTCAGACAACTTGTCTAACAAAGACTTACCCAATTTTCCTTAAAAAATTGCCTTTAACATTTTCTCAAAAGAATTCCCTTATTTTTTGTGAGATTTTTATCTGAGAGAATTATCTTTACCAATATTTTTGAAATAATTCCCTTGACAAATACAAAGGTTCAAAATTGACTAAGTACAAAAACAAACTTTTGCATTTGTAACATTTGCTTTATTCATCCTTATGACATAGAACTTAGACCACAAAGAATAGACACAAACCTGATTATCATAGTGTGATAATTTCCTTTAGATGTTTCCATACGTGCAAAATTTGATAACATCATCTTATTTTCTTAGCCATATCTTGTCAAGATAACTATGTGAGCAAAGGCATTCAAAGTAAACACATAAGTCTATTTAATTCAACACCTTTGACATTAATGCATGATGGCACATGTTGCCTTTGACATCAATGATAATTCTTCAGACCTCAATGATTATGTAAAACAAAAAGAGAAGTCATTTGTTATTTTGACTTAAGAAGGAGAGAAAAGAGAGCTCTGCAGACCAAGCGAGCTAGGATGGTGAGGAGATGATAGGCTAGGTGAGGAGGAGATCTAGAGGCAATATCTGGTGTACTACATGTATGTAACTTTGAATCTTAAGCCATTTTTTGAAATTTTTAGTGAATTAAGTGTATTTTAAGTAAAATTTAAATTTTAGCATGTATAGATGTTAGAATGAATCAATATTAGATTCTATAGGTAATAATTAGCAAGATAGGAAGTGGGTTTAGAGGAATCATGGAAAAATGGGAAAAGGGCACACTTTTAGGAAACAACAAGGGGTCAATAGGCAAAATGAATTGGGTCAACCTAGTAGGTTGAAAATAGGTAGAATCCATAGTGCCGACCCAGTAGGTATGGGTCAACCCTGTACATTTTGTGGGTTACCAACCTAGTAAAGAGGTGCCAACTGATTTGAAAGGTTTAGAATGGAAACTCAACACTAGGGAGGGGAAAATAAGAGGGTTAACTTATATTTTTTATTCAACCAAGCCAAAATATGGAAAATTTTGGTCAAACTAGTTTGACCAAAGAGCTAAAATAGTATGTAAATATATGCATAGTATCGAAAGAGGGATAAAATGGCCCAAAATGACCAAGTAAGGGGAAAAGGACTGATTAGGTTAAAAGTGAGCTAAAATTAATAAAATAAAGTAATTAGGTTTATTTTTTTATTAAAAAGAATGTATTATGATTATACATGACACAAAAGAGTTGATACATCCTTTGTTATTTCTTGGGCGCAGGGATGATGAAGATTTTGGAAACTTGTGGATGTAGCATGGTTACCAAATTTGTTAGATAGGTTGTCAAATGGAGATAGGGATAGATGAGGATCGATAGGTCTAGGTGAGATAGTTGATATGTGTTGAATCCCCCTTAGTGTTAATTTGTTAGTCATGTTCCTTAGTTGTTGTTTTCTATCCTAAGGCTACCTATAGTAGGAGCATAGGTAACCATAAGGATGCCAAATAGCCTAGAGGAGAGGAGAGCCTTAGCCATGTGGACTACAGGCTCAAAGATGATATTACTTAGTAAGAGAGTTAGTATTTTTAATGCATATACATCAAAGATTTTGGATATTTAAAAGGTTATGATAGGCCTTATGACATAGTGAGTGATATTTTATAAGTCAGATGACAAGGTACCACTATTCATGATAGCCTTGAGTAGGATGATTTTATATGATCTAGGATATGCCATTTAGGTCTAGATGGTACATGATATGTATGAGATGTTGGTTAGAGGGTATAATACCATGGGATTGATCATATTGTTGATGGCTTAGATATATGAGAGGTTTCCTATGTACCGATCAGTTGGGTTTCCCCATGTAGTCGATGATAGGTTACCTCGAGTGTAGAGATGGAAAGAGGACTAGGTAACATGGGTCATGCTCCATGAGCCATCACTATAATCAGTGAGATGTGTAGACATAGTGTGGCAACCATACAAGTACATATCAACTACATGTACAAGTTGGGACATAGTTGCACTAGCTACAATAATGACAGAGGTGGTTAAACATGATTTTTTTATGGAGAGAGCCACATCCTATGGCATAAGTGCCAAGATATATGGGATTAACTCATCCAATAGTGTCGATATTAATTCTTGAGAAGTGGTCTTGAAATGTGAGAGAACCATGGGGGAAGAGAAGACTAGGGCCATTAGTAATGAGGCTGACATTGAGGCCACATTGGGAGTGACCATGGATTGGTCGAGCATGATGAGGAGATGAGCAAGAGGATAAAGATACAGAGGTAGAGATACTAGAGATAACACCACTAGCTCCACATCAAGATGATCTATGACCACCAAGAACATGATGTTGATAGAGGTAGGAGGATTAGGAGAGAGTGGATATTATTACCATCTATGATGACCCCATAGGTGAGTTAGAAGAGATGACAAAGAGACCAATTAGACACATGTTGAGACTGATGTGAGCCATGATAGTTGGGTTTAAGCTAAGGAGGTGACCTATAAAGGAGGTTTTAGGAGGCTGTGTAGATGGGAAGACTATGTTAGGTAGTTGTACTGATGGTGAGACCGTAGTGGCTAAGACACAAATAGGTAAAAATATGATTAAATTATTCCTTAAGTTTTTACTTTGAAAAAAGGGATAAATATATAGATATTTTTAAATATAACAGTGATCTAAGATCTGTCTGGTATGGTTTTATAGGTGTAGCTAAGAATAAGGAGAGATGGGAGTCGTTGGTGAGGGGAGAATTCCATGACATCCTAGATGAGACTCTGAAACTGTATGACCCCATGACACTAGAGGATCCAAGTGTATCATCTACCCCAACTTAGGAAAACTAGTTTAGATTAGCTAGAGAGGCCACAAGGCATATACATACATAGACAGAGAGGATGCAGGCACCATCAGAGATGGGTGTAAGAGAGCTATGGTTATGGCAGGCCCTAGTAGATGAGAGAGATGTGTATCTAGCCATAGTGGCATAGATGATAGAGATCTAGATACATCTGATAGAGTTATAGGTGTAGGTAGTGCACCTATAGGGACAAGTAGAGGGATTGAGATCTTGAACTACCTATTTACAACATATTATTTGGAGGAGTCAGATCAACGCCTCAGCAAGCAATGTGGTTGGCCACAAGATAGATAGGATGGGGCCCGACCATAGATCTAGAGCATTGTATATAGTTGTATATGTTGTATAAAACTCATGATATATATATATATATATATATATATATATATATATATATATATATATATATATATATATATATATATATATATATATATATATATGATGGATCATTTTGGCATATTGATGTTAATTGTGCATGTTGTCATTATAATGGTTATGTTTGTGGATGTTTTGGATATATTTCTTTCAAGCACCTGTATTTTAAAAATTATTGTATATATTATAGGAAATATATGTGATGTGGTTTCTTTTCTATAATTATGTAAGACACATGCATGGTTAAAAATAAATAGGCAAAAAGGACTTGGTAAAATATAATCAATTATAAAAATGCACTACACACTATTTCAAGTTAGGAAATGTGTAATAACAAGAAATGACTAAGTATAAAGAATCAAGAAATGGTAAAATAAGATGGTAAAAAGGAATTTATTTTTATACCAATATCAAAGATGTTTGCACCAAATTAAAACAAGTAAAATCATACTAAATCATGTTAGGAAGTATGAAAATAATGTAATAAAATGAAAGTTATGAAAAAGGGCATAAATGGTAATAAAAAATAGATTAATCAAGTCAATCAATCATACTAAATCATGCTGGGAAGTATGAAAGAAAAAAAAAATTGTAAAAAGTTTTGGTCTTAAATTGGTCATACTAATTTAATCTAGGAAGTATGAAAAATTCAAGAAATGGTTGTAAGTTTACACACACTCAAAAAATAAGAAGATAAAAAGGTGAAAGAAAAATAAATTAATCATAAAACATACTAAATCAAGATGGTGGCATGTAAAATGATGTGTAATTTTATAATCAATCGAATTTTGTTTCAAATTTGACACATATAATTTGGATGGTGACTTGGGTATTAGAAAACTTTGTGAGGAGGGTCGAGTCCTATCCATGGTCTTACACTATAAATTAAAAAATATAACACCACTGGAGTGGAATAAATAGAAAAAATTGGGTAATAAAAAGATGTGGGTAATAGGAAGGAAAAGATGCTACTTTGTGAGGAATGTCAGGTCCTATCCATGGTCTTACAAAGAAACTCACAAATGAAATCCTAAGGGGAGTGATCAATAGACAAAATAATATTTCTCAAGAGGAAATATAAGGGATATAAATAATGAAAAAATGAGTGTAAAAATAAAGACTTAGGAATCTTATGAGAAGACCTTAGGAGGAAAGAGGCATATTAAGGACATGAGAAGACACTAAGTGACTAGTGACCATCAATGTACAACAGAAACATGTTTGCTATAAACACAAATCTTTGTAGGAAAATAAGTGTGATAATAAGATCAACTCATGAAGGTAGATTGGTACAAGGAAAAGTAAAATGGACATACCTTTCCACGATGTGTTCCCCACTATTCAGGACCACTTACAGAGTCATTTGTCTATTGTGAAGATTGGGTACTTGCATGAGAAAGTAGGTAGCACTAAAATATTTTTTAGCCTCCTCTTTTAATCTACTAGCCTACCACACCCTAAAGGACCTTGTCTCTATTGTGAGGCCAACTATGTAGCTTGAGGTTCAACTAGAAGAAGGAGATGTGCTTTTAATCATGTATTTTAGTGTGATTTGACTTTTAAGAATATTTTTGCCTTTTGTTTAAATGATTTGGATTTTAACTTTATTTTGAAGTATTTTAAAGATTACTCCTCCATATAGATTTGGAATGACCAATCATGAGAGAGATAGTACATGAATGAGCTATAGGCTAAGGCTAAAGGAAGCTAAGTAACCAAAGATAAAGACTAACTAGGACACTTAGGCTTAATAATGAACTAGCATGTGATCTCAAGTCTCAACCGTGTATATTCTTAGTTTGTAGAAAAAGGAAGAAGGGAAATAAGGAGATCCAAAGTAGACTAGCCTAAGAATTATATAATGAGATATATTATTTTTAACTGATCACATGGTAATAGGAAGATGATAATCAAAGGGAACAGGGATTTTATAACCAAGTCACCATGATAAGTTATCTGTGAAAAAGAAGGAAAAGAAAGCAAAACAATCAAAAAGATATAAGAAAGAGAGTTTTGATAAAAAAATCCAAGGAAAAAGGGAAAGCAATGATAAATAAAAGATAATCATATGCAAATATAGATAACAATATAAGCAAGATATAGTATAACAAGTAAGATCATGATATAAGATAAGCAAAAATTTTACATAGTTTCAAATGATATAATAGATAGATAAAAAATAAGATTGGATCACACATCCAACCCAAATATAAATGTGAGAGCACCATGCATGTGCTCATAAATACTAGTAAATCTATCCACACACATTATCCAATACATCAGATAAGTCTCAATGAAGCTATATATGAACTATTTCTAATATTTCATCAATCTTCAATGAATACTAGGAAAATAATTCTCTTATAATCCCTTTAACTAAAAAAGTAGGAAGACTCGATGGATCATACTGAGGAGGGAAATCAAGCAAGGGATGATCTAGAGAATGCATGAGAGCAATATATACATGAGATGTAGGAATCACCAATGGAGAAGGATCTATAGGTGAAGGAAGGTTCACAAGTGAAGGAATCTTGGGTGGAGGCATAGAAGATGATGAAGGGATCATAAGAGGGGATGGAACCACTGGAGGTGGATCCATGGGAGAAGAAGGATAAGCCTTCTTGTGGGAATGACTTGTGGGAAGAACATAAGAAGGTTTGGGAATAGGTATAAGGTGATCTTTGAGATGTTGTTGGAGGATACAACAATGATCGATGTGATGGGTGCCATATAGATGCCACAGATATTATACCTCACCATACTTAGGCATTTACTCAAGAAGTACCTTTAGGGGAGGTATGACTTTGTTTGATGATAGGGAATAAGGATGGTAGGTACCAAGATATTATCATAGCTTATGATAATGGGTAGAAGAGTGATTATTTATCCCATGGAAGCAATTGATACATTTTTGAGTGGTCTTAGGAAAAGAACTCATGGAAGGAGGTGTAATAGGAGTGGAAGAAGCTAGAGAGGACTCATTAGCCCATTTGGTGGGAAATAGAGCCTTCTTAGGCATAGGAAGCAAACCATCACCAAGAGAAGGTGATGGTGAGGAAGGAACATAACTCGGATCAATGGAAGGAGCAATGGGATGAGAAATAGGGATAGGCTTAGTAATAGTAGGAGCATAAATAGGCTCAATTATAGTGTTAATAGTAATGGGCTCAACTATATTAGGCTCTATTAAAGGAGGGGCAAGATATACATAAGGTCTAAGGAGGGTTGCACTAATCTTAGGAGTAAACCAACTATAGGATTCAAGTAACCTAGAAAAATGGGAAGGTCTGGTCATAGCACAAGCCATGACCATAGTTCTACGTGGTTCCTTAGAAATTAGAGGTGTCGATGCCATCTCTACCCTATGATAAAGGGGGAAAATGGAAAAATTAGGAACTGTAAATGAAGGAAGATGAGAAGATGCATGAAAATAGTCAAGTAAAGAAGAATGGTAATGGATAATCTTACCATCATAGGCATAGACAAGATCACCTAAAAGAGGATCATCTAAACAATATCCATCATTGTAATCTAGGGTGTGAAGATCAATGACACAAGTAGGGATGACCTTGTCATCTGAGGAAGCATGGTGAATAGAATGGTGAGTTTTGGTTAAGATTATGGGAATATCATCACAAGGAGGCTTGCAAGAGCAAGGATGTAAATAAGCAAGAAGCTACAAGATGAGATGAGGTGAGAGATCAAAACTTTTGATATTTAGATTAATCTCATCAGAATCAGAATCATCATCAAAATCTAAGAGGTTGGGAGGAATGTTTCCAATGAGCTCAGGATGCCCATTATAACCATGGGTTAAATTAATAGGAAAGTTAAGATGCTGAGACTCATGGAATGGAATGTTAGGCAAAGGCTCAAGAGTAAGAATCTTGAAGACACCATGATCTTGTAATTGTTTGAAATTCTAAGGGTTAGTGTCACCCTAAATCCTATAAATGGCTCTATTTTGAGGAAATTTAATGCATTGGTAAGTAGAAGTAAAAAATCTCATACAATGAGTCCACAACCTACCAAGAAGGATATTATAATAAAGTGGAAAGTTAAAGATCATCACCTTCACATGAATGGTGACAGGTGGGATAGTAATGGGAAGCCAAACACAACCTAAAGGAGGCATTTTCCTTCTATCGTATCCTTAGAAGGTATTGTGTGTATACTTAAGATTACATTTTGAATATCCAAGGGTCTTAATGAAATTAAGGGAGGCAACACAAGTGATAGAACCTTTATCAATCAATGCATGCTTAAATTGGATATCACCTATTTGGATGTTATTGAACAAGGGAGGATTATCTGCATAAAGTAAAATCTTGTCAGGAACCATAGAGGCTATAGGAAATCATAAAGAAAGAGAACTATCTATAGTTTCATCAATATTGATAGACATATCTTCACATTGTTGTAATATACTATCCTCAAATCTAGATAAAGTTTCCTCCCATCCTACTAGGGGAGCATGAGGGATATTCATCTTGAATAATATTTTCATGAGACGGTTTCTATGACATGGAGATGTCCTCATAATCTCAAGGAATATAATATAATATGGGAGATTAGTGAGACTGTAATGGGATCCCACTCATCATAACCCATAAGTATGTTGTTAGATATGGGTGCATAATGATTAAAGAGGTCCTTGGAAGGAGGGGTTGAAGTGCATTGAAATTTATGTTGATATGAAGAAGAAGATTTGGAATAAGGTTGTAAATTATGTGGTGATGAAGAAGTGGTTGGTTCAGATTGATTTTGAGAATTGGTAGAAGAAGTGTTAATAGAAATTTGATTATCATTAGTGTTTGAAGATGATGAAAGAGTGTTAGAAATAGAATGGGATGTGCTATCCAAGGGGGAATCTAAAATTGGATCATCAAAATTTATAAGATATTCTTTCCCCAACTCATTTAAATGAGTTGGAGAAGAATCCTAGATAACATGATATGTTTGAGATGAAGGGGGAGTGTAGATAGGTTGAGGTTCAATGAAAGAGGGTCAATGAAAGCCACCACCCTTCACATATTAGTCATGCTAACCACATTCTCTTTGAAATTTGGTTCAATAAGACTTTCTACATTATTGGAAGATGTGGGTTTGTCTTGATTATCTTGAATAGGTTGATGATTAGGTAAAGGATCTTTGTAGATAGCCAAATGAGCATTGGCTTGATTCAAGGCTTGATTTTTATCATGTGATTTATAGTCCTTGAAATCAATCTCATAGTTTTTTTGATGCTTGTGAATGATGTAATAATGATCAAAATTAGGACCAATACGAAAATCATAGTTAAATTGCAAAGTTGTCTATAGGTCTCATGAGAATGACCCCAACTAGAGTGAAATAAAAAAAACTTATTAGGATCATACTAGGATTTCATAAGATGAGTAGGGTCAAGTTCTCATAGAAGAGGCCTAGGTAGATGCTTAAGAAATTCAGCTAATGATAGAGGTTTATGGACATTAATGTTGTTTGGTGAAGATAAATGAGTATTAGTATATTATTGAGAAGGGGGAGTTGGTTCTGAAGAAGGGGTAGGAATGACATATTGAACATTTTTATTGGTGTCATCAAAATTTTTACACCATCATTAGTGACATTGTAGTTTTTAATTTTGAGTAAGAGACAAGGACCACAGAAGGTTGGGGTGGCTTGAATTGATGCATTAGGAAATCTTGTCATTTAGATTAGTGGATATCTTCCTCCAAAGTATGTGGAGAAAGAGTGTGGACTCAATATTGTAACTTAGGAAAGAGAGCATTGGTAAAGAGATGAAAAATATTGTCATCAGCCATGTTATGTTCATATTTATTTGACAAAGTCTTCCATCTCTTATCAAAGGCTTGAGCAGTTTTATTTTCGTGAGTTGAAAAGTTTATGTAACTGTGCCTTTTATATGACTGGAGAAGTAATAAGAAGATAGAGTTTTGCACCTTTGTTGATGTTTTTTGTGTCATTGCAAAAGTAGTCTAAGCTGTGAGCCTCTGTTGCTATTGTTTCAATCTTTTACATTGATCATACCTTGTTCACTCTTTAATGTAATTGAATCTTACATATAGTTTCACTATGTTTAGAATTAAGGATCGAATTACATTCAGACGCATCGCCATAGTTAGATTTTCTTCCTTTGCATTTGTGTTTTTATTTAAATTCCTATCCCTTTCCTCCCAACACTTGAGATAAGAAGAGACCAGCTTATTAAAAATTTTGAGGTCATTTCAAGTTGCAAGTCCCACATTCTTGAAGCTTCCCATTTTTGGTGTTAAAAGTAAAGCGCAATTTTAACCATCAACACCTACACAACTACTCAACAAGCCTTAACATGCCTAACAAGATCTAGGAATAAGCCTAAAAGAGAAACCTACATCTTTTAGGCTCACCTAGCATCTAACACAATACTAATATGTAGACAAATATTGAAACTTGAAGACACCTAAATCTGGCCACCAATGAACTCCAACTAGGCTTTTGACCAATTTCCACCTAAAGTGCATAATGTGGCCTAAAATGCTAAAATGCATTAAATGAGTTGAAATTGATATATTCAAGTGCCAATTTTGGCCAGGGTATCATTAAATGGGGCAAGCAATTTATGGGACAACTAAATTTGATCAGATTATTTTGAGTCAAAATGCTAATTTTGCACTTAGGTGCCTTGAATTTATCTTTTTTGTAAAATCTCTTGCACAGGACACATGCCTTTGTTATTTTATGTTGGAAACATCTTAAATAGGAATACGGTTCTAATGCATTTAACATCAACTTCCAATTCTAATCCAGTCAAATCTTGAGCCAATAACAAGACATTTTGACCAATTTGATTAATTTGTGCACAAAGTGCTTAATCATGTTTAAGAGATAATTAAACCAAATTAGAGCCTAATCAAGAATTCCATGGAAAATTGTTGAATATTTTTTTTTAAAAATAAATATTGAATAACTGTATCACCAAATGACATCATCCTATGGGGTGTTATCCACAAGCCATAAATGCCACAAATATTAGGATTCATGCCTCCCATACCTCATTAAGCCCTTCCATGCCTATTCAATGCCCGTTTATCCCAAATATTAATGGGGATACTTGTATAATGAATATAATATTTGGATTTATCCATGGCCACACATCTCAATCTTGAGATAGATGGTCATGGTTGATCCTCAAAACATTTCAAAAATCTATAAATAGGGAGGCCATGAACACCATTTCTAAGTCTTGATAATTCAAATTTATAATGCACAAATGACTCCAAAAGCTATTTAAATTATTGTTACCATGCCAAATTTATTCAAATCTAAGCCAAGCCAAAGCCAAAGGTGCCAAGGAGAAGAGGAGATAGCCAAGCCTCCTTTGATGAATACTTCATGAGCACAAGCCAAGAAATCCACTATAACAAAATCATTTGCAGCATCCAAGGAAGGTGAAAGATTATTTTCTTTTCTTACAATTCCATTATAACAAAATCATTTTCAGCATCTAAGGAAGGTGAAATATTATTTTCTTTTCTTACTTTTTAGTTGTACTTTTCATTTTTTTTGGTTATTAAGCTCACCCTAGTAACTAGGCATGAAGGTGTTAGTTTAATGTGCATTTGATTTGATTTATCCACTAACACAATACTAATCCCCCCTTATTATTCAAATACCTATTTCACATAATGGCATTCCTAGTGGGATGATCTTCAGGAGAGCAAAATCCATAAACTTTTTTTTGTGTTTCATAGTTTTGATTCTCTTTTTTTGTTTATTTTTACTTTGAGTAAAAAAGGCCAATAAAGAAGTCATAAATTTTTATTTGATTAATATTTTTATCTAAATTATTTTATTAATATATATAAATATGTCATTGATAATCTCTAAAAAATTTACAAAATAACTCTTTATATTTTAAAAGTTATAGTTATTTTAGTAACTGTCAGTTTCTATTTTTTATTTTTCTAGTAAAAATGGTTATAATATAGTAAATAACATTTATGTATTGACTTTTTGGACTTAAAATTTTTAATAAACGTGTGTCTTGGATTTATTGACAACCTCTCAAAAATTTGTGGCAAACCAATATATATTTTAAAAGTTATGTTAAAAATACTAACTGCATGTTTTTATATTTTATGTGCAGACTTTTATGTGTTATGAGTTATATTTTGTTTTTAACCTTCTAATTTATTGTTTAAAGGTGTTCATATATTTAATATATATATATATATTTAAATTCTTTATATTTGTGCTAACATTTTCTAACCTAAAACATGGCTTGTGATGGGGATGTCATTACCTCCCATGAGTTCTTTAGGGAAGATTTGACCCAGAGTTTCACCTCTCGGCACTGACTTCATTTAGCTCCATATTGGAGTTACACATGGGACACAGTGGCACTTTGGACATCATACTACACTGAGCAAACAACATGATGTAATGGTTGAAAAAAATGACTATACCTTTTTGCAACAAGCCAAGTTATGTGAAACCAAAATCCATGCTTTTCTTTGGCCCATTGGATGTGAAAGTCTTGTGGAATTAATTCCGCTAGAAACGTTTGAAATCCTTATAGATCTTAGACCAATCCCCACTTACCATATAATTATTGTCAATGCAAGGTGTACCTCAAGTTCCATGTCATATTAATGTCATTTGAGAGAAGGGGGGTATAAAAACCCTACTATATAATGTGCATTTACTTTGGATGAACACTTAAAATCCTTTCAAATGACATATATTAATAGATTCCAACAATACCAAGCAACCTTGTCACTTTAGGATCTAAGAGAGATTAATTAGTTGGTTTTGTCTTAGATTAAAGTTTTGTTTGAATTCAAAAAATGGTATAAACAAATGATATAAACCAAAACACATTGTCATCATTTTCCTTTGAACAAAGGGGCATTATGCTTCCCACGTGAACTCATCAATTTGAATTGTTCAAAGTTCATCAAAACTTGGATTTATATCATCCACTTTGGAATAGTTATGTTTCCCAATTGAGTCTAGACCTTTGTCAAAGTTGTTTAAGTCCTTCATTTATAATATAAATTCAAAATTTCACCTTTATAATTTTATAGGGTTGATGTGTTAAGTGGGTTCACCATTTGTACTAAACTTAAGGGAACTTAGTTCAATTTTCAATTTGGGTTGAAATCCATTTTAGACTCATGATCATTATCACTAATTTATAGACTTATGTTATCTTGTGCTAAAAACTTGCACTTTGAGTCCATGCACTATAACATTTCGAGTTAAGAAAGATAGTGTTATGCTGATGAAATTATGTGAAGCTATCTTTGCCTTAGAAATTTTTTACAGTAAGCATTTTGTCGAATATTTTGAGTATTCTAGCACTATTATGCTACCTAAAATATTTTAGATATTATTTCATAGGCCCTTTTGCATAGAGTTCAAATTTGTTCCTACCTTTTTAAACTAATCTAACAAAACCTTTATGAAGCTTTGTCTAGCATAGTTACGCCATTCAATTTTGTCTAACTTATTTGTCAAAGGAACCAAGTTTTATACCATTATTTGTGAGAAAATAAACTATTTCTAAAGTGCCTTTTGTTTCATACCTTATACCTATTTGATTGAGTCCATGTCCAAGAATCAAATTCCTAGTGTTTGTTAGAAGTGTTTTAAATCTGTTAGATTAAAATTTTCATCTTTATTTCAAAGTCTAGCTTTTGACGTTGTTTGGCCAAGAGTCCTAGTGCATGCCTTGTTTGAGCCTAGATTTTAACACCACATTTGGCCAAAAGACCTAGCAACTTTTAATTTCCTAGATTAGACTACTTTAAAACACTTCAACCTTAACGTTTGGCATTTTGATTTTAAGTTCATTTACTTAATTTTTTTTTTTGTAAAACATGTAAAGTTATCTTGTGTTATCACAAATATTTGCATAAACTTTTTGATCCTTTTGACTAATCTAGACCAAGTTTGAACATCATCTTTTTTTAGATGTCTATATATAGTTTTTGTCGCAAAACATTGATTATGGATCCCAACATGTATTCCTACACTTATAGTGGACTCATGTATAATATGAGGATTAGTAATGTGGTTGTGTATGAATAAATAGTACAAGACCCCTACATAGATAATACTTCTTATGAGATGAATCTTTATCCCTCTTATAATACTTAATTAGGGGCACAAAGACAAGATCCATTGGCTAACTATTTGATTAATAAACCACCTTATTCAGAACAAGACCAAGAATAAACTGCGCAATACCTAGCTACAATACCCACAATTGATGAACCAGTTCTTCAACAGTCATGCTATAATAATATGCCTTCCACATATGATCCATTTTTATTTGAGCATCATTTATTGGAGAACAAAGATGAGATTTCGGTTAGAGCCATAAAGGTAGGGGCAAAGTTTCTGGCAGACATCCTCCATGAGAATTTACCAAGCCTAGTAAGAATGATGCATAACATAATTTATGATCAACAAGATTCTTCTAACAATCATTTGGCTCTAGGCCAAACAACATATCAGGACCCTCATATGCCTAACAAAGGCAAAAAACTCATAGAAGACCACTTTAATCAAATGTAGATTGCATATAAAACCTACTTGAATCTAGCATGTAATTTCAATTTGATGACCATGGTGAACAAACCTCTTATTGACTTAGTTCCTTCAACAAAAGTTTTGGTAGAGTTAACCGGTCAAGACAATTAGAGTTTATACCCATTTGTTCAAAACACTTCGGTAGACAACTTGCTACATATGCCCATTATTGAAGAAGTCTCTTCTACTTCTACATAGAATAATGATCATAATATAGAGGATAATGTGCAAGCAATGAGCAACCCAAATCAAAGTGGTACTAACACACAAACAACTAATCAGCAACATGTGCTTGCCATTAATACCATGAGTGGATCATCATACCAAGGAATAAGAGTTTTTATACCCCAACCTTCACCACCTACTTTCCAACCTCAACCAACTACTTCATCAAGTGTGCAACCAACAAGATTAGGTAGTTAACCAGTAACCAATATCACATTTCAATAATAAAATATGATGAATCTTACTCTTGCTCAACAAGGGATGAGTAGTATTCCACAACAATAGGCACAATCTAATGTAATAACACAATAGAGGTTGAATATATTACAACCTCAATAAGGGACATCTGTTGGAATAATGCATATTTAAGCTTACCTAGGGTTAATAGGGTAAGTTATTTACTACCGAGGGTTAATTTTATTTACCTTGGTGAATTTATTTTATTGTTGAGAATCTCTCAACAATATATTTGTTCGTAGTATGAGAAAACAAATAGTTTGTTTTCTCTATTTTGTAATCAGTACAAATAGTTTGTTAACATGAAACAAACTATTTGTATTATATATACTTTACATTATATGAGAAATGAAAAAGAGATTAATGAGAGATTACAGAGAAATTTGTGGATTATCACCTATTTTCTAGGTGTGACAAATTTATTTTGTTCTCTGGAAATATTTGCAGGTTATTTGTTGTGGGTTCTTTCTCCTGGATTGATCATGTGGATCCTGTGTATCTCTTGCTCATTCTTTCATGGTATCAGAGCTTGGAGTTTCAATTGAAGATCCTCTTTCCTAAAATTTTTCATCTATTAACACATTCAAAAACATTAATTTATTGATGTGTTATAGATATTTTTTATTCTCTCAAATTCTGGTTCTTATTTACAAGTTTTTTTGGAAAATTATGTACTTTATGCTCATTAAATGACTGTAAAGATTTCCAAAATCAGATTTTTTTTCATAGGGGCATACTAGATCAAGTCAAGAATCCATTTCAATATGAATTTTCTCATTCTTTCATGGATGTACAACTCTTTCATTCAAAAACTTGCTGACTGGTTCCTGTTGGCAAACTGCAGTACCTGTCCATTTTTCTGATGTGGCAGATCGTACGGTTGACTTTTTTGGAATCTGAGACATATTAATTAAAGATGACTATTATATATTTATATCCATATAAATTTTGACAAATTTGGATCAGGCCGTACAATGTTTTGGAAGCCAGCAATAGGAATTTAAAAACTATTTTTTTGTCTACTGTATAGCTGTACGGATTTCTCATTTTTGAATGCATTATTCTATATAAAATCAAAATATGAAAATTTAATGTGATAGAAGACTTCCAAATATTTCATTTCATGCTGAGAAGGATGGATTTGGACCAGGACATACAATCCTTTGGGCAGATCCAGTGGAGCCATTCTGCAGTTGCTGAGAGGTGTTTTTCCTTGGCTGTGTTTACAAAATTTCTCATAATTTTTCTTGACCTCCATGCCTTGCTGGAAAAAAGTTTATTATGATTAAAGCCAAAGATTATTCAGCTGTTATATCACACGTGTGAGTCATTTTGGCTTTTATATATATATATATATTTTATTTTTTAGTGGTTTAAATGCAAGTCTCTAGCTTTGAAAGTTCAAATTTGACTTTGCTAAAGCGGCTAGAGATATTTTGTTAAAAATTTGTAGGGAGGAGGTCTTGGGGTCAAATCCCCCTACATTTTTTGTTGCATAAATCCATTTTTTAATTTTTTATAAGCCAAGGTTAAATTTTTTTTTTGTCGGGAGACGTTAAATTATAACGGGAGGAGTGTTTTTTTAGGAAAAACGAATGTCTAGATTGTTCTTGTCAACTTTATCATCTTCTAAAGGAATGGAATATCGATTGTTTGAACCTCTAAATTATACAAATTACCATGTTTGGAAGCCAAAAATGCAACAACTCCTTCAATCAAAGGGCTTATGGAGATTTTTTTTTGAAATGACACCTGTAGCATTCACCACTAAAAAAGACAAATATGCATATGGTTGTAAGCAGGATGAGACTCTTGGATTGATTTGCCTCAACGTCTCAGATAATCTTCAATTTCACATTGCAGATGCTACTACGCCAAAAGAGGTATGGGAAAAATTTAAAAACCAATTTTGCAATTAGATGCAGAATTGAGTACTCTCTCTCCATCAGATTTCCCTTCAATAGATGAATTCTTGGCAAAATTCAAATTTATAAGGTCACAATTGAAAGCTAGTGACAAGGATAAAAGTGATCAGGAGTGCATTTTCATGATTTTGTCAAAGTTGAAAGGACCATATAGTGTCTTTTCCTCTGCTTTTTATACTATGATGGATACATTAGGTGATGAATTCGAATGGCCTTCCTTTGAAGTTTTTTGTGAAAGATTGACTAGGGAGCAAACAAAATTAATGGCCTTAGATGCTCTACATGGTCCTAGTCATGCTCTAGTTGCTAATTCTTCTAAAGGAAAACCTTCACCTAAGTCTAAAAAGCAAGTACCTTCAAATAACCCTCCAGAGTCCACCACCCAAACACCTCATCATTCTAAATCTACTAAGACCAAAAAGTCCTTTAAGAAAAAGAAGAAAACATTTGGTCCATGTAATTTTTGTGGTGGTCCTAATCATGATGAAAGTAGATGTTTTAAGAAGATGGAAGCATTAGAGGCAGCGGTCAGACAACACAAAATTTCCATTCCGTCTCCATCACCTTCTACTTCTGCAGGAAAAGGGAAAGCACTTTCAGCCAGGGCTATATCTTCATGTCATGATCAGTGGATTTTTGACTCAGGTGCTTCTCACCATCTCACACATTCTAAGGATCTATTGTCTTCTCTTACAGATTGCAGCATATCATATATAGTTATGGGTAACTCCTCATAGATTAAAGTTTTGGGATCTGGTACTGTTGATAAATAGGATGGATGTTTTAACAATGTATTGCTTATACCCCAAATCTCTTCTAATCTTCTTTCTGTATATCAAATATGTAATTCTGGTACTGTTAAAATTGTGGAGTTTACTTCCCATGATGTTGTAATAAGAGAATGTAATGATCCGAGTGAGATAGTTGCTATAGGTACAATAGACCATACTGCAAGACTCTATACTTTTGATAAGTTTGAGTCTTTTATGTCTTCTGGTTCTTCACTTATAGCACATGGTAATAATCTCAAAAAATTGTGGCATGAGAGATTAGGACATTTGAGTTATGGATATATGCAACAAATGAGTACAAAACATCTTGTAAAAGGCCTTCCTAAGGTCTCATGTATTGATGGGGTGTGTCCTAGTTGTCTAGTTGGTAAACAGCACCAGGATCCATTTCCAATTGGTAAGGCCACACATGCAAATGCACCCTTAGGGTTGGTTCATAGTGATTTGATGAATTTTCCAACTCATTATTTTTTAGGGGCTAAATATGCACTCACATTCATTGATGATTTCACTCGTAAAACTTGGGTATATTTTCTCAAGTTGAAAAGTGAAGTTTTTTAAACTTTTAAGGCTTTCAAAGCCTTTGTTGAAAAACAATCATCTCTTCCTCTTAAGAAGATACACATTGATAATGGGGGGGGGAATATGACAGTAATGCTTTCTTTGATTTTTGTATTGAGCATGGAATACAGCACCATTTCACTATACCACACACTCCTCAACAAAATGGTGTAGTAGAGAGGAAGAATCAAACATTGAAAGAGATGGCTAATTGTATGATTCACTCTAAAAATTTGGGTCCACAATATTGGGCTAAAGCTGTAAATTGTGCAAACTACATTCAAAACCGTATGCCTCACAAAGTTGTACAAAATATGACACCAGAAGAAGCTTGGTCTGGGATCAAGCCTGATATTTTAGATTTTCGCATCTTTGGGAGTCAAGCATGGGCATTCATTTCTGATGACAAATGTAAAGCATTGGAGAAGAAAATCCAACCACTCATTTTTGTTGGTTATTGTGAAGATGTAAAATCCTACCATCTTTTTGATCCTGTCACACATGATGTGTTGTTTCGACGGGATGTTCAAGTTGATGAGCTACCCACTCCACAAGAGTGTACATCTAGTTCTTCTTATCCCCCTCCTTCTACTGAGGATAGTGAGGGTTTGCTTTCTAGTGTTGATGATGATGATGTTGTACTTATTTAGCCACCACAACCATCTTCTTCACCACCTTTGCCCAAGTGGGCAAAGAGCACTCTACAGGCAGCTGGTTCTTTTGTTGGTGATCCATCTAATTCTCGTCGCACTCACTCATAGACATCTGGTGTTGCTCTTTTGGGACAAGCTTGCACAGATGATCTAGTATTGTTTTCTGAGGCTATTGGTATACCCGAGTGGGATGTTGCTATGTATGATGAGTATTCTTCATTGATGAAGAATGATACTTGGGATCTTGTCCCTCTTCCTAAGGGAAGAAAACTTGTAAAATGTAAATGGGTCTATAGGACCAAATATGTTGTAGATGGATCCATAGATAAGTACAAAGCTAGATTAGTAGCTAAGGGTTTTTCACAAGTTGAAGGGGTTGATTACTCTAAGACCTTTGCCCCTGTAGCTAAGATGGATTCTATTCGACTTGTACTCTCTCTTGCTGCTTCACATTCTTGATTAGTTTTTTAGATGGATGTGAAGAGTGCTTTCTTGCATGGTGATCTCCATGAGGAGATCTATATGAAGCAACCTCCAAGATTTGTGCAAGACTCATCATTGGTTTGTAGACTCCGTCGTTCTCTTTATGGCCTCAAACAAGCTCCTAGAGCTTGGTACGAGAAGATGGATAGTTTTCTTTTGAGTTTTGGTTTTATTCGTTGTGAGTCAAATTACAATGTATACATCCTGAAGCAAGGTGAGGAGCTTGTCATTTTGGTTTTGTATGTTGATGGTCTCATCCTCACTAGTAGTTTAGATTCCTTGATACATGACATCAAGTACAAGTTGGCAGATAGGTTTGATATGAAAGATCTGGGACTTCTACATTATTTTCTTGGTCTTCAAGTTTTTTAGTCTTCTAAGGGCATTTATATTGGACAATAGAAGTATGCCACAGATCTTCTTCATCGATTTGGCATGGCTGATTGTAAGCCTACACCCACTCCATATTAGTCAGGTATTGTGTTGTCTGCCACTTGTATGACTCCTCTTGTTGATTCCACTTTATATAGGCAACTTGTAGGTAGTCTTTTATACCTGACTCATACCTGTCTCGCCATCACATTTGTTGTGAACCTTGTCTCTCGATTCTTGCATGATCCTCATGAGAGTCATTGGAAAGCAACCAAGTGTATTTTGCACTACATTCGGGGCACCACTCACTTTGGTATACATTACACACCATAGAGTTATACACAACTTGTTGGATACACTGACTTTGATTGGGCTGGTGATGTTGACACTCGCAAGTCCACTTGTGGATTTGCTTTCACACTTGGTTCAGGTCCAGTTGCTTGGGCATGCAAAAAGCAGACTACTATTGCATTGTCCTCTACTGAGGCTGAGTATCAATGTGCTATCAAAGCTAGTCAGGAGATACTTTGGCTTTGGTAGTTGCTTGGAGAGTTTGGCCTCACACAGCAGGATCCTACTACTCTTTGGTGTGATAACCAAAGTGTGATTATTATTTCATGCAATCCTGTTGAGCATCAACAGACAAAACACATTGAGATTCACATGCACTTCATTCGACATCTTATTCAGGATGGAGTTCTTTCTTTGGAGTTTGTGCCTATAACTGAGCAGATTGTAGAAATCTTCACTAAACCTTTGGCTTCTCCTCATTATCTTCAATTGCGAGTGATGCTTGGGGTGAAGGAAGTTGTCCTTGGGGGGGATTTCCCATGAAGTCCTTCCTTTATTTTTCATATATTTTGATTGGTTTGTACATGGGTACCTTATCAGGCCTAATAGTCGGGACCCATCCTTGTTTGTCATTCTCCCTATGTTTCGCTTAAGGGAGGGTGTTGGAATAATGCATATTTAAGCTTACCTAAGGTTAATAGGGTAAGTTATTTATTACCGAGGGTTAATTTTATTTACATTTGTGAATTTATTTTATTGTTGAGAATCTCTCAACAATATATTTGTTCATAGTATGAGAAAACAAATAGTTTGTTTTCTCTATTTTGTAATCATTACAAATAGTTTGTTAACATGAAACAAACTATTTGCATTATATATACTTTACATTATATGAGAAATGAATGAGATATTAATGAGAGAATACAGAGAAATTTATGGATTATCACCTATTTTCTAGGTGTGACAAATTTATTTTGTTCTCTGGAAATAGTTACAGGTTATTTTTTGTGGGTTCTTTCTCCTGGATTGATCTTGTGGATCCTGTGTATCTCCTGCTCATTCTTTCAACATATAATGTTTCACCTCATCAGGTAGTGGCAAATACACCTCCTCAATTGTAGATCAGTGTACCAATCCAAAACCAAATGATAACTAGCCAATAATGTGTAAATATTGGTCAACGATAGATGTTAAATCTTCAACGTGATTTTACTTGTCAACAAGGATTTGTACAAAAAAGAGGCTCTAATTATTCTCAAGTACCTACTAGACAACAATTGGTTCAAACTATGCCACAAGTTCAGAGACAAAGTCTTGGTTCACAAGTTCCCACTCAACAACAAGGTTTAATTAGTCAGCAACATGTCCATTTTCAACCACAATAGGCACAGTATAGTTATATCCCTCCATCCCAACCATAAAATCCTCCAACTCAAACCTTCATAGCCAACCCAAACTATAATATCGCACAACCAAATGTGTAATTTCAAGCACATCCTAATCCACTTATGCATATTATTTGTCCATTTCCCAACCAAAATAATATACTCCAACATATACCTCCATCATACCCTAGTCAAAGTGCCCCACTTGTGACCTCCCAACCATCTACCTAAACCAATACTCTCCCTCAAACGAATGTTCCTTCTAGTTTCCTATCCCAAGAATTGTAACAGATGAAGGATGTAATTATTTCCATTCAGGCTGGGAAATAGACTAAAAGGTTTAATTTGGATTATGTGTGTTCTTATCCATTCAACATGGAGTACTTGTAGATACTATTTCCTCTACAATATGAACCAATAAAATTTGACAAATACAAAGGGAAAGGTGACCCTAAGGCCCATTAAATCAAGTTATTTGTCATATGCCAGCTAATGGCATATAGTGATATATACCTTTTATTATTATTTTCAAGAATCTTGGATGGACAAGCCTTAGAGTGGTAATTAAAAATTACCCAAAAATTCAGTAACAAATTTTGATGATCTTTTCGATAAATTTATGCAACAGTTTTCCTATAATCTCGAACATGACATTTCATTGGTTGACTTGATGTAAGCAAAAAAAAGCCAATGAGAGTTTTTCAAGTTATCTACAATGATGGAGAGCCCTTTCAATTTGATTCATCCATAGTTTACTAGATAAATAATTAGCCACTATGTTTACTAAAAATTTGCATAGTGAAATAGCTTATCATTGGGAACTACAATGTGCACATAATTTCAAAGAGATCATTGACAAAGGTTTATTGATAAGTGAGCCCTTATTAATAAAAAGATAATTGAGTCTACAACAACTAATTAGAATCAAGGTACCAATCAAGGAAGTGGCCAAAACCAACATCCAATCTAAACACAAGCATCACAACTAGCACAGGCCAATAACCAAGATAGACCAAAGCAATTAAACTGCAATAGGAATTTGTGGGTAATGGATAACTGAGTCATGTCATTTATAAATAGTGAAAACATCATCTACACCACCTTTTCAACTTACTCCTACCTAAAAAACTCTCCAACCAACACCGCAAACATAACAACCAAGACTAGTGCAACAAATACAACCTTTACCATTACAAACCCCTCCTCCAAGGAGAACTGTGTTTGCGCATTGTATATTTAGTAACCTAGGAGAGCCTATTGAGTCTGTATTTCACAAACTTATCATTTATAATATAATTAGTTGGCCTCTACCAAAGCATTATCCGCAAGGCATTCTTTATCCTGATTGGTATCATGAAAATAAATTCTATGAATATCATCAGGTCAATGGGTATAATCTATGAAGATGTGTACAAATCAAGCATTTGATTGAGAATATTTTGGAGAATGGGGAGATAAAATTGGATAATGGTGTTTCCACCTCTAATAAAACTCTTGAGATTTATCACAACCCCTTTCTCTAACATAACACATAACAACAACATAACAATCAGCAACGACAACAACATTGGTCAGTGCAACAACAAAATAAATAGTATCAAAATCAAAGGTTGAACCAAGAAAACCAACAAAATTAGTAGAATAAAAAACAAGACCCATAATGTCATAGCAATGGACAAAACCAAGTTCAAAATGGTAACAACCAACAAACCTACCATGCAATTTCACATGACTACAGCCAATTTGTAGGTCATATTGCAGGGGGTAACATTAATACCATCTCCATTAATCGTAGATTGATAATTAATCAATCTAGAGCATTTCTAAACAATAACACTCAACCAAATTACATGGATAATCCTTCTTTGACCTAGGACCATATATAGGCAAACCAACAAATCGAGACTCCCACTTTTGGACTATATATCGATAAATCACCCTTTCCGCGTGACCACATAAAAGTGCACCTGAAACCAAGACTTATCCTATCCGGTCCCACACTATTTCCAAAATTTATTAGAAATCATGGTCCAACATCTAATCTTGATTATGAAATCACAACTTAGAGGTCAAATATTACTATCCTAGGTCCACAACCATCTATCACTTTGCCTGTTATCTAACCAACCATTCAGTCTTGGAATAAACCATTCACCATTGATCAAAACAAGAAGGTTGATATTGTGGAACAATTACAGAACACACCAACACATATTTCTATTTTAGATTTGATGTGAACATCAAGAATGCATAAGAACATTTTTAATGAGTTTTTAACCTAATCCACTATTGCTAGTGACATATCCCTTGATAAATTTCAAGCTTTGATTGGACATCTAGCTCCAGCCCAACAAGTCACATTCAACTAGAGTGATATGTCTTCCCTTGGCCTACTCCATAATAATCCATTGCACATAAAAGTTTATATAAAGTGGCATAAAGTGAAATGTGTCCTTATAGATAATGGATTAGGCCTCAATATAGTGTCTCTAAAGCTCATCAAGCTTCTTGGATATATAATGGTAGATCTCCAACCAGAAATGATAACTATCAAATCCTATGATAATTAGGGGAGAGAATCACAAGGCACCATTAACTTATCATTTATCATTGGTCTATTGACCCATGATACACTTTTATATGTGCTTGATCTCGAGTTGTCATATAATATGCTTCTAGGTAGGCCTTGGTTATATGAGATTCATGTAGTCCTGTCAACATTGCACCAATGTATCAAGTTCTCCCACACATGGATGGAAGTAAATATTCCAAGATATTTGCACTCATATGAGCATTGTAAACACCTTAAGGCCAAGTTTCCAAGCTATAATTACCAATATGACATGAATCTAAGTTATAAGTAGGATAAAAGAAAGGCCATACTTATTGATCCTTCATAGGATAATTGCATAGATCCTAATACCTTAGATTCCCTTTCCTACATGCCACCTCCAAAAGCTTCCAATCATTTCACTATTTTAGATAATGGCCTAGGACAGTATGTGACCCATTATACCTTCCATATTTCCAATCTTCTTCATAATCCAAAGATCTTTGGGTGACCTAAAAATACCCCACACATGCATTACAAACAAAAGAACAAAGATAATGGACTTGCCATGTTTTTACCAGCATCTGGCCTAGAACTAGACCCTCTTGAAGGAGATGAATCATGATTGTATAATGATAACCAAGCTGATTGTTATAAAAGTGCAAAGTATATTATTCCCAATAGGATCATAGAGCATCAAGATTATGAAGGAAGAGGCCTCAGACTAAATCAATAAGGAACCATTGAGCTAATTTCCATGACTAAGTACAAAAGACCCTATGGACTTGGATTTAAACCACTAGAGGGTGACCCCACATATCTTATTCAAGTTCCATAACTAGTGACTAGTGCTAATAATGTCGATAGAAAAGTAGAGTCTGATCATAGCCTCACCTTTGATGACTTAGCTAAGACCAACCTATTTGATAATAGTATCATTTTTAACCTTACTCCATTCATTTGTCACAACCCATTACCATTATACTATCTCCAACTGATAAATTGAGACAAAAAAGAATCCAATATAATGATTGATGAGTTTCAGAATGATGAGGCATTTTATGATTTTATAGGCCTTAGAGACAACATTCTATTGGGAGATCATAAATCAAGTTTCTCAATCACATTGGATCCTGAAGCCTATTTTGGAGAGTAGGTGAACACCCTTAGCTAAAAGAAAATAAATAAAACATTGAGGTCCCAAACTAAAAAAATCTTTGAGACATTTTTTGACCAAGGAAAAAGTAAAGATAAAGGCCAGTCTAGTGGTGAAAACCTGCTTCAGGCACCATTAGATGGGGGTGTTCATTCTTCTTTAAATTTAGACTAGGAGACCACCAATGATGAACTTGTCTATCTATCTGAGTTTAGTTTTGTGTAACAAGTATTTTATCAAATTATATAAGAATTTATAAATGTTTTTGTCACATGGCCAAATCTCCCACTAGGGGACTCAATTTCATAATGCCTAGGAGAATTTGAAGAGCAAGTCCTAATATAGGACCCTAATATAGTCCAATAGTTCAAGTCTTTGCCTACTATCTTAGAAGATGGTTCAACCCTTCTAGTCAAAGATACAACATAGGTAAACATTAGGACTCCATCAGCCCTAAAATGGATAAAATTAGGCATGTTCCTCATTAAAAAGTAATGTGAAGTCTTTACAACTCTATTGAGAGAATTGGTAGATATCTTTGCATGGGCATATTTTAACATGCCAATTATGGACCCCACATGGGTTTTACATCATCTTGTGGTAAATACCAATGCGAAACCATTTAAGTAAAGGTTACATAAGAGGCATTCTTGCATTACTATATTGGTGAAGAAAGAGTTGGAAAAACTCTTAGAAACAAGATGTATTCACTCCATTAACTACTCAAAATGGATATCTAATATTATACCTGTTAGAAAAAAGCCATAAGGAATCAAAATTTGTACTGATTTTCAAGATATAAAAAAATATTTTCCTAAGGATGAATTTACATTGCCTAATATTGACATGATTATCAACTCCATGGCAGGTTATGATATGCTTTCACTCATGGATGGATTTTTAGGATACAACCAAATCAAGATAGCAACAGAAGACCAACATAAAATAGTGTTCACCACTCCATGGGGAAAATTATATTATCAAGTTATGCCATTTGGTATTAATAATTTAGGGGCCACATATGAAAGAGCCATGACCATAATATTCTATGATATGATGCATGATATTATTTAAGATTACATCGATGACATACTAGGCAAATCAAAAACCAAGCCCGACCATCTAACAATGCTACATAGGATATTTGAAAGATTTAGGAGTATAAAGTCAAACTCAATCTAAATAAATGTATGTTTCATGTAATTTTAGGAAAATTAATTGGCTTCATCATGTCTCATAGAGGCATTGAAGCCAATCCGGCCAAAGTCCATGCTATAACTAAAATGCCACCACCAACCAATCTGTAGTTTGTAGGGTAAGATCTAGTCAATCTGATGCTTCATATCTCAGTTAGAAGACAAATCCCATCCATTTACACATCTTTTGAAGAAGGGATTTGCATTCCTTTGGGATAATCACTACCAAATAACTTTTCAACATCTAAAAGATTACCTCAAAAATCCACCTATTTTGTTACCCCCTATGTTAGAAAAACCATTTTTGTTGTAGCTATCAACTACTGATAATACCTTGGGGGATCTTTTAGATCACATGATAACAATGGAAAACAACATGTAGTTTACTACTTAAGTTGTACCTTGGTCACATATAAGCACAACTATGCACCTATTGAAAAAGCTTGTCTAGCCATGATCTTCATAACTCAAAAATTATGACACTACATGTTGAACAATAAGACCATGGTCATTTCAATAGTAGATCCACTCAAGTATCTACTATATAAAATAGATTTACAAGGTAGAATGGCCAAGTGGATCATTCTTCTAAGTGAGTTGGACATTGAATATGTCAATTTAAAATCCATTAAGGGGTAAGTTCTTATAGATCAGCTTGTTGAAGCACCCCTTGTAGACACAAATCCACTCACATTTCATTTTCTTGATGAATCCATAATGATATTCATTGACACACCTCTTAAGGATCACTACTATAAGCTATATTTTAATGGTTCATTTATTGCACATGGATCAGGGCCAGGCCTCTTATTTATTACACTATAGGGAGATCTAATCCCTAAATCATTCAAAATTAGTTTTCCTTGTACAAACAACATGGATGAGTATGAAGCACTTGTCATAGGACTTTGACAGGCAATACATTGGAACATATCTCATCTTCAAGTTTATGGTAATTCTCAGTTAATCATCAATCAAGTCATAGACCATTTCCAGACCAAAGATAACAAGTTGGTTCTATATAAAGCTATGGTCGATACTCTAAAACAACAAATTGCAAATATCTAATTTGAGCATATACCAAGGGTTAGTAATAGAACTATAGATGCCATGGCTACTACTATCTATCTAATTCAAAAAATAGACAAAGCTATAGAGTATTAGTTCCTCATCAAGAATTTATTCGCATTAGCTCATGAACCTTCAACTATTACAATGATTTGTGATATTTTTGGTCCTAATTTTCTTTGGTATTCAGGCCTTTACAACTACCTTCATGACCAATTTATACCACCTAACCTATCTCAAAAAAAAAACAAAGCCTTTATTCATTACTCCACTTGTTATACTCTACTTGGATCTACCCTTTAATACCATAGTTTTGATGTAACTTTGCTTCATTATTTAACTTTTGCAGAGTCTAAACTAGCATTAAGAGAAGTTCACAAAGGAGTATGTGAAACTCATTCTAGTGGGGTAGTCCTATCTAAAAATATATTGTTTACTGGTTATTATTGGCCCACAATGGACACAGATGCAACTACATAAGTAAAGAAGTATGATAAATGTCAATGGCATGCTAATCTGATTCATGCCTCAGCCCAAACTCTAAAACTTATGTTGACACTATGGCCATTTGCTACATGGGGGCTCGACCTCATTGGCAAGATCAACCCCATTTCATCTAATGGTAATAAACATATCCTTACCACCACCGAATATTTCACTACGTGGGTTGAAGTTATACCCCTCACTTACATGACTGGAAAAAAAATTCCAAATTCATCTTCAACCATCTCATTTGCCGCTATAGTATCCCCTCTAAAACTATATCTGATAATGGAGGATCATTCAAGAACAAGGATGTAGACTAGCTATGTATCAAATATAACATCACACAACATTTTTCTACATCATATTACCCTTAAGATAATGGCCAAGCTAAAACATCAAGCAAAACCATTATCAATATTCTCAAAAAGATTGTCAATGATGCCAGTCATGATTGACACCTATAGATATTCCCTACCTTTTGGGAATATCGTACCAATCACTGTACCCCCATAGGAGCCACTACATATTCACTTATTTATGGTACATAAGTCATCCTTCCCATTGAGGTTGAGTTGACTTGACTATGCATATCTTTTAAGCATGTCTTAGATGATCATGAATATCAAGTAGCTCGATTGCAAGAGCTAGACCTACTTGATGAAAAAATGCATAGCTGTGCACAACAATCTTTAGGCATATCAAAACTGACTCAAAGGCCACTATAATGGACATATCAAGTATAGAACATTTAAACTTGGTGATCTTGTTCTTAAAGAAAACCAAAATAATACCATGGATGAGAAGAAGCATAAAGGTAAATTCAAACCAAACTAGATAGGACCTTTCATCATTACTGTAGATTATGGATCAAAAACATATAGGCTCACCACAATAGATGGAGATGAACTTCTTAATCTATTGAATATTACTCACCTCAAGTGATACTATGCTTGAGTGTTATGGTGTATTATCTGGAAGGATTATTTTAGTAGTGCCATTTTATCACTATTCTTATTTGTACAAATATAATACTTATCATTCCTTTTGGCCCATTCCATCTACTTTACCATCCCATTCTATTGACCAACTCTATTCTAAACCCTAGCTTGTTTGACCTTGGTTTTTTCCCATTTGTTATGCATTTTTTAGCACTAAGGAATCTGATCAATTTCATCAAATTTTTTGAGTACTTCAAATAGAGCTTGTATTTTAGATCAGTATGATAGAATTTTTTCCAATTGCATCCTTTGTTTATCACTTCCTTCTTATTACCAGTCTTACTACTACCTATAATCACCTTTGGGAAAATTAGTACCATTGATCAATGCCATTGTGTTTTAGTTATAACTGCCTATGGGTAAACTAGAGGTAACATTTATTTATTAAGCCTTGACATACCAACTTGCTCCTTCCTATGCCATATTATGCCTTTTTACCAACTATGCCTATTTTGTTTGAATAGACTATTACACTAGTCAAATTCCTCCACTATGAGGGTGGAACTATAGTGACTTGAGGTCCTACTCTAGGATGATGTAGGAAACATTCGATACTTTTTGAGGTCAGCTCAGTCACCCTAAGTTTACATGCTCTCATTGTTTTGTGAGCACCCTAAGTTTCCATGCTCTCATTGTTTTATGAGCAACCTAAGTTTGAACGCTCTTGCCATTTTGTGAGCAACCTAAGTTTGAATGCTCTCACCATTTTGTGAGCTTGAACCATTTAGTGTCTCGTCATTCTTGATCAAGTTTAGATACTTCAAAAATTCCAAAAACATTTGTAAAAATGGTAGAAAATAACCAAAACACTAACCATTTCTTTGCCTTAAGGATTCTAGGAACCCTTACTAAGTTGAAAGCAAATCACTTCTTTCTTAGTTTCACATCCTTTTTGGCCCTTGGCTCTCATGAACTTGCCATTTTTCAAGACTATTCCTATTCTTCTATCACATCTATTTTATTTTTTTCATTAGTTATCACATTTTTTCCATCCCTTAGGAGAATTACATTTGGCCTAAAGTTCTTATTGGATATTATATCCATGGAACTATGTAGGTAGCATCTACTTAACTAGTACATATAGAGATAGCTCAACCACCCTCTTCCTTTCATTATATTCTCCCATTTTATTTTATTTTTAAGTTGTCGACTATTTTCTAGGGGCAATGTTCATTGGTTTCTATTGAATTATTTGCTTGTTTATCTTTACTTATTTTTGTTTGTTTGTCTGCCTATTTGTTTGCTTTTAGCACTGTTGTCATGATTTAGTTTATGTGTGTTCATTGGGTTATTTATTTCCCACACTTATACTCAAATCCATCCATATTCATATGTTTACATTATCATCATGGTTTCTATCATTAGTGCATTGTTTTCTATTGAGTATTAGATTACATGAGTTAGTCCTTATGCATATTTTGGCCAAGTCCTCATGATGTTATACCATGATGCCTATCGACACATGTTATAACAAACCTCAACTTTAATAAGTCTATTTAGTAATGGTAGCATCAACATTTCTTCAGCATCGACATCTTGATTCAATCCCAATCATATCACAAACAGAGTAATTAACCACAAAAGAATTTCAACCTTTATTAGTTTGGACAAGCATCTCCCTACTAGTAGTTTATTATAATTCATAATTACCCTATGTGTTATGTTACCATCATCATTAGCCAATCAATCATGTTTTCCATAATCAGGGTCCAATGATTATAACTTCCTATGGGCAATTCATTGCACACCGTCCCACATACATTTCTCAATGGTTATAACTACCTTTGGAAAAATCATTATGTTGTCACCACTTTACATTTTCCACCCATATAAGGGCATGTTATCATCTTGTTTTTCTATCCTAATCAGGGAAATTCCATCCTCTTAATGATTATAACTGCCTTTGGGTAAATCATTGTGTTATCATACCACGTTGCCACTATCAAGATACGATGCTTATAACTGCCTTTGGACAAACCATTGTACACTGTCTCACTTGAATTATCAATGATTTTAACTAATTTTTCAAATTAATTATGTTTTCACCCCATCATCTCTCCTTTGTTTGGTCTCCTCATTTCACTTCTTTCTTTTTGAGGGATGGTTTGTTGACTTGCTTATCCCAACCATTCCCTTGAGAGGGCATCATATAGTTAGTTTATCATCATTATAGTTGTAGGCATATATGACCTTTTCATTATTTGACAAGATGTTACTATGCTTATATCTTTCAATGCATTCCCAAATAGGAGCAAATTGTAGACACCTAAATCTGGCCACCAATGACCTCCAACTATGCTTTTGACCAATTTCCACCTAAAGTGCACAATTTGGCCTAAAAATGATTAAATGCATTAAATGAGTTGAAATTGATATATTCAAGTGACAATTTTGTCTAGGGTATCATTAAATGGGGAAATGAAATTTATGGGCCAACTAACTTTGATCAGATCATTTTGAGTCAAAATGCCAATTTCGCACTTGGGTGCCCTGAATTACTCGTTTCTATCAAATATCTTGCACAAGACACGTGCCTTTGTTATTTTGTGTTAACAACATCGTAAATAGGAATACGGTTCTAACACATCTAACATCATCTTCCAATTCCAATCTATTCAAATTTTGAGCCAATAACAATACATTTTGACCAATTTGATTAATTTATGCACCAAGATCCAAAATTTGTGCACAAAGTGCTTAATCATGTTTAAGATATAATTAAACCAAATTAGATCCTAATTAAGAATTCCATGGAAAAATTATGAATACTTGTTTTTATAAATGAATATTGAATGACTACATCACCAAATGACATCGTCTTGTGGGGTGGCATCCACAAGCTATAAGTGCCACAAATATCAGGATGCATGCCTCCCATGCCTCATTAAGCCCTTCCATGCTTATTCCATGCCCCTCTATCCCAAATATTAATGGGGATATTTATAGAATTAATTTAATATTTGGATTTATCCATGGTCATGCATCTCAATCTTGAGATGGATGGTCATGGTTGATCCTCAAAACATTCCAAAAATCTATAAATAGGGAGGTCATGAACATCATTTTTAAGTCTTGATAATGAAAATTTATAATGCACAAATGATTCCAAAATATATTGAAATTAGTGTTACCATTCCAAATTTATTCCAAGCTAAGCCAAGCCAAAGCCAAAGGTGCCAAAGAGAAGAGGAGATAGCCAATCCTCCTTTGATGAAGACTTTATGAGCACAAGCTGAGCGAGCCACTACAACAAAAGCATTTGGAGCATCCAAGAAAGGTGAATGATTCTTGTATTTCCTTACTTTTTAGTTGTGTTATTTATTTATTTATTTTAATTAATCTCACCCTAGTAACTATGCATGAAGGTTTTAGTTTAGTGTGATTTTGATTTGATTTATCCACTAACACAATACTAATCTCCCCTTCTTAGTCAAATGCATAGTTCACAAAACTCACCTTTATACCAGAGCATCCATACCATGATCAATAATATAACTCCTTCTCAAGATATAACCATTGAGATTCTTCACAATATTTATTTTCTTTAACAAACAAATACATAACAAATATAAATGCACAAACATATCTTGTCTTCATACATTCTTATCAAATAATATTTAATAGCCACCAAGCTTCCTTTGACTGACAAGTGTCTCTTTGAAACTTAGAGAGAGACACCCCTTTGACATAGTGAGACTAAAAGTCTCAAAACTCAAGAGACTCCCATATCTCCATACCTTTATTTGACTTATTATCCTACCTCATCATCTGATTCATTTTGAATGGATGCTTGACTTCATTATTTAAATGGCATCAATAAATGCTCTTATCTTTCCTTCATGTATATCATGGAAAACATACCATCTTTGGTCTCAATCTGATATCTCCTAAAATACTTAGGTCTCCAAATCCATTTTTTATCTCTTCCTTGTATTCTAGGAGCTCTAAACACTTTTTTGTGACTTGAGAACCTATCAACCTTACTTGAACATGATTTTCCAATGTGATGAACATGATGAAATATAAAACAAACAAGATAATTCATACCCTTTTTTATGATGATTGTGATCTTTCTTTATTTGGTTTCTTCTCCTATTGTATTCTCTAGCAATGTGGCCAGACTGATTGCATGCATAACAATGACTCTGGGACGAATATCTCATTGTATTGATTTATATATCTTGTCTTCTTTCTTACACTCTAGGATCCTGATTGAACTTATCTTAGCTTGATGGTCTATGCTTATAGAACCTAGAAATGTGGCCAACCTTAATATCTTTAATTCCTTTTGGTTGAATATGGAAGTGATCTCCCTTTGACTCATTGTTTATTATTACATGGTCCTTTACCCTATAACCAATAAGATGACAAACAAAATAATGGCCCATAAAATATTTGGAATGCCTTGAAGCATTTGGTGGTCTGATTGGCTTCTTCATTTTGTCTTTGACCTAATTTGACTTCTTATCTTTCATGTTACCATCCTCTTTGCCTTGTTCTAATCTCTTTTGTTCTTCTTAAATCTTGCCTATCTTTATTATGACCTTTTCATGCTCATCCTTTAGGAAAACAAGATTAGCCTTCAATTGAACACATTCATCTTCTTTAGCTCTCATGCTTGAACTTGCAGCATCTAATTGAATTTTGGGATCTTTGATGTTCTTCTTATCCTCCTTCACTTCTTTGGCCATGCCATCCTTCAATATACATGTTTGATCTTCCAGAAACTTGATCAGTTCTTGATTCTTCTATTCCTCTCTCATGGACTCACCTAACAAACATACCTCAAGAGATCTAACTTTTACTTCAAGACCTTTCATCATATTCCTCATTTTATGATTCCTCTTCTTTTTCTCCTTCAGTTCACCAAGTGCACTCATGAGCTTAGCTTCTAGATCAAATTCTTCTTCCTCTCTACTATTATGGAAAACATGTTCATCAAACATGATGATCTTTTATTTTGAATAGCTTTCCTGTTAACCCATATTATACCTTCAATCACCTTCAAGTGGTTAAACTTGCATAGAAGGTCATGCTCTGATACTAATTGGTAGAGGTAAAATCACTGAGAGGGGGTGGATCAGTGATGCAAGATATTCCAAATTTTAATTATAAAGCTTTCAAACTCTTAATTAATTACCACAAGCATTTATAAAATATACAAGTCATTCATAACAATGAATAATAGATAATCCAAGATTACACACAAAACACAAGATCTATATGAGAAAACCTATTTGAAAATAAAACACACTCTCAATCCTATAAACACATAAACTATTTATCCTATAAGGTATTACAAACATGAGACTTTAGTGAAACACCTATTTCATAAGAAACACATGCTCTTAATATGATCAAGTCCTTCTGACCTAGATGTTGAGCACCATCCCAACACCTATGAAATAAACATCCCATGATCAGTAATTTCCTACCAATTTGATATATATATAATGAATATCATCTCTCTTCAACCCTAAACACAATCTCCAGCCTTCACTCTCTCTCATTGTATCTAAAACCACCTTTTAGATCACTCTACACTTCTCTTCTTTATCCACAACCAAAACTTGGAATATCTCTATCACAACATCAAAAACATTCCTATGGGGTCATACACATATACTACACTCTAGTTTGACTCTCAATTCATCCTTTTAGATCACACAAACATCAACTATCATTTTCTCATACTCAAAGCATCCAAAACATCCTTTTGGATCAACCTATACCTCTTCATTGATCCTCAACATGCAAGAGCACTATTATAACATTATAATTATGACCTTCAATTCATACACATGTAATCTAGTGGGCACACTCCCTCTCTTCTTTCTTTCATTCCATAACTCTCACACACTCCTCATTCAAGCCTAGAAACCATCATATACTATTTATAAAGTCTTCATGATTATCACCATCTTAGTCAACCATTATACATGACTTAACCCTTAAGGATTATATCATATAATTATATATCTCAATAAAACTCTCATAGGTTAGAAATAACATCCAGGGGTCACCCTTAAGCAATAACACCTTTCAATTAGGCCTTAAAATCCCTTATAGGTCTCATGGAGACCTATTTAATCATTTAGCACTTAATCGATAAAAATAGAAACACAAGACCACTTCAAAATACATATGTCAACTCCATATGACCCATTATATATCCTCAAATGATTACATTCATCATTACACAATCTGCATATGCACAATCTACTCAAACATTAACATTATACATATGAACACCATGAACAAACAAACAACCAACTTATAAGCATTTTTTCATACTAAATATGGATTGGTCAAGCATAAAAAATCCACATATATCATCCTAATGGAGTCTAAAACACTATCTAATATCTAATAAATCATAAAACATCAAAATACCATCAAGATCTCTTCAATTATCCTTATCAGGTCACTAGAAGAACATGGTCAAACACATTCAAATTTAGATATCAATATATGAAACTTTATGGATATTCAAACCTTATAACCAATTTTTATGGATTAATCTTGAATCCTCTTCAACTTTTCCTTTTATACCATCAGAAAATTCTACATATAAAAAAAATTATAGCACAAATACTATAGATTGGTTTTCCTTTGTTAATTTGAATATTCAAATTTTGATGGTCACTATGTAAATGATAAACATAAAAAACTTTGTCATCATCTCATTCCCTCTCATAACTTAACAAAAATACACACCATCTATCTCCTCATAAGTAATCTAGTCTTTATCTTACAATGTTCATCGTTGATCTTAGATCCTAGCCCCCAAGATTAAGCCACTTGGCACTCTCATGTGCCTTTTGAGCACATTGACTATTTGACTTAAAAAAATTATGCCACTTTGTATCATTGCATGCCATATAATCATATTGTTATCATTTATTTATTTTTCACCACTTGGTAGTCCCTTGTGCCCTCTGATCATCCTTTGACATATTGACTTAACACACACCATTGGATCATATATTGCATAATCACATGCTCACCATTGGATCTTTGTATGATAGATTTATAAAATTCATATATATGTATCTATATAAAAACATGATTACCATTATATCTCCATATAGAAAATTTAATGATCATCATTAGATCACTACTAACAAAATCACACGCTCTGTTAGATCCTTATCTAGTCAAATTAAATGCTCATTGTTAGATCTATGATCCAATTAAATGATCATCATTGGATATTCATCTGTTAGATTAATTTTGTACCATAATATATTTAATGCTCACCATTACATCTCCCTTTGGAAATTTGGCTAAGTATGGGAACTTAGTGAACTCTACCTAAGAATCTATCTTTGCACCTGAATATATTTTTCTACACATATTGTCATGACCTAAAACTTTTACCATATGATCTCTCATAGGGGATTCTATCCATATATCAATATTATCCTATAAAATTCACAAGTGTGAAATATGACATCATCAAAATGCTTACTTAGCCTTATTTGTCAAAATGACTATTTGAGCTTAGACATTCATATGACTATTCTGATTAATTATGTTCACTTCCATAGGCACTCTAAGTACTCATAACATTCCATAGTGTCTCTAAAACATGTTTACTCCATAAATATCATCCATAAATTTCCTCACTAAGATAAACACTCTCCAAACCATGAGTTTGATCACTTTGTCATCAATACACTATGATCTCATGCTCTCATTGAAATAAATGACAACCTAACATTAATGACTATGCTCAACACTAAAAAATTGAAAGATTTTTTATGAGTTTAAAAATCCCATCCTTGAATAAGAAAATGTTATATGGGAGGAAAATGAATAAGGCCAAGTTGTATTAGTAAGTGAATAAAATGAAGGCTATGAAGAAGATACTTCAAGTGAACATGAAGAATAACTCATCATTGGAACTCCCCTTGGTGAATAAAATAGAAAATCAGTTTTTGGAGATGAAAGGAGAGGTGATATTCACCATGTGGCATAAGAATTTGAAGGATACAACACTCTTGAGAATGAACAAAACTCAATTGAGATAGTTTCAATAGTTACTTAGCTAGCTAGTCATCTTAATGAGATCATGGATGATCAAGAATAACAGTTCTTAAAACATCGTGATGAATTGGAGCATATAGATATAGTATAGATGCTTTTGGATATATTTCAATATATCTTAGGTGGCCAAGAAGAAGTAAAATCATGTTTTTGAATCTCTTCTTAGATTAAAAATGTTGGTATTCCTTCTTGTTGCAAAGAATAATCGGTTGAGTTAACAACAAAGGAATCTCATCGAAACATTTGTATAGTGAATCTCCATGAAAAAATTGCAACAAATCTTGATGTGGAAGATCTCCTAAGTAAGAAGGATGAGGAGTTGAGTGGGTTTGAAATGGTTTTCAATGCATATAAACCCATCACCTTTGGAGAGTAAAGCCAAGTTATAGACTTGATAGATGACATTCCAAGAAACCAACATGAAGCTTATGGTCAATGAAAATAGTTAGAAAGGTGATAGATATGGAGCCTCAAGCTGGAAATCATATGAAAGATGCCTTCTCAAGTCAAACTGAAGAGTTTCAAGATGACATGTGGCAACAATATTTAAGCATTTTTAATGAATTTAAGGATCTTCAAAGGTCTACATATCCTATTGGGAAGATTGAAGATGATTGTGAGGCTGATTTATTTCTTGAGAAACCATGTGGGAACCCACAAGAGATTATTCAATATCAAATACATCATTTCATGGAGCCTCTTGAAGATAAAGATGATGTTGACCCTATGATTCAATAGGTGATCATGTTTTATGTGAAATCAAACATCAAGGAGCAACGTGAGGTGAGTCTTGAGCCACAAGATGAGTATGTTTTCATAGGAAACATGTTGCATGCTAATAATTCACTTAAGAGTATGCCAAATGAGTTGGAAAGCAATAAGATCACTCCACCAAACATCATGTCTAAAGGGCATCTTGCTCTACATCATTGCTCATCTCATGGAGGAAAAGATTGTAGAAGTTTTCCTTTTGACCCAAGAAGAAAATGTCCTAAGTTTAATTATTTTTAGTAGTATTCTTGTGCTTTGTTTTTCTTAAGTGCTTTGTAGAACAAGTGTGTGTGAGTGTGCCTTAATTTAGTGTGTTGTTTTGTATTATTGTGTGTCTTTGGGGTATTTAGTTGTCTTTGTTGTTTCAAGAGGTTTATAATCAGGTTTAAGGTCTAATCATGTCTAAACTTAAGTGATGTATGACTCTATATCCTAATGGATGGACAAAGAAACCCATCAAAGGTGCATAACAAGTATGTAGTCCTAGGAGGTCACCAAAGATGTTAGCCAAATTTGGCTACCATAGGCGAGTCTAATAAAAAAAAATATTTAGCTCATATTATACATTTTTTATAGCCTTGAAGGTGTTTGTCTAGCTCATATCTTATCTTGTCATGGTAAGTTATCTTGTAGTCCTAGTAGTGTTATAGATCTATTAGGGTGGCATAGTCAAAACATGAGTTCATGGTCCTAAACTGGTTGTCTAGTGGTTACAAATTGTTACTTATGAATATTTAGCAAATTTTAAGGTAACTTAGCATATTTTAAGGTATGTTGTAAATGTTAAGTATCTCATGTTTTTGACTTGTTAAAGTTAGCTTTTAATGCTAAAACTTATAATAAATGTCTAAAATGATTATTTCAACATAGTGTGCCTTTATAAAAGGAAAAAATCATGTGAATTAGGTCATCAAAGGTGATATAGGTCTTAAAATTGAATTGTAAAGAAATAGCTCTTCAAGTCACCCTCATTACTAGTTCAATGTGATACAAGGTGGTGGGTTAGCTTAAAAACTTAAAGAGTATATTTTATATGAATGCAAGTGTTAAAGGAGATTGAGAAGGTTATTTTAATGTAATATGTAATTTCCAAGGTAAAAAATGTAGTTATGAATCAGAAAAGTGGTTAGATGTTGCATGTTTAACATCTAAAGGAGCATAACATGTATATGCTGGAAGTGGTGGGTAAGGTCTTCATTCAAAAGCTAGAGAAGGTCTTCGCCAAAGGGCTTCGTAATATAATTCTGATGAACATGTCTATGTTGGAAGTGGTGGGTAATACTGGGTATGCTAACAACGTGGAGAATGAGAAACTCAATGATCTTATCAAATCAATAGTTATGTAAGGGGAGACCTCTTTGACTCTGGTCTTCTCGTGGCTTGTGTTTTGTTTCTATTTGTTGTTCTCAGCTATGCCATCATCTCTCTAAAGGAATTTTTTTGTTTTTTTTCCTTCTTGTCTTTTTTGATTGTATAGGGTTCGGCCCCTGGTTTGCTGCCTTACTTTATCAAAAACATCTAAAGGAGCATAATCACTCTTTAGAGGAGAGTTTTGTTACTTGTACAGATTGGAGGGATCATATTTAGGTTTAAATGTATGAAAATGTGTATCTTAAAATAATTTAGGCCCACATCCATACAAAAGAGTGAGTTGTAGGTCGAATAAAGCAAAAAACACTTCCATTACTCCATCGAGCTCTTGGCAAACTCACAATGGTCATTTTCATATGTTTAGTTAGTATAGGAGAGAGAGAATCAACACCTAAGATCTTATCCAAATATGGGGACCCTAATGCACTCAAGGTTTCTTACAATAGTTAGGATTTCAAAGGGATAGTCTTTATGAATTATTTCTTAAGAAGGTAGGGTTGTCTAAAACCCTACAAAACCCCTACTAGCTCATTTTTCTCCTTGAAATGGCATTTTGAAGCTCATTGGAAGCATGAGAACAATGCTAGAGTATATATGGGGTATGTACAATATTCCTATATGATATTTCAACCTAATTTGGTACATGTACATAAATTTGAGATAAGAAATCTCCATATGATGCAAGGTTGCATATTTGAATGTAGGTACTTGAGGTTTAGAAAAGAGTGAAACATATTTGGGAGTTGGATGGCAGGTTATTAAGCTTATTTAAACCTTAATAATGCTATATAAAATCACCAAAGGATCCCTAAATGCACATAAATTCCAATAACCTCCATAAAATTGATAAATAGATCAATTTTGCAGGCAAAAAAGTGATAATAAAGTTAATGTTTTGGTACATACAAGGGGTTATAGGTATAATTTGAGTATAAATAACATTATAATAATATGACATGATTGATTTTAATTTAATCAAATGGAGGAAATAATATTTATTTAGTGAAAATTTATAGACCTGTGCTAAAACAACAGTCAGGGTTTTAGTGAATATTGGACTATAACATGAAAGAGACTATTTCAAATACATTGGACTTATTACAAGTCCAAATCCAAAAAACTATTAGAAATAACTCTTAATTATTCAAATTTGTATAGTTTTAAATTCTTTGCAATTTAATAAATGGAGAATAGATCCAAATTATTACCATATTCTTAGTCCAATTTATTTGGAATATATGAAAATAAATCCTTTTCTAACATTATCTCTAGTCCAGTTTAGAGGTATAAGTCCAGATTATCTAAAATGGTCCTTTGAAGAAGAAACATTTGTTTGACATTTAAAAATATATGTTATAGACTAATATATGTTAAGAGGGTCATGAATAATATGTTTCAAGTTCAAAATTACTTAGATAATGAAGAAGACCTCCTCAAGAGTTTCAATCTCAAAGTATGACCGTTGTTGATCCTAAAACACAGACTTACAAGTTTGCCTTATAAAGGGACATTAAAAGCATGAATTTTGTAGTTTTAAAGACATACAAATTTTTTATGGAAATAAAGACAATATAATATCTTAGGATGGTAATTTAAGACTTGTGAATAAATAGAGAACATTAAAAGACATTGGCTAGGCTCGAAACAAGATAGATGGCTAAAATCTCTAGGCCTGATTGAACTAGTTTCCAAGGCATTTTGAGAAGCCTCAAAAGGTCACTAATGTTGAAAATGAACCTAATATTTTAGATAATATGTAATAGGTTATTCAAGAACCATAATAAAGTCATAAAATTGTTGAAAGGAAAGAGAATGTAGACCTACAGGTTTGCAGACCTATATGTCTCCTTTCTCAACCAAAGAGAGACAAACCTTGTAAGAAGGTGAGGTTTGAGGAATGAATGAAGAATGGAGACCATTAGGAGAGGTTAAAAAGTTATGGGTAATTATAAAAAATAGGATAAATGAATAAAAACACATTATTAATCCTCAACAAATAACAAACACAAAATGCACCTCACTAGCCTGCCAAAAACTCTCTTTTACAAGCCTATTGTCAAGAATCCAAGGAAGCATGCAAGGTTTACATTGAAATTGCTGATTGGAATTGATGTGAGTGTGTAAAATCCATTAATTTATTTGGAAGGTGTTGACTAGGTTTTAATAATGATCCAAATTACTAAAAACACCTAAAAGCATGACACGGTCCTAAAAATGTATTCAAAACATGAGAATTTAGCTTGTTTGATGTGTACAAAGAATTGATAAAATGAAAATTAAAATTAGAGAGGATTATTAATTTTTATTAATACCCCATATAGGCATTATTTTGTCTTGAAACTCACCTAAACTCAAAATATTGATTTTTTTAAGCCCTCAACCGTGCACTCTTGGTCAAATAGCGCTAAAAAGTTGAAAACCTGTCTAATTTGAATTATATAAAATAAAATGACTTGAAAATTAGAAAACATACCTAGTTTAATTTTCCATAAATTATTTATAGGTTTTTAGAGTGGTAATGTAAGACACTGTATGGTCTCTAGTATTGAGGGCTTGCATTAGGCCTAATTAGGTCTAATTGGGGAAAAATGGAAGTTGAGGAAGAAGGTATAATTTGGGATTAAAATAATGAAATTTGGAATGAAGATGTAAGGGGATAATGGGTACCCAAATATACATTTACTTATCATTTTATCATCCTAATATATCAACCCAAATATCTTTTAACTAAAACAGGGTTATAAGGAATATGCTTGCCTAGAGAGACAACATGAGAATGATGAGAGAGATTTCATAAAAAATGTGTAAATATGATTTGATTGGGGCCTTGAATAGACATATAATGAAATTTAATCAATTATATTCTAAGAATGTGACTTGTTAATATATAATAACTCCAAATGGACTATTTCAAAGCAAATAGATGAGTCACCAAGGCAAATAAGTAACTCTGCACCACCTTAAGAGGGATATAATAAAACCTAGTGCACACATGTTTAGGAGGGAGTTTAATAATATTTATCATTATGCCTTATTTATTTTATCTTGTCCTCATGAGATGATATTTATCGTATGCTTAACCACTACCTCTCTCCTCTTTCCTTCTCATTTTCCTCTATATGTATGGACCGACTTGGATTGTAAATGAATCCTTCCACTAGGAGTATGGTGTATCCCTAATCATTTTTATTCCTGTTTATCAAGAATATGATTATTTTACCTTTTTATATGGTTGTTTATAGTATAAATCTTTGAATGGTTGATCTAGGCAACTGTAGACTTATCTCACCTGGTCTTATTGTCATATTCTTCTTGCCTTCTTGTAGTTTGGTTATTTAATTCAAGTTATGAAGAGTTATATTAGGAGTTGTAAGTGGACTAGAAGTGGAAAACATATTCAATTTATCCTCACATTAAATAACCTCTTTGAAAATTGTTGATGTGATATGTTATTTTAGGAGAAGTGTATTCTTGTGACAGTCCTTTATATCTTAATGCGCATACAAATCAATGGTTGTAGTCTTAAAATTTGGTGGATCATGTCCCTTTTAGTTTATATTTTATCTTACCATTTTCATTTTCAAGAAATAGATATAGTAGTAGTTTCAAGGTTATAGCATTAAGGTACCTATCCTTATCTATATATTCACATCACTAATTAGGTCACCCATAGCCTAGAGGTATCTCCATGATATCACTTAAGTGAGGAGGCTTGAACAACCTCCTCAAGGGTGAAAATTTTGATGATAACAGTTTGGTCAGTCTTGCTTCACTTCATAAGTGCATAGTGTTGGTTGAATATTTTGTCGATCAACGTACTGATAAACAAAATAGGTCTGATCAGCCAAAGTAGGAAGATTGGTCTTCCAAATGTGTAGGTTTACCACATCAAAAGGGGACTAATCTCTCCTCTCATCAAGGAGAGGTTCCTTATAGATATGCTATATATATAAACAAAAAATAATACTCAAGGGTAGGATAAACCATCCATCTCTCTTTTTTCAGATGCATACAAGTCAAAGGAAAAATCTCAAGGGAAATGACAGAAAGCACTCCTCTTCTTTCAGAAGTACTATTCAGTAAACCACAAGAATACTCCTGGTAGTAATTACAGAATGTAACCAAGGATGTAGTAACCATCAAATTGAGATGTAACACAAAATTTCACCTGAATTGCCCAAGAGTGAGATACGAAGGACAATGAGGGCACAAAATCATCCCAAGGTCCTTTCCACAGAAACAAAAAGAAAACACACTAAAGGCAATTATGGGGGCACAAAGTCTCTCCACAGTTGACTTCAGGACACCTTCTTGACTACTTTCACTAATTTTGCTTGTTGAATTAAAGGAACAAAAAATATATGAAGGAAAAAGACATAAGAACAGTTTCCCCAACAACAAAGATATCACAGCACAAAATCTAAAAAGTCACTTGCTTTCTTATTCTAATAACAAAATATGATCAACAATCTGAGCTCAAAATCTCAGTAATGCCTTTCAATTTGGGTAGAGTTTTGTTTCTGATTGTCAGAGAGATAGATTTTACACTAACAAGAGAGTCCCTTATATAGCCTCTTCAAGATGAACTTGGGAATAGTAACACATCATGTTGCATTAAATTTTGTTAAGAAGATAGGCTAAAATTTAGGGGCATCTACCCATTTGCTTTTCTCAATGCAGAGAAAAAAGTCATGCTATTGAAAGTTTGCATCTTTCAATGTCCACCTGGAGATCTGATCCTTCTTCATTGTTCCTCCTTTTCTGGTTAATTTAATCGGGTCCTTGATTCAATTTGATGCTTTGTTCCTTAGTCACTTCCTGATGATCTTGGTCTTAAAGTCTTTGAATGCATTCGGGTCCATAGATTTAAAACTACAAGGATCAATGACTTTTTAATTGTCACAACTTTGACGTTCGTGGGCACGTCACTTTCCTCGACAATTCCTTCAGCTTTTTTGTTTGAGCTTTCCCAGAGGAGACCTACCTTTTGGGCCTTAAGAAATGATCCGCTTTGGGTCGAGAAGATCCCCCTGCAAGGTATCTACCCTTCAAGTGGTCTTCGGATGGCCTTCGGGCTTCTTTATTCTAAGGGGTTGCTAAGTCCTTTGTTTTGCATCCTCCCAAAGGGAAGGTGACCTTTTGGATTTGGGGAAGTGTCCTTTAAGTTGGTAGTCGAGAGTCCCCTGCAAGGGCACCTGCCCTTTGGGGTCCTTTAGCAGCCTTTTCTTTGGAGTCCTTTGGAACATTTCCCACAGACATTTCCTGCAGACAAAAAGTCCACAGATATTTTCCCAAGAACAAAAAGTCTGTGAGAATTATTGCATTATATTTGGCTTTGAGAAACTCCTTCAGGCTTTCCTCCCACAGTCTTTCCAAATTCTTTCAAAATTTTTGTCCAAAGGAATTCCTTCAGACAAAAAGTCTGAAGGAATTATGCCTTAGTCTTTTTCCCGAAGGAAATCCCTTTGTCTTTCAGCTGCATTAAACAAAATTCTGAAAGAACTTACCTTTGTGGCTTCTTTGAAAATGACCCTTCTGAAGGGTGATTTTATCAACCAAGTGCCCTCCGCAAGGGCACTTGTCCTTCGAGAGGCTCTCTTGAACTTTTGCATTGAACCGCTCCTTTGAACCAAGCTGATGAACACTTTGATTGAACCAAAAGTTGTTGAACCGTTTGATGAACCGACTGAGTGAACCAAAGCATTGAATTAACTGAATTGAACCAACCGTTAAACCAAAGTGGTTCAATGGTTCATCGGTTCAATCAGTTCATTCTCTTTGATTTGGCTAAGTCCTTTTGATCCTCATTGAACCAAATGCGTTGAACCTTGAACCTTGAACCTGTTGAACCTTTGAACCAAAGTGGTTCAATGGTTCAATGGTTCAATGGTTCAAGCCTTCTTCTCTTTGATAAGTTTTTTGAAGTTGTTGAACCTTGAAGCGATTGAACAAATGTGCTTGACTCTTGCTGCTAATGTTGAACCTTTGAACATGTTGAGCCCGTTAAACCAAAATGGTTCAAGGTTCAATGGTTCAATGGTTCAATGGTTGGATCCTTGCTTAGATTCTTGCTGATGGACATTTGATTGAACCAAGGCACTGAACCAATCTCAAAAATGACTAAGTGTTAGAAACTGATTCTTTTGATTGAACCCACCTATAGAAGCCTTTGAACATGTAGAAATGAACCTGCCTGCAGAGTCCGTAGAAACCAAGTCCATAGTTTTCTCTAACCTTGAAAGAGTCCATAGAAATCAACATGTAAAGCCCATTGAACTTAGCCTACAGAGTCCATAGATTTCCTTTTCCTACAGAGCCCGTAGATTTCTCTTCCTGCAGAGTCCATAGATTCAAGCCTGTAGATTCTATAGATTCAAGCCTGCTGAGTCCGTAGATTTTTGAAAAGCTTGAAAAATGAGGAATTTGAATGCCCAGGATAAATTGTGAAAAGGGAAGAGACAATTTTGGTCTATAGGACCAAAATAGTTCAAATGTTGTCCCAAAAATGGGTGATATTTTTGGGGGACAAAAACTAGCTCCAGTTGGGGAACTTCTATCAATTATAAAAATAATTGAAGGGAGTAGAATTCAAAATCTCCAATGTCTTCATGTGTACCATTGGGCTATGGTGTCATGTTACCTAGAAATGGAAGGCATCAAAAATGAAAACAAACAAAACAAAATAGAATTAAAAACTATACAAATATACATATGTACAGATGTAATGATCTGATATTTCAAGACTTGAAGTGTTTCAGATGTTGCTTCCTGAGAGGCAGTGAAAATAGTGTGCCATCTTGGTAAATCAGCAAGAAACCATTTTTCCCCCATAAATGGTGATGGGCGAATGGAGCTCTCCACCAGGAAACCAATTTTCTTCATTTTCCTCTTGGCCTTTTCTTCTTCTTGCCCCATGGTATGATGTAGTCTTCAAAATAAAAACCATAACTCCTTGCTCTTCCTGCGAAGAGTTCCTTTTGCTGACTTTGGAATATAGAAGTATGGTCCACCACCATAGCTTGTTGTTCTGCTGGTCCAATCCAGCACATGATTTGATTGTCAGCATCATACCCCTAACAAACCATCAACTCAGCATCTCCTTTAGTGTGAAGGAGTTTTATCTCTTCATCTTGAGCAGTCTTCAATCCGAGCAATAGAGATCCATATCCAGCTATGGAATAATTGTTTCCATTGGATTCCAAGATCCAAGCATCATCAAAAGCTGATCTTCTATCAAATTTCTCTTCATCAGAGATGGAATATCCTTCTTGATTTGTACTGCACCCTACTAATTCTTTTGATGCCTTGTTTGGATCAAATCCTAGATTGCCAGCTACAGGACTTTCATCAGCTGAGACATGAGCATCCTCTATGGTCAAGAAGTAATTACCCCTGCCTGAAGGCTCAAACAAAATTTGAGCTGTAGGGGCCGATGTTTGGGTGACCACAATTTTTGCCTCAGACAAGTCCACACCTGGTTCTCCATCAATGTCCAATTGCTCAGGATTGGCTTGCAGGGATTCAAACTCAATCATTTAAATTTTGGATTTCTTGACATGATTAATCATGGCAAATGAATGAGATGGACTTGGAAGAGAGGATGGGAGTTCATCCTTTTGGTTTTTGGGAGGGGGAGGATTGATCTGTGAATTTGAAGTAGATTGTGCAGAGATGTTCGATGTACTTACTTCTTTGGCAATCACCAAGTCCTTTGACTGAAAAGGAAGAGGGATTATCTACTCAGTAATTAAAATTGTTGGTTGGGGTCATTCCTCTATCTTCTCTTTGTCGGCCTACTAGGCTGATTGATTCTCAGATCAGGTGAATACTACATATGATCCTTTGATTGCTTCACCTTCACTTTTGGGTTCATCCTAGTAATTCAAGAAACCAATGTGGGAGTCGCCAGCTGATTCTTCTAGATCCTCCTTGAAGAGATCAACACCATTTTCTTGCTCAAACTTAGGTTGGAAATAGGAAACATGTTCTATTTCTAGATATCCAACTATTGAGTTGGTTGGAGGTGCTTCAAGGGAAGGTTCCTCTGTGGGGGAGGAAGATGATTTTGTTTCCCTTGACTTCTGGAAACATTGCCTTAATATGGCTTATTAGGGAATGTCCTCCTTGGTATGTATTTATATAGATGAGCAGAAGACATACCTTGTGCCATTTATCTTTTCAAGGCTTGTAGTTTATTTTCCAGCTTTTGCACCATTGGGTCAGTGGTGACTGTGGGTGAGTATTCAAAAGATGATGAGGGTCTATTTCTATTTGGATCTCTTCTTATCTTACCTACTAAGATGAGATCATCTTCTACCTCAGTGGCTAAAAGTTGAGCTATAGTAATATTTATATGACCAGCTCATCTCAACAAAAAACTCACTTCAAGCAGTTGTGAGTTGATGAAGAAGCATTTGAGGTTCTGAGGTGTCGGCTGGGTGACCATGGGAATCCTGTGCCTCAACTTGTCAAACCTACTCATAGGCTCATGAAGCTCTTTCTTCATGTGAGTGAGCTAGGCCAGTAAGGCATGTGCATCTTCTATGAGCTTGAACCTTGCTTTGGACTTAGCTTTAAGTGTATCCCAGTCAGTCACTGATCCAACTTGCAGATGGTAGAACCATTCTATAGCAGCACCTTGTAGTGTCTCCACAAAAATCCTGACTGCCACGTCTTCAAATTCCACCCCTATAACACCACAAGCTATGTTGAAGGCTGCAGTGTGTTCATCAGGGTGAACTATCCCATCACCAAAGAATTTGGGGAAATTATTTCTTGAACTACATGGGAGTTCATGCAGAGGTGGAGTCAAGTTGAGTGGGCCAAAAGAGTTACCCCAGGGGCCTCGAACTACCATGATTTAATTAATAAAAATAGAGATAAAAAATTTAGATGGAGTGGCTAGATTACAAAACAAAAATGGAAAAGGACTGGCTTAGCTTTAGCTTGAGGCTTGAGGCTTCAAACTACGCACTCTTTCCCAGTATCTCTGGTTTTGTAGACCAGATAAAATAATGGAGGTGGAGGAAGATGGTAAGGCTATAAATGGATAATGGGTAAGACATGAAATGGAGTCACCAGAGTCTGTAATGGATAAGGGTTATAATGATAATGGGTTATATTCCCCAGCAGAGTCGCCAAAAACTATTGGTTGAATATTTTATCGATCAGCGTACTGATAAACAAAATAGGTCTGATCAGCCAAAGTAGGAAGATTGGTCATCCAAATGTGTAGGTTTACCACATCAAAAGGGGACTAATCTCTCCTCTCATCAAGGGGAGGTTCCCTATATATATATATATATATATATATATATATATATATATATATATATATATATATATATATATATATATATATATAAAATAATACTCAAGGGTAGGATAAACCATCCATCTCTCTTTCTTCAGAGATGATGCGTGTAAATCAAAGGAAAAATCTCAAGGGAAATGACAGAAAGCACTCCTCTTCTTTCAAAAGTACTATTCATCAAACCACAAGAATACTCTTGGTAGTAATTGTAGAATGTAACCAAGGACGTAGTAACCAGCAAATTGAGATGTAGCACAAAGTCTCCACTTGAATTGCCCAAGAGTGAGATACGAAAGACAATGAGGGCACAAATTCATCTCAAGGTCCTTTACACAGAAACAAAAAGAAAACACACTAAAGGCAATTATGGGGGCACAAAGTCTCTCCATAGTTGACTTCAGGACACCTTCCTGCCTACTTTAACTAATTCTGCTTGTTGAATTAAAGGAATAGAAAATATATTAAGGAAAAAGACATAAGAACAGTTTCCCCAACAACAAAGATATTATAACACAAAATCTGAAAAGTCACTTGCTTTCTTATTCCAATAAAAAAATATGATCAACAATCTGAGCTCAAAGTCTCAGTAATGACTTTTAATTTGGGTAGAGTTTCATTTCTGATTGTCAGAGAGAGATAGCTTTTACACTAACAAGAGAGTCCCTTATATAGCCTCTTCAAGACGAACTTGGGAATAGTAACACATCATGTTGCATTGAATTTTGTTATGAAGACAGGATAGAATTTAGGGGCATCTACCCATTTGCTTTTCTCAATGCAATGAAACAAGTCACGCTATTGAAAGTTTGCATCTTTCAATGTCCACCTAGAGATCTGATCCTTCTTCATCATTCCTGCTTTTCTAGTTAATTAAATTTGGTCCTTGATTCAATTTGATGCTTTGTTTCTTAGTCGATTCCTGATGATCTTGGCCTTAAAGCCTTTGAATGCATTCGGGTTCGTAGATTTAAAACTACAAGGATCAACGACTTTTTTATTGTCACAACTTTGACGTTCATGGGCATGTCACTTTCCTCGACAATTCCTTCAGCTTTGTCATTTGAGATTTCCTAGAGGGGACCTGCCTTTCGGGCCTTGAGAAATGATATAATTTGGGTCGGGAAGAGCCCCCCGCAAGGGTATATACCCTTTGGGTAGTCTTTAGATGGCCTTCGGGATTTTTTATTTCGGTGGGTCACTAAGTCCTTTATTTTACATCCTCCCAAAGGGAAGGTGACCCTTCAGCTTTGGGGGAGTGTCCTTTAAGTTGGCAACTAAGAGGCCCCTGCAAGGGCACCTGCCCTTCAGGGTCCTTCATCGGCCTTTTATTTGGATTCCTTCAAAACTTTTCCCACAGACATTTCCTATGTACAAAAAGTTCACAGATATTTTCTCGTGGACAAAAACTCTACAAGAATTATTGCTTTGTCTTTGGCTTTGAGAAACTCCTTCGGGCTTTCCTCCTGCAGTATTTCCAAATTCCTTTAGACTTTTTGTTTGAAGGAATTCCTTCAGACAAAAAGTTTGAAGGAATTATGCCTTAGTTTTTTTCCCAAAGGAAATCCCTTTGTCTTTCGGCTGCATTAAACAAAATTCTGAAAGAACTTACCTTTGCAGCTTCTTTGAAAATGACCCTTTCAAAGGGTAGTTTTGTCAACCAAGTTCCCTTCACAAGGGCACTTGTCCTTCAGGAGGCTCTCTTGAAATTTTGCATTGAATTGCTCCTTTGAACCAAGTCAATGAACCAACCGTTGAACCAAGATTTGAACCAAGCCGATGAACCCTTTGATTGAACCAAAAGCCATTGAACCATTTGATGAACTAACCGAGTGAACCAAAGCATTGATCCAGCTGAATTGAACCAACCATTGAACCAAAGTGGTTTAATGGTTCATCAGTTCAATCGGTTCATTCTCTTTGATTTGGCTAAGTCCTTTTGATCCTCATTGAACCAAACACATTGAACCTTGAACCTTGAACCCGTTGAAACTTTGAACCAAAGTGGTTCAAAGGTTTAATGGTTCAATGGTTCAATCTTTCTTCTCTTTGATAAGTGTTTTGAATTTGTTGAACCTTGAAGCGATTGAATAAATGCACTTGACTCTTACTGCTGATGTTGAACCTTTGAACCTGTTGAGCCCGTTGAACTAAAATGGTTCAAGGTTCAACGGTTCAACGGTTCAATGGTTGGATCCTTGCTTAGATGCTTGAGGATGGACATTTTTCATTGAACTAAGGCACTGAACCAATCTCAAAAATGACTAAGTGTTGGAAACTGATTCTTTTGATTGAACCCGCCTACAGAAGCCTTTGAACCTGTAGAAATGAACCTGCCTGCAGAGTCTATAGAAACCAAGTCTGTAGTTTTCTCTAACCTTGAAATAGTCCATAGAAATCAACCTATAAAGCCCATTGAACTTGGCCTACAGAGTCTGTATATTTAATTTTCTTGCAGAGCCCATCGATTTCTCTTCCTGTAAAGTCCGTAGATTCAAGCCTACAGAGTCCATAGATTCAAGCTTGCAGAGTCCGTAGATTTCTGAGAAGCTTGAAAAATGAGGAATTTGAATGCCCAGGACAAATTTTGAAAAGGGAAGAGATAATTTTGGTCTATAAGACCAAAATAGTTCAAATGTTGTCCCAAAAATGGGTGATATTTTTGGGGGACAACACATAGGCAAGTAGAGGTCAAGATTTTGGTGCAAAACCCCTTTTACTTTCATGTTTCTCTCTCTCCCTTTCCCTTGTTAGTTGAATATTAGGGTTATTAGTAGTTTGGGTGAAGCATCAAGTGAGCTATCCCATATCTAGAGATTCACCTCATTGATTAGGCCACCCAATACTTAGAGGTATTTCCATTGATATCATCTAAGTAAGAAGTCTTGAACAACCTTATTAGGGGTGAAATTAAGAGTGATAACACATATCATTGTCTTCACTAGTAAGTTCCTTGCTAGGAACAATTTGGAACACTCCATGTAAGATAAAGAGATGATGTATATCCTCCATACAGTCAATAAATGGTGTCCATACTTGGTCAACTGACACTTTTGCATCAAATCTAACCACCAACACTTCAAATATTTTATTAAAAAACAAGTATCCTCACTAGATCAATAAAAAAAGGTTTCTAAACTCATGGGGTATGTCTATGATATCACATATAAAAAAGAAAAGGAAAAATTGGTGGTTGATGCCCTCTCTCTCCATTTTGAAGAACATGTGTGATTGTGTGTTATATACATGATATTCAATAGGATTCACATCTTGATAACCCCACCTAGCAAATATTTTCCAGTTTTCTTCTAATTCCTCTACGAAACTACACTATACTTGGGGAAGGACACACATTGTGATATAAAGGTCACCTTGTATTAATCACATACTCCAATTTAAAACAAACTATTTTTTAGAAGTTACATGCCTCCCTTTTGCCAGGTCATTCAATTTTTATAAAATCATATGAGGGTCTACCATAGTCTCTTCTTGCATGGAATCAAGTAGGATATACATATGTTTATTGAAGAATGTGATACTTTATAATGTGAAAAATGGGAAATAATCACACCACCTAGTGTACTCCAACCATTACTTATTTCATAATGTCTCTAGATTGACATTTCAATGGATTTGATAGAAGGCCTCCCCAAATCTAGAGGAAAATAAGTCATTCTTGTTGTGGTAATCACATTTCTAAATTTGCTCATTTTTGTGCTCTATCCAACCCCCAAATTATTTCCACCATAGCATAGAAATTTATTTTTCAAATCTTTTAGCTTCATGGCATCCCCACCTCTATTATATAAAATTATGACTCAATCTTCAAGATTCATTTCTAGTAGTAACTCTTCAAGTGCCTTGGCACATATCTGGAAGTGAGTTTGGGATATCATCCATAGACTGATGGCTATAAAAAATTATAAATAAATGTTGGAAGACCTATATCTATTTTTTAAATCATATATTAACAAAATTAATGGGTAAAATGGTTACATATCACCGAATGGTGGAAGAACACCTTCTACTAGATGGGCACTAAGTTGACTTTATATGAAGTTGATTATGGTCAAAAGTTTCCATCTCTTATCTCATATATATAAGGCATATCTAAGGTTTAGGTTATTGATACTAACCATAGTACACATGAAAATATCCTTCACCTCCTCAAGGATAATCTTTGCCTATAACAAAATTGCATGAAATAGTAGGAAGACCAACACTACTCTAAAATATCCTTTCAACTTATGGATATGGTTTTCATTTTGATAAAACCTTATAATTAATTATATTTTTAAGTGAAGAGTGTTCCAAAAACTAGATCCTAAATTCTATGGGCCCTATAAAATTCCCTAGCATATTGGCTTTGTTGCTTACAGGATGGAACTTCCACCTTCATCATGAGTGCACACCATTTTTCATGTCTCTTAATTAAAGAAGGCCCTTGTCTAGAATGTCACTAACCAGATTGTAATTATAGATCTTAGTGTATAAGGATCTCTCCTTTTAAAACTTACAAATATACTTGATAAGTGTTCTTATCAACTCTATAATCAGGTGATCACTAAAGTTCTTGTAGAATGGCATGAGATGCAACCTGAAGAAGCTACTTGGGAACCTTTTCTTTAGATCCAACAAGTGTTTCCTTAGCTACATATTTTATGGAAAATATATTAAGGGGGTGGGTGTATTATAACCCTTTGTTCTAACCATATAAATTTTTCTATAATTTATTTCCTTAATAAAAAGATAGGGATGCATATGATTTGTAAGATGTCCTCCCACATTCATAAGGAGTAATAGTTAGTTAGTGATAAATTAGTATAAATAAGAATCTAGACGAGTGAGAATTAATCCACGAATTGTATTGAATAAAGATTTATCAAATGAGGTTCCCCCTTGAAGAGGCCAATAATAATTTTAATGCAATTTAACTTTATTTTAATATAAACATTAAATTTCTATTTATTTCCTGATTCAATCTAACATATTTGCAGTTTAGTTCTAATTTGTTTTAGTACCTTATCAAAGTCTTTTTATTTACTATAGAATTTGTCATTTTTTCCAATAATGTCTTATACCTCAAAAGATATTCATTTATAGGCTCATTATTTCCCTAATTGATCTTTATAATTTGTGCATATGATATATTTTCAGTGACGTTGATGGAGAAATTTAATATAAACTCATCCATTAGAGGTTTTATTGATTTTATTGATCATACTATAATATCATCCAATAATCTCAAAGCATAGACATTTAGGCTTCTTGAAAATAATTTTGTCAAAAGTTTATCATTGAAATCATAATCAATGCATGTTGCATATAAAGATTGGAGATGCTACTTAGGATATCCCTTACCATCATAAAGTGTGAACTTGAGTGCTATAAAATTGGTTGGAAAAGGTACAAAGATATCTTAGGTTCAATAAGAATATGTAATACATCTTGTGAATCAATAGAATGAATTGATATTAAATCCTTTTTCTTAATATTTTTAACCGTATCTTCCAAATTGTGAATAACTTGGAGAAAAGGCTTGCAGAATGAACTTAGTGGGATTAAGATTTAATGCTTGAGAAGTCATAAAATGAGATTAAAACACTACTTATTTTGATATAGACATCCAAATTGGTATTTGAGTTGAAGTAATGATTGTTATCATTTAATATGTAGTAATAGGTGTGTGATCCTTGAGGAAAATTATCCTAGAAACATATTTTGTTCCCCCACCACTATTTGATATACCAAAAGACAAATAGGGGTTATAAATTTATCTAAAACCCTTGAAACACATCTTCTTGAAAAACTAAAGGTCACTTAAGTGAAAAATGTGTGAATTAGGCTTAAAGGGCTAGTGAACAGTGACTACAAATAGTGAACAACAAGTGTCCATGAGGATTTCATCAATTGGAGAGGCATACATGACTATCACTATCTTATTTTCAACTTCCAATGCCAAGACATATGTGGCAATGACCCCTATGTCAATTATAGATAGTCAAATGGATTGCTCATCATGAGGGCAGTTTTAAGAAGAACCATGGAGTGTCTCTATGCCAACCTAAAGGATATGTCATGTTTTTGATGGATATTTATCCAAGAGGACCTTCATGACCTATTTCCCACTCATTATATTGCAGTGTAACTAGTTTCCAAGTCTTGACATTTGGCCTTGTGACCCTTCCACTTCTCTTCTTCTCTCTCATCTCATATGCTCTATATATAAGGGCTTATTTTATTTGTAATTGATCCACACCTGGTATGGTGAATCCATAATGGTTTGAATACTGTATTTGCCTATGAAATAAAGATTCCCAATCTAGTTTTGAGTTCATAGTTTTTTATTTGAGTGTGTGAAATAATGAATATCGGAATGACAAGTGATAACTATCTATCTTTGTGTTCTCTTTACTCTTTCATGTTTTCTGAAATTAGTTCTTCCTCTAATAGGTCACATGAAGTTGGGTCAATAAATGCAAATGGTCGTTCATTGATGATTTTAGATTTTTTAGTTTCCAATATTATATTGAAGGCCTTATCAATATGTTCAAGATTTTGATGAATACATTCTCAAACATTTAAATTTCTGTTGATTTGCTTGTCCATGTTCATAATTATACGTGACTCATTGTTTTCATGATCATATTCATCCTCCATGATAATGTTTTTATTATGTTTCTCATTCGCATCATTGACACTCTCATTATTCATCAAATTTAATATGCCATTAGATTTAGACATCTTAGGTGGAACAAGGGGAAGCTCGAGATGCTCAATAGGTACACCACCTATTCTATAACTACACCTAGGTTGCATACAAAAAATAAAACGAGATATCAATAGTTACAACAATAAAAAACCCTTAGAGTATGAAAATATTAAGGTAGAGGTTAGGTTCATGTTAGGTTCACCAAATGTTTAACCCTTTTTGGTTTTAAGGGTTCGTAGAATAACATAATCAACTATGGACTAAGATATTTTTAAAAGTAGGCTAGTTAATTAATTCATGTTCATAATATTTTGATAATGTATTAAATTGTAGAAATATGCTAAATATGGAAAAGTACAACACTAAACAATATATTTAAATTAGAAATGTGAAGGAGAAATAATACTTATCTTATTCTATGATGTGAAAACATATCTGATTGGTACATGTGTAGAAGAAGGTAGACTAATGTTCCACCTTGATTCTTTACATTATGTAAATTACCTCTTTGTCAGCCTGGACACTACCATTAGAATATGGATACTATTGTCAACACTTCCTTCCCATTTTCAATTCTTATGTCTAGAATATAATATAGGTCTCTTTTTAGAATGATCATCTATGCCTCTTAGGATTAAATACCACCATGTAGATTCTATGTATGAATCTTGCACATAGGTTCTAGATATTAGTATTTAACTCAGAGCCCTAGGTCTTGTGATTAGGGCATGCCACCTTTCAAAATAGGGGTTAGTAGGATAAAGTGAAGTCGAGGTGACCTAAAATACCCTTATATTAATGAGCACTATTTACATAGTCATGTACATTGAATATGGCCTAAGACCAATGTAGTTCTCCCCCTTATGTGGTCTTGTGTGTGTGTTAGGTTGTGGAGCTAAAAGCTTCAACTCTTTGAAAATAGGAGGAACAGAAGGTTGCTGAGATCCAGGAGCACTGGCGTCGGCAGCAGGACCGACGTCGGTCGTGACCAGTGCAGAAGACCATCAGCAACGGCAGAGAGTCGGCCGACGTCGGCAGAACCAGACAAGCAGGGACCGGCGTCGGTCGCCTGTGTGTTCCAGAACTGTTCGTTGCACAGACAGTTAGTTAAGTGAACGAAGCGTTTGCATGTAAAGGCCAGTTAGAGTCTTGAGCTGCGAGGATAATTGTCTAAATTAAGAGTCTATGTTATTGTTTAAGTCTGGGATCTATTTATAGACCAATGGCATGTATTGTAATTGGTACAAGATAAGGAAGGCAAGGAAGTTCCTTCTAAGTGTAAGATCATTGAGTTGCAAGTTGTTGCAAGCTCATAGGAGATCTACATGTGTGAGTATGGTCTATTGAATTGCAGGTTGCAGGTTCATGGGAGATCAACTTGAAGTGCTTTAGAGTGCTTGGTGAACTGGTAGGGTTATTACTGACTGGTTGGAGAGGTGAACACCAATTCTGTTTGTGAGTTGGTTGTTGGGACCGTTTTTGGTAGGAGAGTGTTGTAGAAGAATTACTGTACACTTGAGGTGTGGGAAGCCTCTGTAAGGTGGAAGAGTGTGGCGGCTCTTTATTGTATTTTTTTTGTAAAGTGTTAATACAAGATAGTGTATTGTCTCTCATATTCTGTGCTATTGGTGAATTCTAGTTACTTGTATTTCTGGTTATTTTCGCATTTATAATTGCTTATATTTGGTAATCATATTGTGCTCTATCTGAGGAGCAAGATCCTAACAAGAGGGATCAGGACAAAGTGTGTTTGTTCTTGTGATCCCCCCATCAATTGGTATTAGAGCTTTGGTTGGGATACTAACAGATTGGATTAGATCTGGTTAGTGTGTTTTGATTACAGGTTACTCACAGGGTTTCTGTTTGAGTGGGAGTTGAGCAATGGCAGAAGACAGTAAGCTACGAATGGAAAAGTTTAATGGCAAGAACTACCAACTGTGGAGGATGCAGATTGAGGATTATCTGTATCAAAAAGATCTATACTTACCGTTGGGAGGGGTTAATTACAAACCCTCGGATATGAAAGATGAAGAATGGGAGGTTCTTGATCGAAAGGCTCTGGGATCTATTAGATTGAGTCTTGCATCATCTGTGATTTCTAGCTTATCACAGTGTAAGACAACGATGGAGTTGATGGAATCTTTGGCAAATTTATATGAAAAACCCTCAGCGTCTAATAAGGTATTTCTTATGAAGCGTTTATTTAATTTGCAAATGTTGGAAGGTGGATCTGTTCATAGCCATCTTAGTGATTTCCATGGCTTGGTAAACCAGTTAAGTTCAGTCAATATTGTATTTGATGATGAAATTAGAGCTCTCTTAATCTTGTGTTCATTACCTGAAAGTTGGGAAGGTTTGGTAATGGTAGTTTCTAATACTGTGTCTCCTTCAAAAGTCTTAAAAGTGGATGATGTTGTGAGTGTGATCTTGAATGAAGAGATACGCAGGAAAAGCACAGGTGAGTCATCAGGGAATGCTTTGAGTGTTGAAGGTAGAGGAAGGCAAAGAGAGAAGATAGAGCATGGGAGATCAAGGTCCAAGATAGGCAGAAGATCCAAGTCCAGGTATGGCAGAATAACCTACTGGAAGTGTGGAAAGCAAGGGCACTTAAAGAGAGATTGCAGATCAGGTGAAGATCAGCATGAAGGACATGAAGAAGAAGCAGATGCTACAGATTACGCTGCACGGGATGCTCTGGTATGTTCTTTGGATAAAGTAGAATCTTGGGTTTTAGGTTTTGGTGCCTCTTTTCATGCATCCCCACATAGGGAATTTTTTCATGAGTATGTCCAGGGAGACTTTGGAGAAATTTGTGTAGGGGATGGTAAGCCTTGTCAGATTGTTGGCAAAGGGAAAGTGAAGCTGAAACTGCAGACAGGTAACACATGGGTGTTAAAGGAGGTCATGCATGTCCCAGTTCTAGAGCGAAATTTGATTTCTGTTAGAAGTTTGGGTGATGAGGGTTGCACAGTAACTCTCACAGCGGACTCTTGGAAGGTTACCAAGGGTACACTTGTTGTAGCTAGAGGTAAGAAAGTAGGTACGCTTTATCTATCTACTTGTATTACTGACTCTCTTTCTGGGTTATCTACTTCAGCTGTAGATTCAGAGATGTGGCTTGATAGGCTTGGTCACATAGATAAGAAGGAGATGCTTGTTCTTGAGTCAAAGGGTATGCTTTCGAATTTGGAAGGTATGGATCGTGATTTCTGTATGCAGAAGAAGAAGGTAACGTTTCTTGAGGAATCTGATGTTAGTGACAAGAATAGGAAAGCCTTGGTTTTCAAGGAGAAGGTGACGAACAGAGTTCAGCACAAGATGCAGAAGAATTCTAAACAGAGCAAGGGTGTTTTGGAGAAGGATTTGATCCAAAAAGAGCTCGCGAGAAAAAGTCAGGTCTCACTAGAAAAACACAGAGACCGACGTCGGCAGGAAAATCGACATCGGCGTCCAGACAGGGACCGACGTCGGCTATGTTCAGACCGACGTCGGTGACTTAGGGCAGATATCTACCGGCGTCGGCCAGGAGAAAATGATGTCGGCAAAGGGGCAGTCGCAGGGATCCGACATCGGTCGAGTGCAGACTGAGATGTGATCGGCATCGGTTACTGAGACAAATTTTGGGTGGACAGCAAGTTGTCAAGGTGTCTCAAGCACCCATATGGATGACTGAAGGTGTAAGTAAGTTCTTAAATTCGTCATTTCTCTTCTTTACACTGCTTGTTGCTCACTTATGGCATAAGACCAGGGAGTTATTAAAGAAGCAAAACAGGTAGATCCAGGAAACAGTGGGAGCTTGGCATGGCTGAGGATGTGATTCCTTCGAGGAGAACCAAATAGGTGTTTTGGGTAGAGTGGCCAGTTGAAAGTAAGCACTGAGAGACGAATGGATGTTCAGGATGAAGAAGAGCGGAAATGGATACGTGAGATGGAAGATCAGGGTATATGGTCTTGTATTAGCTGCAGGGAAATGGAGGTTTGATCATTGTGTTTCTCTTTACCATGTTGGATAATATTAGCTAAATTATCTTATTACTGTATGATGTGCTTGTTGCAGGGTTACATATACAGGGTATTACTGAACTAAAGGTAGAGCTAGTTCAGGTGTGTGTCATGGAGAATCTAAGAGCAGCAAGATTCTTTGGCATGAGTGTGTTCTAGAGACATGGTAGGTCATATGTTGACTTTGTTTCAGGATGATTGTGTGAGACCGGTTAGCACGCCGATGGTTGGACAGTTCTATGAACTGTGTCTTGATTCACATAATGAGGTTGAGTGCATGGTATGTACTAAACTTGAGTTTTCCCAAGAAGTGGGAGTTGTCACAAGTTGGAGCCAATCCGGGAGAGAACCATTGGAGGGCAGTTCAGTGGATTCTTACAGGGACTAGCAGCAGGTGCACATGTTATGCAGGTTCAGGTTATTTTCTACATGGTTTGTAGATGTGGATGTGGCAGGTGATTTGGATGACAGGTTTTGCACTACAGGTATGTGGTGGTTGGTCTTCAAGAGTGATCTTGAGGAGGGATACAAAGCCAAGGGAACAAACTAGACGGAGTACAGGTATAGGTACAGGTTGCAGCTGTTTATCTCCAAGTGGGAGATTGTTAGGTTATGGAGCTAAAAGCTTCAACTCTTTGCAAACAGGAGGAACAGAAGGTTGCTGAGATCCAAGAGCACCGGCGTCGGCAGCAGGACCGACGTCGGTCGTGACCAGTGCAGAAGACCACCGGCGATGGCAGAGAGTCGGCCAACGTCGGCAGAAGCAGACAAGCAGGGACTGGCGTTGGTCGCCTGTGTGTTCCAGAACTGTTCGTTGCACGGACAGTTAGTTAAGTGAACGAAGCGTTTGCATGTAAAGGCCAGTTAGAGTCTTGAGCTGCGAGGATAATTGTCTAAATTAAGAGTCTAAGTTATTGTTTAAGTCTGGGATCAATTTATAGACCCATGGCATGTATTGTAATTGGTACAAGATAAGGAAGGCAAGGAAGTTCCTTCTAAGTGTAAGATCATTGAGTTGCAGGTTGTTGCAAGCTCATAGGAGATCTACATGTGTGAGTATGGTCTATTGAATTGCAGGTTGCAGGTTCATGGGAGATCAACTTGAAGTGCTTTAGAGTGCTTGGTGAACTGGCAGGGTTATTACTGACTGGTTGGAGAGGTGAACACCAATTCTGTTTGTGAGTTGGTTGTTGGGACCGTTTTTGGTAGGAGAGTGTTGTAGAAGAATTACTGTACATTTGAGGTGTGGGAAGCCTT